>CM062293.1:24370607-24924561 GCA_031216915.1 Pictodentalium vernedei
ATAATCTTTCAAAAAGGAATTCCCCAAAAGGGATTCCATGGGGCATGGTTGTTAAATACCGATATGACGCTTACGGGGGATAGTAAATTAGATTTTTTCATGGCCCTCATGGCCTCAACCGAAATTGAGGGCTAAGAGGGATAGTAAATTAGACCTCACTGAGGGATTTCTCATGGCCGCCATAGCCTCATTTCAGAAAAAAGGATTCTATAATAGAATTTTTCCAAAAAGGGATTCCCAAAAAGGATTCCATGGGACATGGTTGCTAAATACGAAGATGAGTCTAATAGGGATAGTAAATTAGACCACCTCCATGCCCCCCGTGTCCTTGTTCCTGGGTAGGCCACTGGTAGACAGAGGTAAGTGCATTTTATATGGAGGTTCAGGTCAGGATGGGTGGTGGAGTCGATCATAAGGTACAGGCCGGTGTTGGTTTGGGCGTTGATAGTTACGGACAATGGGATGAGCTCCGTGGATGGTCGGACGATGGGTAGAGAGGAAGTACGTGGTAATTGTAAGGAAGAATTCGCTTGATGGGGCAGTGGCGGTGGCTAGGGGGTCTAGAGAGCCCAGTGCCCCCCCCCCCCCCCACCTATCCATGGCCCCCCAAATTCAAACCCCTTTTCAACTACTTTCACCCATCTATCACATGTTACACTATGTCAGGCAAAACCTGATATGTCCAACAGTGTTTGGGAACGTTCATTCCTGGAAACAGATAATCACCTCCAGCTGGAAAGTAAATTTTATCCCAGATCTACCCTAAGAGCCTGTAAGAGCCCTAGATTTTTCAAAAATTTCCCGTGAAATAAAAAAAATTCCCGGGGAGGACCACCGGCTCCCACTCCAAGGAAGAGCGCCCCGACCCAAACATTCGCTCGGATCTGCGGGCTTCGGGGACATGCCTGCGGCAATATCCTGCTGAGCCCATTGAATATTGTTCACCCCCCCCCCCCTCCCCCACCCACCACACACACACATACACACACACACACACACCTTATTTGAGAATCCTAGCTCCGCCACAGCATTGGGGTTTATTGTAACATATGACGGGAGACCTGAAGAGGAGTTGAAGGGAAACTTGGGAGAGCAGGTTTGACGGGGCTCACGCTAATGAAGCTGCTCCGAACGACGTTGGTTGGAAGGTGGTCGGGAATTTCAAGACAAAATGTGTGTGTGTGTGGGGAGGGGGAGGGGGGTACTAAAATCTTTAATGTGAATGATGCAGACGAAGAGGGTTAGTATCAGTACGAAAGTTCGCAGTGTGGAAGGGGGATTGGCTAGGAAGGTGGATCCCGACGATTCATACACTGGTCTGGAGGGACCGAAGGAAGAGCGAAAAGGGGCGGGGGGGGGGGGGGTTCCAAGGTAGAGAAAAGGTTCGGCATATTAGAGCCCCAATGGGTTCGACGAATAGGAGAGAGAGGTGAATGGAGCATTGTGTCGGCAAGAGGAGAAGGGAATCATTTGAGGAGGGTTGAGACAGTAAGACAGACTTTGAAGCATGGGAAAGGGCGGGAATATTCTAGGTTCTTATCAAGGCACGTAGCGGCGGGGGGGGGGGGGGGGGGGCTCATGATTTTCAGTAGTTGGGAATTTGAAGGTATAAATTTTATTAGTTGGGAATTCAAAGAAATCAGTTCCCTTCATATTTTCAAACTTTTCGGAATTTTCCGACCAGTTGATTCAATTTTCAGCCCGTGATCACAGTTTTTTTCCGACTGCGGCTCGGCGATCGGTGGTTTTGCGGTTCCCGACTTTAGTTATTTCCAGTTCTCAGTCTCCAGATTCCGTTCAATTTCCAGATTCTCACATTTTAATTGACTGGCGACCTAAAGTTGTTAGAAACTGATTGGCCAATTTTCGATCAAATTCTGCGACTCTTCCATTCAGCTGACAAAATGTTCCGAAATTTCGACTGGAATGTGTGACCGGTCCGGTTGTTTTTTTTTTTAATTCATCGTTCCGTTTCCCTCACAATGACGAAGCTAGACAAGCAGTGGCGTAGGAACCGGGGGGTGGGGGTGGGGTGAATTTCCCCCCTCCAATTTTTTTTTTCCAAAACTTTGTAAATCATATCTAGTATTTACACGAAAATAACCACATACATCTTCATGTTCTACATCATACAGGCGCACATAAAAACTGTATGATCTACACCATTTGCAGTGCATAGAAAAAGTTGGCAGCCGATGTCACTGACTGATTTGATACTCAACAGGTTAACATCTTCCTCTCTGACATACATCCTCCTTTAACCCTTTACCCAACGTAACGGCCAAAACCGGCCAGCGCTATTCTCAAAAATCGCCAACTAATTTTCATGATTTTTTCATTCTTTGTCTCCAAAACATAGGTTATGACCCCTCATTGGAACGAGCTCGTCGAGCTCGTTCCAATGAGGGGTCATAACCTATGTTTTGGAGACGAAAAATGAAAAAAAATAGTTATTCAAGAATTTTTTTTTGCAAGTGTCGTCTGCTTTTCATGTTAGGTAAAGGGATAAACACCAAACATTAACAGCAACGATACCTTGATTTTTTTCACTTGAGAAGCGATGAAAATTAGCTCTCAGTAGTTCATATTTCACTTATTTTCCCTGGTATCCCCCTCCAGCACTCTTTCCCGGGTTCAAACTACGTAGAGCGGGCCGCCAATGGCGGCCGTGCTGCCCCCTACAAACTCCCGTTTGCAATATCCCCCCCCCCCCCTCATTATAAGCTTCCTACGCCCCTGTAAACACGGACTGTAGAATGACAGCTATTTAGCCAATACCTACTCCTTCCAACTGACCGTCAGTCTGAATAGCTGTCCGACTGTAGTCATCGTGTAGCCTGATTAGTGTAAGGGAAAACTCGTGGACCTACCTGGGGAGGAAATGCATTTTCTTGTGGATAAAATGACCTAGAATGTTCCAAAATTAAAAATGTTCCACGTGGGAGCCCCCCCACCCCCTCTCCACCCCACCCCCACACACACACACCTACTATCGAGAGAGAGATATGCCACTCACGAACTCGCCACAGAAATGGGTCTGAAGCCCTTGGGATATGCCTACGGCGTCATGCTGGAACCCCTCCCCAGTTAGAAATCCAACTGATCAGACACACCGGGGAAGACACTCTAGCTATGTCCCCAGTCCTGGAAATGAGACGGGTGCGAGTGCAATTAACCCCTCCCCCCCCCCCCTTCAGCGCCCGTGATTTCAATTTTACGGGAGCTACAAAATGCACTCGTTGAAAAAATATTGTGGAGCACTAATATACTGTGAGGGCATATAAATGTGTGTTGTTTTGAGAAAGCAACACACTGTGGCCAGTGGCAAGTTACTTTCGTAATTCAGCAATTCCTTATTCATTTAACCCTTGGACACTAGTGGTATCTGCCATGCAGTTCAATGATAGCAATTAGAAGAGTCCATAATCATTATTTGGGGTATAGACCAATCAATATTTTCAACGTGCAGCCTTGGGGCTGCACGTTGAAAATACTGATTGGTCTACCCTACACATTTACTGAACAGCCATCCTATTTAATGACATGATGTGCCGTTCATGCTCCTGAATGGAAAAAGCCAGCCGCTCAGGTTCAAAGGGTTAAGGTTTCTGGCATTTGGTGACAGTATTACCTCGAAAATTCATATGCTAACATTTTAAGGGTGCAAATTAATCTCGTCTCTGATTTCGCAGGAGCTTAAAACTGCACCCGTCAATTTTGTTAATTTATAGCACTGCGTCCCTGGCCCAAGTCGAACAATAGCGGGTGGCAGCGGGAGTAGGCATAGTAAACAGTAGAGTAAGGCCCGAGTGATAGGGAAACAGTTGAAAGGACGTTGGTTGTGGCAAGAAGTAACATTGTGCGAGAGGTGGACAGTGTGATATTGGCGGGTACAGTTGTTGCTGTGCATGTTGGAACCAATAAGGGGGAGGAGGTCGGTTAGGAAGATGGAGATAAACGGAGATTGAGTGCGTACACTGCTCAGTAGAAATGCAAGAGTTGTGGTATATGTCTTTGGTGGGGGCGAGATGAGCTGAACTCTAGGATTAACCCTTTACCCAATGCAGACGATTTCAAAAATTTATTATTTTAAACATCATTTTTAAATTTTTTCAAAAAATTTCAACAAAACCATATCATGTGACCCCTCTTTGGGTCGAGCTCTTTCCAAAGAGGGGTCACATGACATGGTTTTGTTGAAATTTTTCGAAAAATAATATTTTTTTTCAGCAGCTGGATTTGCATATTACGCGGGCGGATGCGGGTGATTCGTTGAGTAAAGGGTTAAATTGAGGAGTTGCAGGACTACACTACGGTCGGAACCGGGGGATACGTTTTATCGATCATTGGAATGCATTGTGGGGGGGGGGGGGGGCAGGAGGGGCTGTTTGGCCGCGGAGGATTGCAGCTTTGCAGGATTGGAACAAACGTGTTGTGAGAATCTATCCTTCTGCATGGTAGCTGAACCTTTTGTGGAGTCCAGTGGGTGGAGAGATAAGTGACAGCAACCAGAGTGGGACCCAGTTGGAAGAGCATGACAGGGGGAGATGGTGAGGAGGTACCCGGACCAACCACAGGATATAACATCAGCAACGATGGGAATTCGAGGGAAACCTAGAAAATATTGATAAACTAAGGGATCCTAGCATCCGTATTCATATAATGGATCTAATGAAATTTATTTATTTATTTATTTTATTTATTGGTTATTTAAGGTCACTTACTTATGCACAATGGCTAATTATGACCGTGACAGTTTGAGGGGTGGAGGAAGCCGGAGTACCCACCGAGCAACCACTAGCAGCTGCCAGCTCCCCAACATCGTAACTCCGCACTGCACCACAGGCAGGGTTAGATTGGTTGAAGACATGCGCACCATCGACGTGCAGTAGGCCTTAGTACACAGCGTCATCGTGCCCCCCATGTGGACAATCGGAGTTAAGTGCCTTTCCCAAGGACACAACGCGGGGAGTCCGAATCGATCGCTCAGACGGTCCACCCACCCGAGGACTAACCGGGCTCGACGTTGCTTAACTTCGGTGATCTGACGAGTACCGGTTACCGCAACGCCACCGCGCCCCCGATTCTAATGAAAACATACCAAATCTCTTTTAACTCTTAGGGTTGTCTGGATAATTGTCAGACCTTCCACCACACCACTTCTTACGCGTCTAGTGCATGGCTTGGCAGTGATTTCTAGACAAGGTCTTGTCAAAGGACACTGGAAATATTCGAGAGCAAGAGGGAAGGAGTTTCAAAAAATGTGCACTCGACTCATTGTATAGTTCTTTGTTTGGTGAATATTGACCGGACATCATTATACCCGATACACACCCCATTTGAATTTACATACGTAAAGTACATTATAAACGAATACTCGAGAGTTCCTCAGTTGCGGTGGTCGGAAAATAAAGCCTTTTCCAAGTTTTTTCCACTTAACCATAATGTACCCCTAGTCTCAGCTCCGGACTACCCCCCCCCCCCCCCCGCCCCCCCCCCCCCCCCACCACATGACCTCTTCTTGACTGTATATTAAATTACCCGTTTTCAGACCGCTAAGCGTGTCAAAGTTGGATAAAAAATTATGACGTTTAACCTTTTATCTTACGTAACGGCCCCGCGCTATTACAAAAAATCGCCATTAAAGTTTCATTATTTTTTATCTCAAAAACAATGTTATCGCCCCTCACCAATGAAGGGTCATAAGCCCTGTTTTTGACACAAAAATGGAAAAATATAGGTATTCCAGAATTTTGTTTGCCAGTGTCGTCTGACTTGTGTGTTAGGTAAAGGGTTAACAGTTCCGAATGGACGATATCAAAGAAAAGTCTATACATGGTTATACATGTTTTTTCATCACAGTAAAAATGAGTGAAAGCCTAATACTATGGGCGTGGTCGACGTGATGAACCTTTTCCCACGAATGCGTTTTGTTTGCTTGTTTTATTGGGGTTTTAAAGGTACTTTTAACAGCTAGTCACATCGTGTCGAGCACATTTACGGGTGGAGTTTTGTAAATTTCTAAATAAACTAGGGACGAATTGAAAATTTTCTTTATTATATACTGAGTCAAAAAAGAGAGTATAATAAACTTCGAGGAGCAATTGTTTTAGTACTATCGACTTTAACCCTTTACCTGACATGAAAAGCAGACGATACATGTACAAAAAAAATTCTTGAATAACTATTTTTTTTTTCATTTTTTGTCTCAAACTGGCCATTCCTGGCTTCCATTAGCTTTAGTTGGGTTCTACAATCTTCTGCTTAACCCAACGTAATGACCAAAACCGATCAGCGCTATTCGCAAAAATCGCCCATTTTCATTATTTTTTTCATTTTTTTTGTCTCAAAAACATAGGTTTTGATCCCCCCCCCTCCCCCAATGGAACAAACTCGTCGAGCTCGTTACAATGAGGGGTCAGAACCTATGTTTTTGAGACAAGAAATGACAAAAAAATAGTTATTCAAGAATTTTGTT
Organism: Pictodentalium vernedei; assembly: GCA_031216915.1. Classification (NCBI taxonomy): domain Eukaryota; kingdom Metazoa; phylum Mollusca; class Scaphopoda; order Dentaliida; family Dentaliidae; genus Pictodentalium; species Pictodentalium vernedei. Next base: position 24,377,086 of record CM062293.1, read on the forward strand.
TTGCAAGTGTCGTCTGCTTTTCATGTTAGGTAAATGGTTAAATGATCTACCCGTGTGTTTGTGACATAATTATGTCCATGTAGCAAATCTAATCTCGTAAGAAAGAACATGATGTCTAGCCCAGATCGAATCCATTGTCAATATGTAAGGCTAAAATCCAAGAGAAAATGCCACGCCTGGGAACAGTATTGGGAGGAGTGAGGTGACACCCTTTCTATTTTTCAAATTCCTGAGGGCACTTCAGATCTCATTTCCGCCTATTCGTGGATCCCCATCCACCCAATGAAACAATGTGATCATTATCCATCCTGTGTGTCTCATTTGGCGTGGATTGTCTTTTAATCGGGGTTTAAACACCCCCGGTTGTAGCTTTCACTTTTTTTTGCCTCAAAAATATATCTTGTGAACCTCAATGGAACGACCTCGTTGAGGGGTCGGCAGTTACGTTTCTCTAAAAAAAAATATTTTTTTTAGTTATTTGAGAATTGTTATTGTAAAGTTCTGCATGTTATTCGCTTCAGTCAGCCCTTTATCCAATGTAACGGTCAAAACCGGCCAGCGCTATTCTCAAAAATCGCCAGTTAATTTTCATTATTTTTTCATTTTTTGTCACCAAAACATAGGTTATGGCACCTCGTTGGAACGAGCTCGTTCCAACGAGGGGCCATAACCTATGTACTGGGGACAAAAAATGATAAAAATAGCTATTCAGGAATTTGTTTTGCAAGTGTCGTCTGCTTTTCATGTTAGGTAAAGTGTTAAATATTGATTTAAAAAAAACTCTTTTGGTAATCTTTTACTCTTCGAAGGTTAGGGATGCTAAAATATGTGATTTGAAAAGATGGGGACGGCACATGCCTTCCTTCCCTCCTCCCATCCCACACCCTCTACCACAATTGGAGTATTGTGCTATTCTCTAAAACCGACCTGTTGAAACAAGCATTGGTCGATATTTCTTCAAAGAATTTTGTTACACTGACAATGTATGTATTGAATGTATATAAATTTGTCTGTATTTGAAGTGTTTCCCGATTTTGAAGTAGACCAGTTTTCATGTGAAACACGTACTGACCGGATTAATTTATTACTGCCACATCCACGGAGTCAATGTCAATTCTGGATTTTCAATTGAACTTTCCGAACTGTTCGCTTCACTTGTACTTATAGATAGGACAGTGTTTCAATGGAACCTTCCAGAACAAGATCATACAAGCTGTAAAGATTTCTCATCGTGCTGTGGTGCTTTCCTCTGAGAACGCGGAGAACGCCGGTTCGGACATTTCACATCAGTTTTGTCTGAGAGGGGACGCCGCTCCCCTACATTTGTCTGAGCAGGCCAGGCCTGGTAATCTAGAAAATCAAGGAGTGCAAAACAGTTGCCCTCCTCAGATTGCTTGGGAGTGCAATTGCACCTGAAATTTTCAATGCAAAAACTTGTATGCTATTTTGGTTATATTCACTTCAAGGGGGCGCGGTGGCTCAGTAGGTAGATGTGCAGACTGCAAGCCGAGAGGTCCTCGGTTCGAATCCCACCGGCGGCAACCGCGTTGTGTCCTTGGGCAAGACACTTCATCTCCATTGCCCGCGTGGGGGCACGATGACGCCGTGTACTAAGGCGTACTGCACGTCGATGGTACGCATGTCTTCAACCAATCTAACCCTGCCTGTGCTGCAGTGCGGAGTTACGATGTTGGGGAGCTGGCAGCTGCTCGTCGTTGCTCGGTGGTTCTCTCCGGGTACTCCGGCTTCCTCCACCCGTAAAACTGCCACGGTCATGATTAGCCATTGTGCATAAATATGTGACCTTAAACACCAATAAATAATAAATAAATAAATTCACTTCAAGGTATTAATATGGTGACTGAAAAATTGCGCTACATTCAGCTACATAGTTGGCAAATTGGCACACACATCTCATTATTCAAAATGTTGCATTCAATTCTTATGTGACTGTCTTCTACACTCAAAATGTATCGAAATGCTACACAGCATGGGTCATGAATTATTGCGAATCAATGCAACATTGACAAATCGTCCCCTGAGTTCCAATGTGTTCTCTGTGCCAGTAGGCACAGAGAACACATTGGAACTCAGCTAGGGAACGAAATGATAATAGATTTTAAAAGTAGTCCCAAACAGGTCTGGCATTCCAGAAAATCAAGGGGTGCAAAAAATTTCCCTCCTCAATTTTTTTCTAGGCGTGCAGTAGGCGTACAGCACTCCTGCACTCTTAAAGAATGCCAGGCCTGGAGGGGACGCCGCTCTACTACATTTGTCTGAGAGGGGACGCCGCTCCCCAACACTTTCAAGACCCGGAGTGACCTGATCCTCACGTACATCAAACACAACGAGCATTCACCTGTATTGATAGCCACACAAAACCCATTTCATCTGAGTGTATCTCGCACCGCCCCGCCTCGCCCTGACAAAATACCTATACTTCTTTTAAAAAGTATGCCTTATACAGTGCACAACGCCATCGCGCCCACACGTTGGATATCGGAATTACTATCTTGTCCAAAAACACAGCGCCATGGCTCAGGTCGGTGTCGAATCGACGACCTTTCGGTGTAAACCCCATGCTCTTATCAAGGAACCACCGGCCTTCTTATTCTAATAACAAGAAAAACTCGAATGCAACATTTGCAAACCCTACATTAAATTCCCGGAGCTGAACGAATTTAACATATATATGCAAATTTTTCATAAAGTACTCGGTTCTTACAGAATGTAACTTGTTCAAGTGTCTCGTAAAATACTCGGGCCTGATGATGATGCCCGGATATTTTATTCTAGATTTACATTCTTCCAGGTCAGAGTGTTTTATGCCAGATCATGTTACATTCTTCATATTCCCTGTTGTTTGAATCTACCAATACAAAACATTTCCACAATTATGTGCGGGACTGATGGCGGTTAACCGGTGCAGGTTAATCTTTTAAACCCTTTACCCAACGCAGACGATACCCAAATTTATTATTTTTTAAAAATTTTCAAAACATTTCTACAAAACCATATCATTTGGCAAAAATATTTTGAAAAATGATATTTATTTAATTGCTTAATTTGTATATTACGTGGATGGATGCAGCCGATTCGTTGGAGAATGGGTTAATCATTTCAACACTTGTATGTAACTATGTATTTGTCTTAGTGTTGAGATACTCCTAACAGCCGCTGAAATATATCTTAGGACATTCTAACAGATTTTTTTATACTGACGGTGGATCACGAAGCTGTGAAATTTAGAAATCGCGACGAGCTCGGCCATATGGTAGCTAGCTAGCCAGCTGGCCGAGTCGAGTAAACCTACCATCAAGTCGGCGCCGGGCCAGCCATCTTATTTTTTTCGTTTCGGCTAAGACGGTTAGGCCTGCTTGAAGTTTTGTGCAGTTCGTATTTCTATCCCAGAGCTTGCGTATAATTTTCCTGTAGGGGCCTCGGTGAAGGGGTTTGGAATTGGAGTATAGGAAATGTGCAACATAATTAAATAACAAGTTGGGTAACCCATGCAAATAAATTTCCAAAAGCTCTTAGTTCTGAACACGGGCACCTGCTCCAGGATCTTTCATACAATGGAAATACTGAGAAAAATATCCCTACCTGAAGGGGCGCGGTGGCGTTACGGTAACCGGTTCTCGTCAGACCACCGAAGTTAAGCAACGTCGAGCCCGGTTAATCGTTGGATTGGGTGACCGTCTGAGCGATCAATTCGGACTCCCGCGTTGTGTCCCTGGGCAAGGCACCTAACCCCGATTGTCCACATGGGGGGCACGATGACGCTGTGTACTAAGGCGTACTGCACGTCGATGGTACGCATGTCTTCAACCAATCTAACCCTGCCTGTGCTGCAGTGCGGAGTTACGATGTTGGGGAGCTGGCAGCTGCTCGTCGTTGCTCGGTGGTTCTCTCCGGGTACTCCGCCTTCCTCCACCCGTAAAACTGTCACGGTCATGATTAGCCATTGTGCATAAGTATATGACGTTAAACACCAATAAATAAATAGTCCCTATCTGAAAAATTTATGATAGGTGGGGGTATTTTTCGCAGTTGATATTGAATTGTAAAATGTGTTACATCTCGAATGATTTTCCCGGCATCTGATTTCCTGAGAGGTACTGTGGTATTTCTCATTGATTGATTGATTGATTTTATTCAGCAATATACATAATTACATACATATCTTTACAATAACAAAGTAACACAAGAATATCAAACAAGTCACAAAAATCATTACATAGTATATAGGAGTATATTGCTAGGGAAAGTCATAGCCATATTGGCTGTCTTCCTGATTTCCCCTTGAAGAAGAGTAAAAGAAAAACAAAGAAAGGTAAAAAAAGAAAAGGAGTAGTAAAAGGACACAAAAAAGAAGAAAAGGAGAAAAAGAGTTGATAATAATAATAATAATAATAATAATAATAATAATAATAATAATAATAATCTGGTGGTGAATATGGGTGGCCATGTCATGATGCTGTGGACAACCTTATAAGGAAGGAAGGAACCAGGGTAGACTATTGAATTACAGTAACACATCACAACAGAAGGCTAAGATCTAAGATCAGGACCAGAGGCATGGGAGGTTTTATTGGTAATAAATGGCGGTTTGACAAGAGCTTGAGGATTAGGATTATTGTTTCCCACCTGTACCTGATTGCTAAAGTTGCAAACGTATACCTTGTCACAAGAGTACAGTTGTGACAACAGGCGTTATTAATTAATTTATTTATTGGTGATATTTATTTATTGGTGTTTAAGGTCACATATTTATGCACTATGGCTAAATGTATTGGTGATTAAGGACACTTTGACAGCCAAGGTCGTATGGTGCCGGTGATAGGTTTATGGGTGGAGGAAGCTAGAGAGAACCACCGAGCAACGACGAGCACCTGTCAGCTCTCAAACGTCATAACCCCAGACTGAACTGCGCACTGCAGAGAAGTATTACGTTCAGCACAGCACAGACATCGTAGGCCAATGAACGGGTGTCAGCCCCAGGTAGGAAAAGTGAGCAGACACATACTAACGTCCACAGTGTGACGAGAAAAGTACCAGGCGCAAGGGAGTCCAAATTGCATAAAACTGTAGTGCTTGCTACGATTCATATCGGGGCCATTTACTAGGTGGAACAGTCAGGACAATATGGATTATCACATTCTACAATTTGGGAATATGAAGAAATAAACCTATGAGTTAGTTCTTTTTTAAAACAGTTCCTGCCATCCATTACGCGGAGTTTCGGGTCCAAATCATTCCACATTTTCACAAAGGAATACGGTGGAAGTTTATCGAGTGATTTAGTTCTTGTGCGATGAGTGTAGAGAAGTCCCGATTGTCGAGATATTCTCTGCCTATGTGAATCAGCACTTTCAAAAAATGAGTTAAACGATGATGGAAGATTTCCTTTATGCCAGTCAAAAACAAATAGTAGACTGTGTAATTTGAACAAGTCGTATACTGTAAGAATATTAAATTTCGAAAATAGTGGTTCAGTGTGGGCCTTGTACCTTTTATTGCCTATTATTCGTATTGCGCGTTTTTGCATTAAAAAAAGTTTTTTAAGAGATCTAGAATTACCCCATACCTGAATTCCGTATACAAGATGACTTTGGATAAGTGCATAATAAATAGTTCTCAAAGCCTTCAATGGTAAGATATTTTTTACTTTTTTCAAAGCGTAATTTACACAGGCGATTTTGGAGCACAAATGATTAACATGACAATTGAAGGATAATTTGTCGTCAAGTCTTATTCCTAAAATTTTTTATAAATTTGATATTTTCATCAGATCCCACTCTATTTATATTTTGATCATTTATACGAATAATGTTTGTTATTGTATGACTAGAATTGACTTTAGTGACAATGTAATTTGTTTTCTTTGTATTTAATGCCAGTCGATTTGCATAACACCAATTCGATAGTTTATCCAGCTCGGTATTTGTTGTACTTGTTAAAGTATTTATGTCGTGTCATCAGCAAACAGTAAAAGATTTATGGAGGCTGACTCACTTATATCATTAATATATAAAAGAAATAAAATTGGACCTAAAACTGAACCTTGTGGGACGCCACAGGTAATAGTAGCTAAATTTGACATTTGACCCCGGTAGCTCATGTATTGTGTTCTACTAGATAAATAACTTTTAAACCAGTCATTAGTTATCCCCCTAAACCCATACCATTCGAGCTTCTTCAGAAGTGTATTATGATTTAATGTGTCAAAAGCTTTAGAAAAGTCGAGGAAAACAGTCAAGGTTTTAGCATTATTATTATTGTCAGCCTCTGTAATATACTTAATGAGCTGCAATATTGGATGAATAGTGGAGTGTCTTTTACGAAATCCGTATTGATGGTGATAGAGAATATCAAATTTTTGTAGGAAGCTTAATAGTCTGAGAGACACAACTTTTTCTAACACTTTGGAGAATGTTGGGATAATGCTAATGGGCCTGTAGTTAGTAAATAAGCGATCGTCACCGCTTTTGTATACGGGAATTACTTTGGCTGTTTTCATTTTGTCGGGTACTCTACCTTGCTCAAATGAATTATTTATTATTTGAGCTAGTGGAACAGCAATAGCATGTATTGTTTGTTTCATAATGGCTGACGTTAAGCTATCGCAGTCTTCACTCGTCTTCGGTTTCATTTTCCTTACTATACTAATAATTTCGCAGGGAGACGTTGGACTAAGGAAGAAGTTGTTAGGGAAATTCCGTTTCATGTAATCCATGGCTGATTTGTTAGACTGTGGTATTTGTTCGCCCGTTGCAGACCCAATGCCGGCAAAGAAGGTGTTGAATTTGTTGGCGATTTCAAAAGGTTCATTCAATTCCTCATTGTTGTGAATAAAAACGGATGGTAATTCTTTTCTGGCTTTGGACTTATTAATGCTATCATTCAGGATTCTCCAGGTTGCTTTCATATTGTGTATGTTATCCTCGAGTATTTTTGGAAGTACATGGATTTACACTGTTTTTTTTATTCTATTGTATATTTTACAATAACGTTTATAATTGACTTTATTTCGTTCATTGGGACATTTTAACATTTTAATGTGAAATTTTCTTTTGGTAATTGAGGATTTGATGAGGCCTTTAGTCATCCATGGTTGACGCTTCAAGAATTTTTTCCTGGGTTTGGTATGGATTAACGGGAAAAAAATATTGAATGCTTGCAGGTAAATGTTGATAAATTTGTTATAACTTTCATTTGGGCAGCTTTCGTCTAGAACTGTGGAAAAGTCGCACACAGAGAGGAATGACTTAAAATTCTCAATAGTTTGGGGATTTATTTTTCTTCCAAGGGGCGTGTGTATGTAATCTTTCTCGTCATTGTGGGTTTCGAGATAAACAACTCCAAAATGGTCAGAGACATCGGTAAGTACTATGCCGGAACAAACGGTGCATTGTAAATTGTTTGTGAATATGTGGTCAATTATTGTTGCCGAGTGGTCGGTGACTCTTGCGGGTTTTGTAATAGAAGGCAAAAATCCATTACTGACCAACAGATTAACATATTCTTCAGTTTTTGTATGGGAATCCATTTTCAGGAGATCAATATTGAGGTCTCCCATTATATAAGAATTTTTCCTTTTCCTGTTTAACTTATCGATTATGCCATTTAACCGTGTTATGAACACATCGACATCTGCCCTAGGGGGAGTATTGGGTCTGTAAATAATACCGACTATTTTTTGGGATTTCGTAAGTTCTATAAATATCGATTCGAAGACATGTGGTATAAAGACAGATAGATCCTCACGAATTTTATATTCAACATTTTCCCTGACAAAAAGTCCCACCCCACCTCTATGGTCATCGTTATCGGGTCTATTTGCATAGCATAGGGGCTGGTAGCCAGAGAGGGTGTAAGAGATGTCATCGGGAATATGAAATACTTCAGTCAACCCGATCACATCAAAGGAATTTTTTTGCTCGAGTAAACTAAATAGTAATTCATTCAGGCCATCCCAGTGTGCGCTTAAGCTTTGACAGTTTATGTGGAACAAGGAGAATGTTTTATTTTGGTTAGTAAATGCAGTACGAAATTCTTCGGGTGAATAGTATTCGCATTGGGGCTTGAATGTCCCAAACGGGGACTCATCGTTATCATCAGTATTAAGAAATCTTTCTTCATACCGATTAAAGAAATCATATTCCCCCTGCGCCTGGATCTCGTCTAATTTTATGTTACCCGCCATTACCAGTTTTCAGTCCCATGCGCTCTCTAACCTCAAAATCTCTCTTTAATGTTTCCTGAATCACGCAGTGACCAGGTTTTGGCTGCCTTTGGGTCAAGGTGTCATGGTAGTAGTCAGAGCCGTCATTTTCACCAGCCAGATGACATGCTGTATAGAGAAAATATACCAAAAGGTTCACGGTGGCAATCATCCTCGAGTAGGTGGGTCGATCGAGTAAAGGATTTCTCCAAGTGCATCGGACAGATTTTACATAATTGTTGAAATGTGGAAGATCACATTGACAATAGCAGGAATGTTGGCGCAGAGTTGGTGTCGGTACTTCCCTGTGCTACAAGAGGCATGACCTGTACCCCGTGTTTTATAGCCCGCGAAGAAACCACTAACGACAATATTGGTGTAACATTACAGATAAAACAATAACTGAGAGCTTGGCGTGCCCTAAGAGTCGAATCTGATTTGGGCAATACAATTGTGAAAAATACACTTAGAGGAAGGGCCCCATGTTACTAACTATGGTTCATGTGACTGAAGCTTAAAGATATACCATGCCATACTGCCTGAAACTAAAGTGCGCATATCCAGCGCGCTATTACTTCACAATTGTAAAAAATACACTTAGAGGAAGGGCCACATGTCGCGACTGCAGTATTTGGAAATCAATAGAGAGGGACTCTCCACTCAACCCATAGTTTCCCCATTTGTTGTGGCAATTAAAGCAAAACAAGGTATGCAGCTCCGCAATCTTTCTTCACATGGACCACTGGGGTATACTTGGTCGTCCATGTAACGATAGTTAGCAGGTACACCCTTGAATTATACGAAACTAAAGTGAGCATGTCCAGAGCGCTAGATCTCCACAGTATTTGTAAATTAACAAGAATGTGTGTGTGTGGGGGGGGGGGGGGGCGGATCCACTCGAGCGTGGCTTATTCTGTTGATGTTGAACACAACACAAGTCCTTAGTTTATTAACATACGGAGACAGCGTGTGCAATGACAAAACAAACAAAAACTTTTCCTAAAACAACACAACATGAAGCACCCCTAAACCCCATCACGTGGATCACCGGGTTATACCCGGTGGTCCATGCAACGAAAGCTCGAAGGCACTCCAAGCAGTATTGCCCGAAACTAAAGTGTTCCTTTCCAGCACGCTATATCTACAAAGTAATGCAAGATATACTGACAGGACCCCTAGTCTAAACCTCAGTAGAAGGGAGGGGGTGGACTCCATTAAAACATGGCATCTCCTTTAGTTGTGGAACAAAGTATTCCGATCCCTCAGTTTTGTAGCATATAAGAGCTGCTTATGCAAAAACAAGACAAACAGAAACTAATCCCAAAGCAAACACAAAGTATGAAGTTCCCACAAACTTTCATCACATGGACCACCGCTTTACACATGTGACGAAAGCCTGTCGGAACTCCATGCGGTATTTCCCGATGTAAGTGCGGGGACTCCACTCAAGCATGATGTTACAAAGTTGTGAAACACTTGAGCCCATGTCTCGAGTCATGTAGCATACGGGAGCAACGTGTACAAAACAAAACATCATAGCTTCACCATTTTGCGACACTTAAAGCAGCACAAGGTATGGATCTCTGCACACTTCCATCACATAGACCACCGGGTTACATCCGGCTGTCCATGTGACGAAAGTTTGTGGGTACTCCCTTGAATGGCCCAAGACTTAAATATGTGCATATCCTGCGCGCTATCTGTCCGCAGTATTTGGAAATCAGCGGGGTCCACTCAAACGTGGCTTATTCTTTTGATGAGAACCACAAGTGCACAAGTAGCCAATGAGGACACGGTGTGCAAAATGAAAACAAAGAAACACATTATCTAAAACAACACAATTTGAAGCTCCCACAAACCTTCATCACATGGACCACTGGTTTACCCCCGGTCGTCCATGCGACAAAAGCTCGCCGGTACTCCATGCTGTATCCAGTGTGCTATCACTTCAGAAGTAGTGCAAAATACACTAGCCAATTTGGAAATCAATAAAGGGGAGACTCCACTCATACATCGTCTCCCTTTGATGCCAACAAAAGCCCAAGTCTCCAGTTTTGTGGCATTTAAGAGAAGCGGGTGTTAAAATAAAACAAACAAAAACTTTTCTTTAAAACAACACAAAATATGCATGAAGCCACCGCAAAGTCTCGCCACACGGACCACAGGGTGGTACCCGCCAGTCCATGTGACGAAAGTCAGTAGGTACTCCATTATATTGCCTGAAACTAGAGTGCGCTTATCCAGTGCGATATCTCTTCAGAGGGGTGCAAGATACATTAACTGGGCCCCTAGTCTCAGCTGCGAAATTTGTAGATCAATAAAAGAGGGGGGGGGGGGGGGGGTTGGGATTCCACTCAAATATATTTTTCTTTTGGTGTGAAGCATAAGAGTACCAATCCCTAGTTTAGTAGCATATAGGGACAGCGTGTGCAAAAACAAAACAAACAAAAACTTTTCCTTGATGCATCGCAATACAAAGCTCGCGCAAACCTTTATCACACGGATCAGCAGGTTACACCCAGGAGGGGAAGGGGGGGGGGGGGGCATGTGACGGAAATATGTAGGTACTCCATACATTATTGCCCGAAACTAAAGTGCGCCAATCCAAAGCTCTATCTCTTCAGAATAGTGCAGAATATAGTGGCAGGACTCCCTAGTCTCAATCTCAGTGTTTAAGAATCAATAAAGGGCAAGACTCCATTCAAACATAGTTTCTCTTTTTGTTGCTGAACACAAAAGCCCAAGTCCCTAGTACTGTAGCATCTAAGGGCGGAGTTAGCGAAAATAAAACTGAAACCTTTCCTTATAGAAACACGAAGCTCCCGCAAACTTTCATCACGCGGATCACCGGTTTGCATCGCAATACAAAGCTCGCGCAAACTTTTATCACACGGATCAGCAGGTTACACCCAGGAGGGGGGGGGGGGGGGGCATGTGGCGGAAATATGTAGGTACTCCATACATTATTGCCCGTACTGGCAGGACTCCCTAGTCTCAATCTCAGTGTTTAAGAATCAATAAAGGGCAAGACTCCATTAAAACATAGTTTCTCTTTCTCTGATACTTTGATCAACGGAGGGTTTTAAAATAAGCTGTGCCATTCCCGTGAACTATAGTAAAATAGCCGTGGGATATTCCAGGACCTTGGACTGGTGGAATACAACGCACCCTTTTTTCAAGAGATTTTTTCTGGAAATATGTTTCGTTATTTTTAACCCCAAGAATAAAAATGCTTGCCTCCGTCAAGTTCCTTGACACTAGGCAATGTATTTAGGACTGGAATTCTGATGGATAGAAGGATTCTTCCTCGCTTCACTTGATATGATATAATTGTTATTACACGGTATGTAGTTGACTATGCCACAGGTACTCGGCACAAGCTGTGGAATCGGAAGAGATGTCGTAAGGCAAGTTATGTTATTTTCTTCATGTGAATATAATATAAATATTGCACGAGCTCATTCCAACGAGGGGTCATAACCTATGTTTTTGAGAAAAAAATGAAAAAATAATGAAAATTAATTGGCGATTTTTGAGAATAACGCTGGCCTTTATTGGTCGTTATTTTGGATAAAGGGTTAAAATAAATGCGCCATGTTACCCTCGTAAATTTACTTGATATTACCCGGGAAATTTACCGGTTCCCGGTTCTGAGAGTAATTTTATTTCCGTCCCCGGATCCCACAAAACCAGGAAATATATTAAACCCTAATCTAAATTTATTAATTGCTTTTTTAGAGAAGTATAAATTGTCGTAAGGCAAGTTATGTTATTTTCTTCATGTGCATATAATATAAATATTGCACAGCTCGAAGCTGACTATGCCAAAAGAGTAGTCATCGAGGAAGAATAGTCCACACGCCGGAAGGCGTGTGGACTATTCTTTCTCGACGACAACGATTTTGGCATAGTCCACAGGTACTCGGCACAAGCTGTGAAATCGAAAGAAAAATGATATTCGATAGCATTTTTGAATCGATGCTGATCGACGTGCCCCTATAATGGTATATAAATATTAACAAGGTACACAACTCGCTTTTCGAAAAGGACAGCACTCATCTTCATTATATCTCCCTCAAATTTGATTCACACAACGTATCCAGCAGTACCCGATGTCAGTGGATAGAAGAATGAACAAGCTTTACAGTGGTGTATTACACGACCGTTGGATGTTTTTGGGTTGTTCATAACAACTGGGAGAAGTCACAGAAAAGACCGAAAAACATTTAGTCGGACAAGATGCTGTTCAGTGCAAAGTGGTTACTAGCGACGATTCTCCGATTTATTATGAAAATTCAAGGTCCCATTGTCTATGGGGGCAGGTTCAAATATTAAGCGTATACCTTTATCAATTTTTAATCTTGTGTTGGCATTTATACCTTTCTGAAGTTCACATTTACCGTTTATACACATTTTAGCCGTCACTTGAAAACTGATCAAGTTGTTGGAATCCATAGATACGGAGAGACTCGCACAAAAAGATTCCCCATTCTCCGATTGGTTTGTTTTCATATATGATTTTCTCGGCATAAATCGTAGCCAATCGGATGTTTTTGAGAGCATCTTCGCTTCTATAGATGCCAACAACATGACACGTTTTCAGAATAAGGGTAAAAAATGTATAAAAGATAAATGTGAACACCAGAAATGAATAAATATAGATCCAAGATTAGTAATTGATAAAGGTATACGGTGAATATCTGAATCTGCCCTCCATAGACAATGGCACCTCGAATTTTCTTAATAAATCGGATAATCGTCAATCGTAACCCATTTTCCATTGAACAGCATCTTGTCCGACCAAATGTTTTTCGGCCTTTTCTGCGACTTCTCCCGGTGATCATGAATTATTATTTTTTTTTTGGGGGGGGGGGGGAGGGGGGGGAGGGGGGGGGTTATAACAAAGCTGAGTGCTATCGTTTTCGAAAAGCAAGTTGTGTAGCTTGTTAATATTTATATATATACCATTATGGGGGCACGCCAGCATCGATTCAAAAATGCCATCAAATATAATTTTTCTTTCGATTTCACAGCTTGTGCCGAGTGCCTGTGGAGTGGACTCTGCCAAAATCGTTGTCCTCGAGAAAGAATAGTCCACACGCCTTCCTCGATGACTACTCTTTTGGCATAGTCAACTTCGAGCCGCGCATGCAATGTTCATATTATATTCACATGAAGAAAATAAAAAAAACTTGCCTTACGACAATTTATACTTCTCTAAAAGGCAATTAATAAATTTAGATTAGGGTTTAATATATTTCCTGGTTTTATGGGATCCGGGAACGGAAATGAAATTACTTTCAGAACCGGGAACCGGTAAATTTCCTGGGTAATATCAAGCAAATTTACGACGGTAACATGATGCATTTATTTTAACCCTTTACCCAAAGTAACGGCAAAAACCGGCCAGCGTTATTCTCAAAAATCGCCAATTAATTTTCATTATTTTTTCATTTTTTTCGCAAAAACATAGGTTATGACCCCTTGTTGGAATGATCTCGTAACTAAACGGTGAGGTAAAAAAGTTCCAGCTTGTATATCACCCGTTGAATACAGAATCATTTATATCATAGCGGCGATTTCGTTGAATACAAGGGTTTAAAGTTTAATGGATGTGTAATAAAACCCGTTCTCTGATTGATCGCTGGCAGCTGGGCTTTGTTGGTCGGTTTAATATCCTGCCTGGCATCTTTCTTCTTTTTGGATTCCTCTTTCTTGTCTTTTAGCTGTTTTGTAGTTTGAGTAGTAACTTCAGTGTTCTGAGCAGCATTCTTAGTTTCAGTAGAAACTTCCGGTTTCTTCGTAGTGGTAACTTCGTGCTCTATGGAATCTGGCATCTTTCTCTTGTCTTCAAGCTGTTTCGTAGTTTGAGTACACTCTGAAATTAGTTGGGTTAAAAATCAACCCAAATCGACTGGGTTGAGTGAATATGAACCCAATTGGGTTCATATTCACTCAACCCAGTCGATTTGGGTTGATTTTTAACCCAACTGATTTTAGAGTGTAGTAACTTAGTTCTTAGTTTGAGTGGAAACATCTTTCTTTATGGGAGGTGGCATCTTTCTGTTGTCTTCGGACTGATTCGTATAGTTTGAGTAGTAACTTCAGTCTTCTGAGCATCACTCGTCGTTTCAGTAGAAATGGGACGGTTACGTCATTTCCTAATACTATTATCCATTTACAGTAATACATGCCCACTCCAAACATTATAGATAATAAAAATGCTGCCACTTCTGCTCCTCCTTGCTAAATATTATTTATTTATTTATTTATTTATTTATTTATTTATTTATTTATTTATAAATAAATATTTATTTATTTATTTATTTATTTATTTATTTATTTATTTATTTATTAAGGTTTAACGACATTTTAACAGCCGAGGTCGTATCGTGTCGGTGACAATTTTACGGGTGGGGGAAGCCGGAGTACCCGGAGAGAACCACAGAGCAACGACGAATAGCTACCATCCATCTCCCCAACACCGTAACTCCGCACTGCGGCACAGACAAGATTAGACTGGTTGAAGACATGCGCACCACCGACGTGCAGTACGCCTTAGTACACGGCGTCATAGTGCCCCCATGTGAACAATCGGGGTAAAGTGCCTTGCCCAAGGACACAACGCGGGAGTCCGAATCGATCGCTCAGACGGTCACCCATCCAAGCATTAACCGGTTTGACGTTGCCTAAATTCGGTGATCTAACGAGAACCGGTTACCACAACGCCACCCCCACCCCACCCCCATTAAATATTATTAACTTGTTCGATGTTTATAGAAAACCGAAAGAAATCGGAGATCCAATAAAAATAATAAAAATAACAATTATTTTACTTTTATGGAATTAAACCTAACGGAACTGCAAAAAACAACCATCCCTATTCATCATTCATATGTTATTGAATTTTTGCATCAAAATCATATATTATGACCCCCACCTCACCCCGTTCGGAAAGAGCTCGTCCCAGTGAGAGGTCATAAACTTTGAGGCAAAAAATGAAAATGTTTAATTAATGGAGAAAATGTTTTTCAAGTTCCGCATACTATTTGTGTTGAGTAAAGGGCTGATAAAAAATAAAAACAAAGTTTTTGTACTTAGTGATTTATTGATGACTAGCAGGGTTACCCGGCGTTGCTCGGGCTGCGGAGAGTATTATAACTGTTGGTACCCCTCTACACCCCCACCCCCACCACACCCCACCTCCGCACTTTTTTAAACCTCACCATTAGATTCCTGGTAAACAATTACCCCTAGTAGACCCCTTTGAAGACCTATATCGGTAACTTTTGGTGAACCTGTACACCCCCCCCCCCACCCCACACACTTTTTTAAACCTGACGATGACCTCCGCCATAAAAAAGTACTCCTAGTAGACCCATTTTAGACAGACAGACAGACAGACAGACAGACAGACAGACAGACAGACAGACAGACAGACAGACAGACAGACAGACAGACAGACAGACAGACAGACAGACAGACAGACAGACAGACATTCTAAAATATAGTATAGATTTTTTCAGCCAGCTGCCCTCCCTGTTCGTCAAATGATGGAAAAATTCTCCACTGCAAATCAAGGGAGATAACCGAAAGTATTTTTAGAAGAAATACTAAAGATGACGCGTTTTCATCACTTTCCAAAACCATTCCGCATGGAATCTCCACCCATCCAGCGACACTCTCTGGAATGTGCCGAGTGGACACGCCTTGTTTGGCGGTCATTTGATGGACGGTCCAGGAGAGGACAGATACCGAATGTTTAGAAAAAAACGACGTATTTCGCTCCTTTTCACCCAATTTAACCCTTCAAACAAACGTAACGGAAAAACCACCCAGCGCTATTTACAAAAAAATAATCACCATTCAGTTTTCATTATTTTTTTCATTTTTTGTCTCAAAAACATAGCATATGACCCCTCATTGGAACGTGCTCGTTGAGATCGTTCCAATGATGGGTCATAGGCTATATTTTTGAGACCAAAAATTAAAATATTAAGTTATTCAAGAATTTTGTTTGCAAGTGTCGTCTGCCTTTCGTGTTAGGTATAGGGTTAACCACTTTCCCACCATGTATGCCTCTGTGGCTGCGACACTTTGAACAACTAAACTAAGTGAACGTGACAAGTTTGGGGTGACTGATTTTGGAGAACACACAGTGGGAACAAATGGGCAAACAAACATCTCGCAAATTATGGTATGATAAAATAAGATGCCATGTTCTATTCGTGTTGGGCAAAGGGTTAAAAATAGAAAAAAGCTTTAATATTTTGTGATTCACGGGTTAAGAAAACAAGCTGTTACACCGTCCAAGTATGGAAGAGTTTGTCACTGCACATCCAGGGAGATAATCAACGCTATTTAGAGAAGCAACTGAAGTGTGCCTCACCGTCCAACGCATTGTCGAGTGTCTGATGCAGCGAGTTGTAGAATGCTATTGGCTATTGACTTCAGGCAAGTATAGTCTTCTGCGTATGGTAAGTTAGTTATTTGGACACTACGAGCAAGTATAGTCTGCTTTTGACCCTATAGATGCTGGTTTTCAGGCAAGTATAATCTGTCCCTTATTTTTTAAGTGATGGGTCCGTCATTAGCAAGTAGTCTGCTGCTGGTCTCCTGTTTCGTTTACGACGAGAGGAGGCTGAGCAGCCCAGCATAATAGGTGATGTTTCCGGATTGTAGACGTAGCTTGGTGCCGGAGCCAGGATATCAAAGTTAGGGCGGCAAGAGTAATATCCAGGAGCATACAGAATATGATTCAATGCATCATCTGAGCCTCGCAGCGGCAATATGGGAGCTAGCACAAGAGAGGGTGCCTCCTCTTGTTAGAGGGGCCCCACCGATCCCTGGGGACAATTTTGAAACTCGAGACAAAAAACTTAATTTCCTTGGTTCTGAACCCGTTTGTGTCCATAATTTAAAAGTTGTGAAAGGCATCACAATAATTAGGCCAAAATGGGTATTTTGGGGCATGTGCCACCCTCATCGCTACGCCACTGGGTATAGAGAATGAGTTCAGCCACTTACAATGGGTTGTTTGTTTGATGGATAAGCGATCATCAGCAATTATAGTCTGCCCCATACTGCCTTTCTTGATGTAACAGCGTAAGCGTAATGCTGATCTTTGGATAGATAGAGTCTGCCGCTTATTTGCACCGGTTTTTGTTGTTGTTGTTGTTGTTGGGCCCTCATTAGCAAGTATAGTCTGCTTCTGGTCAAAGACTCATCGGTACCTGTTATGGTGGGTGATTTGACGAAGTGCAACCATTGTTGATAGTTGTAGATAACAGTTCAAAACACAGTCAGTATTGTTATTGAATGTTATAAACCAATTAATTTTCATTATTTTTTTCATTTTTTGTCACAAAAACATAGGTTATGACCCCTCATTGGAACGAGCTCGTTGAGCTCGTTCCAATGAGGGGTCATAACCTATGTTTTTGAGACAAAAAATGAAAAAAATGAGTTATTCGAGAATTTTTTTTGCATGTGTCGTCTGCTTTTCATGTTAGGTAAAGGGTTAAATAAGCTGATTGGTTAAATATATTTTGACTTTGAAACGATTAATTAAAATTTTGATTCGTCCACTTTAGGTCTCGTTTCTTATTAAAAGGTCATTTCCGAGGTTATTGGATATTCTCACCCAAATGGCTATTTTGAGCTACAGTTTTAGTTTGTGGTGGTGTGGATTTAGAAAATAATTCTAATTGATGGTGATATGGCCAAAATAATCTGTTGATGGTCTTGATTCAAATTGTGTACTGTCAAGTGCATTTCAATTTGGGGTCAAGGTCACATGGGAGTGTAAAATGACTAAGCAACACTTGGTAATTTGCAGGTTACAAATGGAACAATTTTTGTGTAAATTTGCTTTGAGAAAGCCTTCTGAAAAAATGAATAAGAAACCCATATGTTTTTTTATTTGTCAGAATGATCATCTTATGCGGTAAAATCGAAGTGGGGGAATGAGGAATTCCTATAACACAGTTTTATCACTATCGATGCACGGAAATTGGAAATTTATCCCCAAAATGAGAAACTTTTGACCTTTTTCAGCCATTTTTTTTTTTTTTTTTTTTGCCATCAACTGTGTCATTCAGCTGAGTGTATTTGAGTGATATTGTCAGACTATTGTTGTTTGCAGTAGTCTCTAGAAAAGGCCATATTCAGAGCTTCCAGAAACTGTATACATTGTGAGTATTGTGAATAGGGGAGGCAATTTAAATGTGAAATATCCTCGGCCATGTTAATGAGGAGCCGCGCATTTCTTGAACAGCCAACGTTTTCACGTGAATAACTATAACGAGGTCTTAGAAAGGATTAATAAGTTTGTTTGTAATTTGGTGCTGGCATGTGTGAGAATCTCTCAAAAACATGAGGCATGGAAAAAAAAGTGTGAAAGTCATTTACTGCAAGACCATACGGTAGTTGTGAAAATTCGAAATTTAAACTGAAATTTCATGTGGCAACATATATTTTTTTCCAGTTTAATTTTTTCAAGGGATGATGTACTTTGTGGATGTATAGGTATTTTTTTCAAAACAACTTGGTGTGTTGTACAGAGAGTGAAAGGTTAACAATGTGGACAATGGGATATATTTAGGCGTTCATAACCTGAAGACGCATACTGAATGTAAAAATAGGCGATTGACTATTTAAGGGCTAGACTGGATCCATGCCATAGCCAGGATTCTATAATAGGAGGTGCCCTAGCCATTTTCTGGTAAGACCTCCAGCCCTCCCCTACCTCGCAGCTATGCCACTGAGTCCAGGCCATAACGGTGTCAGATAAGTTTACAAAGTTGTTTGGTGACGTGAGAGCTTCCGTCCAAACTCGACCACAGCAAATCAAGGGAGATAATCTAAATGAATTATAGAAAAAAAATGAACACGTTTTCATCCCTTTTGACGTCATTCCTGAGACGCTGTGGTAAGGCCACCCCCTCCCTCCCACACACACACACACACACACACACATCAGAGAAAATGCCTCCTTTATTGTGGGCTTATTGAGAAATGCCCAAGGCATCTGTCAAGGCGAGGAGCAGCACCTCCTCCCTTGTCGGGATAATCCTGACGACACCACTACCATTCCACTCATTTGGTCCTCCGCGTGGAAGCCTCAACTTCCTAGTGATAGTCTTTAGACTGAGCCGAGTAGACAGGGACGTGGCTAGAGGTTTCCGGTTGTGGGTGTAAGGTACTGAATTTCCAACTAGGGGGAGGGACCCCCCCCCCCTTTCTCGGTCCCTCCCCCAGTTGGAAATTCCCTACTGAGAAAGATTTTGAAAATGAAGCCATGAAAGGGGGCATAAAATTGAATCTAATAAGTGAAATGCCAACACATTTATGATAGAATTATCAGGTTATTATTATTTGGTATTATTCTGAAAATTGAATATGTGCTAAACAAATGCTCAAGCTGAGAACTTTGAACAATACACACTGTCCTAACATGAAATCAGATCTTTTTCAGGAATGATTAGTTTTGGATGTTTCATCATTTTGTAACTGTGAATGATGGAAACTCAGGAGAATGATTTTACATGATGTGATTTTCTTGAAGTACATTTGAGGATTTTTTTTTATTACGATAAGTAAAAGTACAGTAGGATCCTTTTAGTTGAATATTCATTTTGCCGGTGAAAATTATTCAATTAACAGGAGTATACAGTTAACAGGGATTTGTTCAGTTCCCTGTGTTCTGGAGGTAAACTGAGCATTTATTCTATTATATCTTGTTTGACAGAGCTCATAGAGCTCTGTCAAACAAGATATAATAGAATAAATGCCTGTATTGGATGTAGTGAGGCCAAAAAGATTGATAAATAAGGGGAATTTGTTGCGTGTCACGGTAATTATTTCGACATATTATAAAAATTTATATACAATTAACAGGAGTTTACTCTACAATCCATATGCAATTAACAGATCAAATTTGTACTGAAGGTATGGTAAATGGTTTTGTGTTTGAAAATTATATTCAATTAACAGGGATATACAATTACGAGATATCCAATTAAGTGGGCTCCACTGTACTACAAAAATCTCGTACAGATTGACATCATGCATAGTTATGAAGCTCGACATTGCGTACACTGTAGTTGTAAATAGGAACAGATGGAATTTTTGCCGATTTGAAATCGAGTTGGAATTTCGGGAAGTAAAGGAGACATTAGCATCACCAAAGAAGCTCTAAAATCCAGAGAGATGGAATTTCCAACTACTCACCACTTGCTCTCCCAATTTCCAACTATAGGAAATTTTTGCCAGGATTGGGGGGGGGGTGACATCCCCTCCCCTTGTCGCCACGTCCCTGCGAGTAGACAAGCTAAGTTTAGTTGCACCAGCCCATTCACGCCTAACCATTTGGTGGCTATTACTGTTAGTGAACAGCGATAGGAATTTCAACAAACACTGGTTCCGAAAAGGTTGTTTTGATTTTTTATCGATCCATATGATCAGCACAGCTTCAGTCAAAACAAACTCTTCACCTTTGGGTTCAATTATCGGAATTAAAATTTGTTTATTTAAATGCATTTTAATGCATGGGTTGTGTAATAAACACAGAACGCGATGTGTGTTTGAATCGGTGGGTGTTTTACATAAATCGTTGGAATGGCGTAATCATATTTCGCTCGAGCCTACGGCTCTCGCAAAATATGTCCACGCCATTCCAATTCGTTATGTAAAACGCCCACCGATTCAAACACACATCGCGTTCTGTCTATTTATCAAGAACCTAGCCAGACAATGGGAAGAAGCTACAACCAACAAGAAGATGAGATGGTTAGCCCATGAGAGAAGACAAAAGAACCACAAAGACGAAAATGATGCCTTAAGAAATTGAATTGTATACTGTACACTCAAATAAAAATGAATGAAATGTTATATATTGTTGGGTTTTTTTATCTACTATCCAAACAGAAGTACCCGAATGTAGCATGAAGTATCCGGATGTAAGGTTTCTACAGCAAATATCGTATAAAAGGTATCCTCCAATAGTACAATGTCAGGTATTCTAGAATACCGAGATGGGGGCTAAGAGGGGTGGAAAATTAGACCTCATTGAGGGAGTTCTCATGGCCCTCATGGCCTCAGCCAAAAGAAGGCTAAGAGGGATAGTAGATTAGACCTCATTTGGGGGATTTTTTCATGGCCCTCGTGGCTTCATTTGAAAAAAGGGTGCCTCATTGAGGGATTTTTTTTCATGACTCTCATGGCCACAGCCGAAATGAGGCTAAGAGGGATAGTAGATTAGACCTCATTGAGGGATTTTCTCATGGCCCTCGTGGCCTCAAACCACAATAAAAGGGATTCTCCAGAAGGTATCCTCGATAGGTATCCTCAAATAATACAATACTAGGACATGGTATCCTCAAATGCCGAAATGAGGCTAAGAGGGATATTAGATTAGACCTCATTGAGGGCTTTTCTCATGGCCCTCATGACCTCATACGATAAAAAAGGGTTTCTCCTGAAGGTATCCTCGATAGGTATCCTCAAATAATACAATACTAGGACATGGTATCCTCAAATACCGAAATGAGGCTAAGAGGGATAGTAGATTAGACCTCATTGGGGAATTTTCTCATGGCCGTCATGGTCTCATACGATAAAAAAAGGGATTCCATAGCCAGAGACGTTTTCCAAAAAGGGATTCCATGGGACGTGGCCATTGGACACTGGGGTGATGAGAGAATCGCATAGGACTTCGTTGCAATAAGGGGAGATAGCTCTGCATAAAGATTATGGAAATGAAGCAATCTGATTGGTTAGTTAGCGCCAGTAAAGTGAACTTATTGGGTGATCTTGATAAATGAAACAACAAGAGTACTCGGAAGAGGGTCAGAACTAACAAGAACATACCAGAAAAGCTAAATATAGCAACAATAAGCAAGGCTTTTCCACATGGTAGCTCTTCTACTCTAGTGGAGTATACCCCAGGACAAACGAACATGGTCGGGTATACGAAAACTATTGCATAGATAGATAGAAGCAGAGGATTCTGAAATAGTACAACTTGTCGGGTTGTTTGTAGTAATTCTACGAATCGAGAAATTACTCTTGTACAAAGGAACATACCCTCCGAACATACCCATGTCCTATTAGAAGCCTTTGGGTCACACAGCAACCACGTGCTACCATAGAAACCAAGATGGCAGCTTCCAGTGTACAAAATGACCGACGGAAACACGTATCACCCTGACACTCGCTGCGCATGCGCGCTAACATCACGTTTCACTATGGGATAACGTCACAAGATGGCCGCTAACGCGGATTACCATGACAACTCAACATGGTGCCACTGGGTCACGCGACATGACGACTCGTCCTGGGTCACCTCCGGAGTTCTCTCTATTGGGACGGTTAACTCATCTCCTTCTACTGATAATGCTTAAAACATTTTTCTCCATTGTGTTCAGTTCTTCGACGCCTCGAAATCGCATAATACTTTTGAAAGAACATAGTTTGATAGTTTAAAAAAAATGGAAAACACCCCCCCCCCCCCCCAAAAAAAAAAAAAAAAAACCCAAAACAACAACAACAACAAAAACTCAATATGTTTATGTTCTACACTCTGAAAACAGTTGGGTTACAAATCAGCCCAAATCATCCGGCTTAAGTGAATATGAAGCCAAGTGAGTTCATATTCACTGAACCCAGCAGATTTGGGTTAATTTTTAACTCAACTGAATATAGAGCGTACGCGTGTTTCCCAACAATACGAATTATATATGTTCACAGAATGTATTTAGGTCTGTGAAGATAGCTAGACCTTGTGCATTGGATATTCCTTTGACATTTTCCTCAGATTAGCTTGACGTTTGACATTCGTCTGTAGTCAGTTTGACGTTCGGCGTTTGACATTCGCCTGTAATGAGTTTGACGTTCGGCGTTCGAAATTCGCCTGTAGTCAGTTTCACGCTCGGTCTTTGACATTCGTTTGACATGCGACTGTAGTCAGTTTCGCGTCGTAAAAGGTGATACCCCCTTCTGGTTTATCTATTATGCTGTGACGTTTGGTGACTTGAAACGCTGTTACGTTGTGCTTGTGGTCTCAGCGTACAACTATCTCATCGTGATACGTCTTCGGTGGATGGCGTTACACGCGTGGCTAACGATGGCTTGACTTGATACCAGCTGTATAGAGATCGGTTATCAGAGAACACTTGTCCTCTGATGATTGGCTGATTGTGATCCACTTTTAGAGTGTTGGGGACAAAGTGTGACATTTCTCTCTCCTTCATTTTGGTATGTGCTACACCTAGCAGCAGATTTAACCCTTTACCAAAATGCCCAAAACCGGCCAGCACTATTCTCAAAAATCGCCACTCAGTTTTCATTATTTTTTTCATGTTTTGTCTCAAAAACATAGGTTATGGACCATCACTGGAACGAGCTCGTCTATTTGCAGTGTCTTACATGTGTCTTATATCATTTGGAAATTCTTTGATCCCGTAGCATTCAATACGACGACCCCCTGGTCACGATACTCTGGAAAAGAAATGTTGGGACGAATCGTTCCGATATTTGGGACGAATCGTCCCGGTTGAAATTTTGAGACGAGTCGTCCCGGACGAATCGTCCCGAGACGAACTGATTTTGGGACGAAACGTCCCGTAACCGTTTCAGTGGCAAGCCAGAAAATAACCAGACTGTCATCTGCAAAATAAGGTCCCCAGAGGGTGATTTGGTGATGCTACCCTGCATAGCATCACTAAATTTACCCTCTGTGCACCTCAATCTGAATCAAGGTCTCAAACCTAAGCAGAATGAGGTACCCAAAGGTTAAATTGGCCCACTGTATGGGGTAGCATCAGCTAATACACCATCTGGGGACCTCATTTTGCAAATGACAGGTTGCTTATTTTCAGGCTTGCTCAGAGGGCTTTGTGAACTGTTTCTGTGTTATTGTTACCATCCGCTGGAGTTGGGGATTATAGTTAGTAAAAAAATTCAACTTTAGCTAGCTGTGTTGATCTCTGTTCATCTAATCTTCTAAAGGACTTGAAGGGTTAAACGTACATCATAATATGTAGAAAATAGATTGTGGTTTTATGTTATTATATTATTAGTGAACATTACTATAATATATATTAGGCTAGACATCAGCGACATTGAACTCGCCGTTCATAGTGAACGCCTGCCACTTGAAACTTACAAAGTCACACTTTCATCATGATCATCAAAAACCGTGCAACCTGCAGTTGTCGACCAAATATCTGTAGAAATAATGCAAAACCTGCATCCTCCCCTCCTTAGGAAATATACACCAATAACCATAACCGGAGATGGCAACTGTCTGTTTCGTGCAACTTCCCAAGTTATGTTTGGCGACCAGCCAGTCACATCACCCCAACCTGCGGCTATTGACAGCCTTGGAAATGGGGGAACATATACTGCCCCCCCCCCCCCCCCAAAAAAAGTGTGCATTGCAGAAATTGATCAAACTCCAAAAAAATAATTTCGTAGGTGTAAAGAGTGTTAACCTGTTCATGAATAAGTTATACTGAACACAAAACAGCTTTCCCCGTTAAAATTGCATTAACGTTAAATGACGTGCGGCACGTTTGTGAAAAGGCATGTTTTGCACGTGGAGAGTCTGAAAATTCATGCAGCAGTGTGAATCCTTGGATATTTAAACACTAAAGTAAGGCATTCCTATCGTTCACATTCAAACGTGCGCTGCTGTTAAAACGACTCCACATTAGCATGCCGAGATTGACAATGAATCAACGTCTCCTTGCCCTGGGTATGATTAGAGCTGGTAGAACACACAGAGAGGTTGCCCAGCATTTGAACTGCCACCGTAACACTGTAGACAGGCTAGTCCATCGACATGCACAACATGATGATGTTCGAGACCGACCCCGCTCCGGGAGACCCCGAGTTACCACCCCTGCACAAGATCGGTATATCCGTGTCGTCCATCTCCGGAAACGGCAACAAACGGCAACGACGACAGCCAGGAACATCCCTAACCTGAGATGGATACATCCTCAAACAGTAATCAACCGGCTGAGAGAATACGGCTTACGTCCTCGAAGACCTGCAATTCGTCCGATTTTGACGTCACGTCACCATCGTGCTCGACTGCAGTGGTGTAGACAACATCTCAGGCATCCCTTACACCGGTGGCGACGTATTTTATTCACAGATGAATGTCGTTTCCATCTTTTATCATCAGATGGCCGCCAGAGAGTGTACAGACGTCGAAACGAACGCTGCGCAGATCCATGTGTCGTGGAGCGAAACCGTTATGGGGGAGGGTCTCTCATGGTGTGGGGTGGCATCACTGCCCGTAACAGAACTGAGCTGGTCATTATTGATGGCAATCTCAATGCAGCCAGATATCGTGATGAAGTGCTTACACCTGTTGTTGTCCTATTTCTGCAACGTCACGGCCCCGGCGTCATTCTACAGCAGGACAACGCCCGACCCCACGCAGCTCGTGTTGTTCAACAGTATCTGTAGCAACAACAAGTGGATGTTCTTCACTGGCCCGCAAATTCGCCCGATATCTCACCCATTGAGCACGTATGGGACGAAATGAAACGTCAGGTACGCCGGCTTCCCCATGCACCGTCAACGCTTGTGGAACTCCAAAGACAGCTTATCAGAATATGGAACAACATCCCACAACACTTCCATGCTAACTTGTTCGCTTCCATGAGGCGTAGATGCACAGCAGTAGTCGATGCAGACGGAGGTCATACCAGATATTGAGTGTGTGACTTTTGTGTTTGACCCTTAGTGTGTTTGACTCTCCATGGCACCATGAGTATTCGTCGTAGCGTTATGAAATTCCACGTGTTGATCACAAATTGATTCATCTGTGATTGAATAAAATTTCCATGAATGAAAATGATATATATCTTTTTTTAGTGCTATTTTTTAGCATGCACACTTTCTTTTTGGGAGAGTTTTGATTCAACTACGACGTCGATCACCCTCATTTCAAAGACTTAGTCAAAGATCGTCATATCGTCCACAATTCATATATTGACCTTTTCCGGCCGGCAGCCGTCATCAAAGGTTGGTCAGAAACATTACATATATATGCCATTAGTTCTGTTCTTGGAGTGTGCATTCGTACCCATTGCGCACAAATGGTAAATTCTTCTATTTTATTACTTTCCAAAGTGTGATTTACTGTGATTTCCGGGTTTGATTATAAACGATAACTTCACAAGTGAATTATGCAATCAACAATTGTGTCATGTATCCGTGCGCGCAAACGAAGACGCTTTGCCGTGGGTGTAATGGGGACGTCATTGTTTCTGTTTTTTAACCCTTTACCTAACATGAAAAACAGACGGAACAGGCAAAACAAAGTTCTTAAATAACTAATTTTTTCATTTTTTGTCTCAAAAACATAGGTTATAACCCCTCATTGGGACGAGCTCAACGAGCTTGTTCCAATGAGGGGTCATAACCTGTGTCTTAGAGACAAAAAATTAAAAAATAATGAAAATTAATTGGCGATTTTTGAGAATAGCGCTGGTCGGTTTTTGCCGTTACGTTAGGTAAAGGCTTAAGTAATATAATTATCGTTAATAATGAAAAGTGATAAACAGAGTAATCGCTTGACTGGGCTGGTTACGTGAAATAATTCATTCGAGGCGAGGGACTATATTGTAAAACGCTCGTGCGCATTCTCGCACTCGTGTTTGTACAACGCCCCTCACCTCTCACGAATTATTTTACGTAACCAGTCCAGTCAAACGATTACTCTCTATGTCATTCAATGTTTTATGTTAATTCTAATCAGCTAGAATCAGTCCAGTCTATATAAATGCATCAGTTGTCTATAGTTCTTTTCTCAAACTGCTCACTCACAGTCCCAAAAAATAAAGGAAGTTGTTGAGATATTCCTCGGCTCATTTATGTCGATATAATCCGATTGAATTTCTCGCCAGTCATCTACATCACAGTAGGCTGTTCAAACTTCAAACGTCTCGGTCGAACGATCCCGGACCGAAACACTTCTGGTTTGGGACACTGAGTGTGCGGGAGTGTTCGCCTCTGATTTTCCGGCGTAGGTCGTTCCAGTTCCGAATGCGAACCAATTGGACGAACGCTGTCTCACCAATCTGGATCATCTTTCGGGATAAACAATCGAGCGCAGCTGTTGACACTCATGTCCGGTCCACATCACGAACTCGCACTGTGAATTTAAAGTTTTTTTGAAAAAACAGAGAGCTTGATCCTCTTTCTCAAAACGCTAATTTTAAAAAGAGGAAAGTTCATGTAGAATTATGGAATTGTCAGATTGGGAGTTGGAAGTATTCATGTCGGTTTATGGGACTTCCTGGTAAAATTTTTTCTTCCAAGCAATTTCCAATGTCTGAAGTCAGTGAATGCAAACATTTTGGTGCTGAATCTAAACGGACTTATGTCAAAACTTTCATCAGCTGATCGCTATCGTTATCAAAAGTTTGATGGAATCACAACTCGGTCGTTTGAAGTCGAAGACTGCCCCCTCAAATCCGGAAAACAAAATCACATTAAACAAACTGAACATGTATATAGTTTTGCTGGCTCAAATTCACAAAATGATGATTTTGAAATGTCTGAGATACGATCACGAAAA
This sequence comes from Pictodentalium vernedei, assembly GCA_031216915.1. Taxonomy (NCBI): domain Eukaryota; kingdom Metazoa; phylum Mollusca; class Scaphopoda; order Dentaliida; family Dentaliidae; genus Pictodentalium; species Pictodentalium vernedei. Next base: position 24,404,907 of record CM062293.1, read on the forward strand.
GAACCTCGTCTCCATCAAGAAGAGCCTGCAGATGAATGTGTAGAACACTTTAATAGAGAAATTACAGAAGATGATACTTTACAAAGTCTTTCTTTACAATATGCTTGTAGTGTGAGTATCAACACAATATTCCAGGGGCAAGACTGTTCACCGGATTTGCCGAAGATCGGACCCGATTTCACCTGAAGGGTCACTGGTTGTTTCACTCCTATTTGTGTTGACACTGGTTCCATTCATGTTTGGTGGTTTTGCTCCTACAGAAGGGGCAAAACAACTCTGGTCATATTCTGGTATTGCCTATTGGTTGTGTGTAGTTCAGCGATCCGAACGTAGTGGCTACCCCTCTACATTCAGATTCTTACCATTCAGTCCTATAGAAAAAGTTCCCATCAAGTTTTTATGGGAACTCAAAACTCGAAATTAGGAATATATATCAAGCTTTCGCCCTTATTACTGGCTGCAATCGATAGTACATGTATTTCCTTACATTTGGGCAGAGTTTATTGATCCTAACTATGTTTTATTCTTTAATTACAGTCATTTGAATACTTGTGAGGCATCAACGGAGATTTCGAAATTGGCCATGTTTTGGTTTAAATATAAAACAGTAAAAACAATAACCAAGTAATGGCGCTGAAACGAATAGACCTTTTCATCGATGCGGAATCTCGATCTCATTCGCACAGAGGAAGTCATCAAACTCGGTCTACATCGTCCCCACTCTGGACAATAACATCATAGTATCAATATTGGGCCATTTTGATCAATGTCAGGGGCTGTTTTTACCAATGAATGGGGCCATTTTCACCAACTAATGGGGACGTTTTGACCAGCTAAGGGGCTGTTATGACCAACTCGAGAGGACAAAATGTCCCCACCGATTGGTCAAAACGTCCCCACTCTGGCCAGTAATATCATAGTATCAACATGGGGCCATTTTGACCAATGAATGTGGCCGTTTTGACTAAAACTGGGGCTGTTATGACCAACTCAAGAGGATAAAACATCTCCACGGATTGGTCAAAAAGGCCCCAATCTGGTCTGTGATATCATATTATCAACTTGGGGCCGTTTTGACCAAAGGTGGCGATGTTTTGACCAACTATTCCAGGAGCCATTTTGGCGAGGGACCGTTTTGACCAGCACCCGTCACCCGAGTACTTGGAGAGAACCACCAAGCAACTATCAGCTCCCCAAAATACTAACTCCACACAAGCAGTGTTAGCATTGGTTGAAGACAATTGCATGATCGACTCACAGTGTGCCTTAGTACACACCGCCACTTGGGGTGAAGTTGTGAAATTCAGTATGGCCCATATGTAACAATAAGTATAACATGCAATTAAGGCTGTCACAATTTTTTAATTTAGGAATTGATTAATCGTCGCGAGTAATCGTACCTAGATGATCTCCCTCTCTTTGAAGTCGTTAAAAATGAAGTTCAAGTCAGTTGACCTACCTGAAATAAACAACAAAGACTATCCTCTTTTAGGTACATTCAAAGCTTTGATGTTCTGAACTTTTGAATCGTCAGTGTAATAATCAAGACCAGTCATCAATTGCAAACTTCACAAGTTCACAACTGCCGACCGGTCTTGATTATTACACTGACGGTTCAAAAGTTCAGAACATCAAAGCTTTACATGTACCTAAAAAACAAATGCTTCTAACAGCTTCTTGAGGTTTAACATCAAATTTCTTGACCTTTTTCCTTTAGAAACAATAGTTTTTTCATAACATTTTTTTAATTATTAAACATCTAAAACGGTAAAATTTACCGATTCTTCGGCCATGAAAAGTACTAATCAATTTTGGCATGATCGATCGACAATCGATTAACAGCCCTACATTCAATTCCCAATAATGCTATCGAAAAGACAGGATTCGAACCGAGAACCACTCGGCTTGCAGCCTGCACCTCAACCAACTGAGCCCCTGCACCCTGTCTGATATTCCTGAAATTCAAATTAAATAAACACAAATTATTCATCAAAATAAAGGTTGTGGTGTATAGAACACATAAAATATATGCATTTAACTTGCAGAGTTGACAGCAGGCACCACTAGTTCCTGGAAGTCTGCTAACATGTTCATACCAGAACTGATAAAAAAAATACTTAAGTAAAAAAACTTGTGACCAAATGTGCTTCAGGCTTCAGATATCCAAGAACAAAGCTAGGACATCAACATTTTTCAAAACACAGCGACAGGGTAAATTCCCAAACTGTCGACTTTTACATTGTAGGTTCATTTCAATTTCCAGTCAAGGTCATCAGACAGAAAAAGCATCGATATACAATGCCATCTAAAATCAGATAATGAGGAAGATCGTCTTAATACAGCATACATTTATTATATAGAGATTGCACAGTTGCCATATTCTATGCAAGGTATCATGACACTTGGTGAAATTTCCTAGAATTACGATTTTGTTTTTCGATGCAAATTTGTGGTATCAAGTGATTTGCGCATGTCTGTCGAACATGGAATTCATCCTTAATAAAAAATTCAGACAGTGTTATCCTTTTCCCAAATGAAGTCCTATTGCTGCATCCTAAAGTGTTTTGAATGCCTGGCTTTGTTATTGGATATCTGAAGCACATTTGGTCACAAGTTGTTCTTTGGAAATATTTTTATTTTATTACCAGTTCTGGTACAAAAACTTATCAGACTTCCAGGAACCAGTGGCACCTGCTGTCAACTCAATGAGCTGATTACATATATTTTTTGTGTTCTATACATCACAACCTTTATTTTGATTTATAATTTCTGTATTTGTGTATATTTAATTTGAATTTATGGAATATCAGAGGTTGGAATTTGTAAGTAAACAAATTTCCCTCACTTATATAGTACCTTATGACCTTAAAGTACTAAAGAAATAATGGAAAGTTAGCTTGAAAATAGGTGAAAGGCAAAGCTTCGAGACTCTATTTGATTTTGAATCTTAAGTTGCCTTTGGGTTACTTGGGTATGACTGCCTGATTTGTTTCCTATCGAATGATTTGAATCTTTCCACAGGAATATACATGTTGCTTCGGTGAAGGCATGCCTTGATGAAGGGCTGCACGGTATATCGATGAACCGATATATACAGTTAAAACTAGAAGTCCTGCCATGAAATGCGCACAAATAGCACGTTGATATGTGCGTTAATTTACGCGTTATGACCCAAGTAAAGCTATCAAATTCTGTACATATGGCCTGTACGCAAGCAATGTTTCAGCCAATGGACCTCCGGGTAACCCGGAGGTCCATTGGCAGAAACATTGCATGTGTTTGCTATGAGTAACCGAGAGAACCTGCCATGCTTTGAATGCCATTCGATATGGCAATTGCGTGCAATTAAGCCTAGATAAGCACACTATTTGTGACAGGACTTCTAGTTTTAACTGTACCGGTATTCAAACCAATATCGATTGAATACCGTTGTAATTACAAAAATATCGGTTTATCGTGATTATTTATTTACCCACAATTTAATTTTCAAGATGTCTTGAGTTTTTTAACTGTAGCCCCGAATGAATAATATTATCCCATTATCCAAGGAATCGTCTGCTTGTGCCCGGGTAATATGCAAATTGAGCCGTTTAAAAAATTTCAACAAAACTATATCATGTGACCCCTCATTGGAACGAGCTCTTTGAGCTCGTTCCAGTGGGGGGTCATTTGATATAGTTTTGTTGAAATCTTTGGGGAAAATCTGATAAACTAATTTTGAAACTGATAGATTTTGATATCGTCTGCGTTTGGTAAAGGTTTTTCGAACCGCATCATCAAGGAACGCTAATTTGTTCCGACTGTGATGCCTTGAGTCTCGATTGTGGTACTTGTGTTCATATATCTGAACAGTTTTCGATATACTGGTATACCGCGGTATTTTTGGAATACCGATACCAGTATTCAGTTTTGAATATCGGGGAGCCCTACCTTGATGATGTAGTTAGAATATTTTATCAGTCAACATGTATGTCATCACAGTCAGTCCGCTCAAATAAAATTTACAGTCCCTCTCCCCCAAGGGGTCATCATCTTCAAGAGGCCCCCGATTCGTTTTGAGCGCCGATTAAATTTTGAATAATTGATCCAATTCGATTCTAATTGAAAATGTGTGATTCACAGGGCCCAATTGAAACGTTATTTTAGATGTCGTAAAAAATCTAAACAAAATAATAATTTGTCTTTTTTTTGCCGTCAAGAGCCCTGAATACTCTGGTTGATGCCCCTGTACCCCCACGTCACTGATTGACAGATGGAATTGTGTCCTCCCCCCCCCCCCCCACACACACACACTATCTCAACCCTGCCATCACTCACTTTTGCGTTTCTACCTCTTCAATACCACAATCCAACAAGACAAACTCCTCTGCAATAAGATGATTTGATAATAGGACCAAACACAAAAACAACTCTTCATACATCATGCTCCCACACCACAGAGGAGCAATGGTGTGTGAATTAAATTTATTTTACTTCATGAATCGGAAGTAAAGTATTTTTAGAGCATACTGGCATACTGCGCTGGCGATATTACTGATATTACAATCCCCCATTATCCCAGTGTACCCCATTATCCCCACAAGCATACTCCCCATGTCATTTTGAAAATTGCAGGAGGGCCATTATGGTTCTTCTCAAATCACCACAGAAGGGCCATTTTGGGTTCACATAAAATGACCCCAGGGGGGTCATTTATGATTTATGGGGGCCATTTTGTTTCAGCCTGATGGGTAGACATTTAATATCATTTTAGAGTACAGTATGTGGAGAGTGGATTGTAACTAAATCACCCGTGGAGTGGAGTTATCACCCAAACTTTAACCTTTAAATTTTATACATATGGACAAAAAAACACAAGCAATGTTTCAGGCAATGGACCTCCAGGTTTAACCCGGAGGTCCATTGGTGTTGAAACTTTGCCTGTGCTTGTTATGCTTTGCAACAAATTTGCAATTATTGTGTGGGTGGAATCCTCACCCTGCAGGTGATCTAGTGATAATACACTCTCCACTTACTGTACATGGTTTGTGTAATTATGATGTACGTATCACGCAATGTATATTTGGAAAGTTATTTACTGTCTCTGGGTGACTGCGTTGACAACACACTACAAACTTCACTTTTGTTACATGTACTTCCTTCAATCCGCGAAAATTGTCATTTGAGACGGCTGATTTTGAGGCGCCTTTGACTGAATAAATGGGCCGCAGAAATCGGGGGTTACATGAAGGAAGGCGTTTACCGTCCACAGAATTTTGAACTCAGACGGGCGACTAAGGCCCGGGCAATTGCCCGCCTCAAAATGACAAGCCTGACTCTCACCCCCATAGTCACTCCTTTATTATTATTTGTGCCTCCAGCCGAGAAATTTGAGTCTGTGCTTACGTTGATGCCACGGTCCACCGTGGTGTTGTAATACTGAAAACTGTTCCGGCAATGGTTACAATTTCAGCATCACTTTAGAGCTGAAATGGTTAAATTAAAGAGTTTTCTTGATCAATTAATCACGTGGATTAACCTTGGTTAACCAATTAATCACTTGCCCTAATAGGTTGCTGAATAATTGTCGCACCGTTGATGATTTATATCATTAAACCTTTACCCAATGTAACGGACTAGTGCTATATACAAAAATCTCCATTCTTATTTTGTTAATTTTATTATGTTTTCAATTTTTGTCTCAAAAACACCCCTTATGACCCCTCATTGGACTGAGCTCATTCCAATGAGGGGCATAAGCTATGTGTTTGAGGCAAAATTAAACTTTTTTAATAATTCAGGAATTTATTTTGCAAGTATCATCTGGTACCTGAATTGGGTTAAGAATGATCATTTCCATCTACTGATACAGTATAATGATCATGCAAGTGAATAAGTATGTCAGCACGTAACTTGAATGCTTTATTCTGTCTCATATAATTGATGTAAGTCAGTGTGACAATGTTTGCATGTTTTGGAGTAAGTTTGTTCTTTTGTTTACACATATAATGCAGTAGATAAGAAGTAACAATTAAACGATCAATTACCTTTTTAATCGATCAAGACGTTGATTATTGGTTGTAAAATTCCCCAATAAGTTTTATTGGGAACTCAAAACACGAAAATAGGAATACAGTTAAAACTAGAAGTCCTGTCATGAATTGCCCACAAATAGCACGTCGATCTGTGCGTTAATCTACGCGTTATGACCCTAGTAAGGCTATCAAATTCTGTAATATGGCCTATGCACAAGCAATGTTTCAGTCAATGGACCTCCGGGTCACCCGGAGGTCCAGTGGCAGACACATTGCCTGTGTTTGCTATGAGTAACCAGGAGAACCTGCAGTGCTTTGGGTGTCATTCGATATGGCAATTGCGCGCAATTCCTACGCGCAATCAAGCCTAGATAAGCGCACAGTTCGTGAAAGGACTTCTAGTTTTACCTGTATATATTAAGCTTTCGCCCTTATTGTTGGTTGCATTTGATAGTACACGTATTTCCTTACATTTGGGCAGTGCTTATTGATCCAAACTATGTTTTATCCTTTATTTATCGAGATTTGAACACAGGTGAAGTGTCACCGGTGCTTAGATATCGTCCATGTTTTTGCACAACCTGGAGTTGCTGCCAAAATGAATATCGATGCAGAAACGGTAACTCCTAATAAAAAAAAATCTCACGCAATGATCATAATCGACCTTCTCTGCACGAATGTGGTCATATTTTCATTTCCGCATCGATATTTGGGGTCGCAATTCCATCTGTCAATCAGTGACATGGGGGTACAGAGGCATGAGCCAGGGTCTTCAGGGCTCTGAAATAGCAAATTGGTGGCGAGGGATGGAGAGTGTAATTGAAACTGCGATTAGCCTTTTAGAGGATGATTTTAGGGTTTTTAAGAGGCGAGTGATCATCACATTGATATTTGTTTTGGCAGCAGTTCCGGTTTGCGCAAAAACATGGACGATTTCTAAGTACTGTTGATGCTTCAGCCGTTTTCAAATATCAATAAGTAAAGGATAAAACATAGTTTGGATCAATAAACTCGGCCCACATGTAACAAAACGTGTACTATCACATGCAGCTGGTAACAAAGGGCGAAGGCTTGATATATATTCCTTTTTTCGTGTTTTGAGTTCCCAATAAAACATATTGGGGAATTTTACAACAGATTTGAATGGGAGGAAACTGAACCTAGGGGGATAGCCACTAAGTTCAGATCGCTGAACTACTATTGGGTGATTTGTTTATGGGGGTATCTATGGAGCTTTATGCTGTAAATCATCAGACCCATCCAGCGTTATCTGTTAATAAAATCTTTCTAATTATCAAACAAGCCTAACCTTGGCAGTGCATCCTGGAATCTAAATGAACCATCACTGTTCAGACAGGATTTTGGACCCACTCCTCAAACGAACTGCACTCAATGACATCTTTGGGGCAATTTTCTCAATGTACAGTGCAAGGGAATTCAGTCATAGTGAGCCAGTGGTGATACTACCAATTCTAGGGTTCTGATGTTCGGCCACGTATATATAAACTGTTGTGGAAGGTACATGGTTTATCTGTAATACCTTCTACTTCGGAAATTGAAAAACCATTCATGGGCCTCTTTGAGAAGAAGAGGGGAGATTTGAGCTTTTAACTCCCATTGTCTTTTTTTACTAAGGCCCATAAAACATTTTTTGTTTCTGAGGCAATTTTTCCTCAATTTTAGGATGAGGGAGGGAGGCTTTTTTTGTTGTTGTTTATTCACAAAACAGTTCTAAAGTGGTTGGAATCTATCTGATATTTAACTACTTGCACTATTATGTGGCAATCCAATGTTTTCAGCAGTGAAAATTTTCCATAATGTAGTTAAAATTTAACCAACTATATCTTGTTTGACACAGCTCTCTGAGCTCTGTCAAACAAGGTATAGTTGGTTAAACAGGCCTTTAAAAATTGCTCGAACTAGCGTTTAGTTTGTGCGCCATTCGAGCAAATGTCCTGTGGCCTAACCTTTATTCCGTTCATGCAAGTTCATTTCTGTAATTTGAAACATCAACTGAAAAAGTGAAATGGGTTCAGCTTAAAAGATGGGTTAAGCAAATTTTTTTTTGCTTAACGGAATTTCGGGTTAAGCAAATTTTTTATTTTTATAGGACTGGTTAAATATTTGTCTACAGGTGCAAAATAGTGTCACAGAAAAGATTTCCAGGTGAAAAAATCGGGGCTGGGTGCAAAGTACTCCATACTTGTAGTACTTGAGTACCACATTTTTGACAAAGTACTCAATACTCGTACTTTACTCATATACTTTCAAATACTCATACTCATTACTTTAAAAAAAGGTCAGTTCTGAGTACTTTATGAGTACATTGTATTGTGCGTGGAGAGTGGATTGTAACCAAATCACCCAGGGAGTGGAACTGACACCCAAAGTATTATTTTCAAATTCTGTACATGTGGACAAAAACACAAGCAATGTTTCAGCCAATGGACCTCCGGGTACAACCCGGAGGTCCATTGGCTGGAACTTTGCCTGTGCTTCGTATGCTTTGCAACAAATTTGCAATTATTACTCAAGTGGAATCTCCACTCTGTGGGTGATTTAGTGATAATACACTCTCCACGTACTTCAAGTATTTGAAATTTTTTCAGAATTATGCAATGTTCTACCAGCTACTTATACCTGTTTCAGTTCAACATGTCCCCAAGCTCCTTCATTGATGCAGAGCAGCATTGTTTATTAATATAATAGTTCAATGAACTGTGAGCTGTTAATCTCAAGTCTTGTTTTGATTTATCCTGGTTGGGGCTGGGGTAATATAATAAGCAATAAGTAATATAATATATTATTACCCTTTTAAAATTATACAAGCTTCCTGATTGGTCAGTAACCAGTGCAGCCAGTGTGCAGTACATATAACTCCAACGGGGTGTATGGGAATATCATGTGACATCTGAACGGGGTGTACAGACATTCTGTTGTACACCTTGCCGATTTCCCTTTTACCCATCACCTCAAAACATTTTCGGCAGTAATAATAAACATTCAAACTCGCAAACAAAATGAGAACAATACTGTTTCATGAGAATATTCCGAAAACTTGAAATAAAATGTGTACATACCCTCAACGTCTGATTTTACTGTCGAGAAGAGGGATTCTGTTGTGGTGTAATTCTTTTGTCCGCTTGTCAAAATGTCTCTTAAACCTTTTGCTTGTCATTCCGACGAAGAGATATTATTAAAAAGTTCACCGGTTGACATTTTCATGTTGTTTTAGGTTTCAACTATTCCTTTCCGAAGTTTTAGCGTTTTTGTTGAATAATAAAGAAACGTGTTTCTTTGAGTTTCTCAATTTTTATGTGTATCCATACCATGTATGTACACATAATGCCGGCATCTGGGGTGGCCATTCGTCATTCGTCCATCTTTTGTCTGTCCATTCATCTGTCCGGTGTCCATATCCATTTCTTTGGCATTCGATAACTTGAAAAATATTGCTTGGATTGCCATGTTACTTTATATTTGTGTTCAGGTTACTGATGTGCCAAGCTGTATAGGTTTTGGTGTAAATCTGATAATTTGATCCTGAGATATTAACCCTTTATCCTTCAAATTGAAAATTCTTCCAATATCTTTGGCATGAGATAACTCAAAAAGTATCAATCCAATTGTCATGTTACTTTATATATATCTTCAGGTTACTGACATGCCACGCTGTATAGTTTTTGGTGTAAATCTGATAATTTGATTCTGAGATATTAACCCTTTATCCTTCAAATTGAAAATTCCTCCAATTACTTCTTGAAAAATATTGCTTGGATTGTCATGTTACTTTATATATATCTTCAGGTTACTGATGTTCCGAGCTGTATAGTTTTTGGTGTGAATCTGATAATTTGATCCTGAGATATTAACCCTTTATCCTTCAAATTGAGAATTCCTCCAATCTCTTTGGCATGAGATAACTCAAAAAAATATCAAACTGATTGTCATGTTACTTTATATATGTATTCAGGTTACTGATGTGCCGAGCTGTATAGTTTTTGGTGTAAATCTGATAATTTGACCCTGTGATATTAACCCTTTATCCTTCAAATTGAGAACTCCTCCAATCCATTTCTTCGGCATGCGATAACTCAAAAAATATTAATCCGATTATCAGGTTACTTTATATATGTATACAGCTTTCTACTAGTTGCGCGTATGGGTACACATCTGACGATTTAATTGGCCTATTTTTTTATCAAGGTTTTCGTAACTAGAATGTTGTTTGTGGATAATATAAATTATAATAAAACAAAACTTGACACACTGAAGGGACAGGGTGATAAATTTGTCACACTGTGTTTCAGCCGAGTGTACGGGACTCGGGACTGTACTACTCTTCTGAGATTCGTATTTCCTTTGGCTTTCAGCCGAAGGAAAACAGATCTCAGAAGTGTAGTACAGTCCATTACACTCTGCTGAAACACCATGTAACTAATAATATATTACAATTTTGAAAGTAATATAAAGTTATAATTAATCGACATTTATTCTTATTACAAGTAATAACAATATAATATAACTAGCAGGGTTACCCGGCCTTGCTCGGGCTGAGGAGAGTATTAAAATTACCCCTAGTAGACTCCTTTGAAGACCTATAGCAGTGAGAAAAATTTTGGTCATAACTGTTGGTGCTCCTCTACACCCCCACCCCACCCCACCCCGGCACTTTTTTAACCTCACCATTAGATTCCTGGTAAAAAAATACCCCTAGTAACCCCCTTTGAAGACCTATATCGGTGAGAAAAAGTTTGGTCATAACTTTTGGTGCCCCTCTACACCCCCACCCCCACCACAGCACTTGTTTAAACCTCACCATTAGATTCCTGATAAAAACATACCCCTAGTAGACCCCTTTGAATACATATATATTGGTAAAAACAAAATTGTGGTCATAACTTTTGGTGCCCCCCTACACCCCCATCTCACACACTTTTTACCTGCGTCGCCAACGGCAGAGCAGGTCTAGTAATCGCTCGACTCTGTCCGTCCGTCCATCAGTTTGTCTGTCAGTCCGTCCAAAACACTTCTTCCGTCAAAGTTTTCTTGGCTTCTATGAAAGGGAATGATTTTATATTTGGTCTGCTGCTTCATGTGATGAGTTGTATCGTGTATCCAATTTTCAGATCAATTGCATGCAGTGACGCAGGTCCAGACCCGGTATTGGTCTTGGCTTGTTTAAACCTGACGATGACCTCCGCCATAAAAAAGTACTCCTAGTAGACCCATTTTGGACACTCGGGGTGGCCCTGTATTCATTTCTATAGCAGACATACAGACATTCTAAAATATAGTATAGAGAAAGAAGAAAGATAGTCTGAAAAATAACTGAGTAATATTTATTACTTTTCTTTGTGAAAGGATGGAATGGGAAATAAAACAACACACCGAACACTGATTGTGATAAGGGCTGCACTGATATTTATTAAATTACTAATAGGAGCCTCCAAAGGCTCATAGAACAGTGTAGCCGACAATTACAAAGTTACAAGCAATAATAATAATAAAGCACCTGAAAACCGTTGGGCCAAAACACTCCCAAACCAGATGAATATACATTGAAGGAGTGAATTTCCCATAAAACAGATTGGGAGAGAACCACATGGGAAGGAAATGGGTGGGAGGGAAATTGTTTGAAAAAGCAGCATACACACAGCTACACGTGGTGAATAAGTTGGATAAAGATCTGGACGAGGCTAAAGTGATAAAGGATTACGTGATAAAAATTAGGTCCAATTACTACAGTAGAATCCTCTTAATTGAATATCCATTTTGCCAGTGAAAATTATTCACTTAACAGGAGTATACAATAAATGGGGATTTGGTCAGTTTCCTGTGTTCTGGAGGTAAACTGAGCATTTATTCTATTATATCTTGTTTGACAGAGCTCATAGAGCTCTGTCAAACAAGATATAATAGAATAAATGTCTGTATTGGATGTAGTGAGGCCAAAAAGGTTGATAAATAAGGTTGAATTTGGTTCGTGTCACAGTAATTTTTTCGACATATTACAAAAATTTATATACAGTTAACAGGAGTTTACTCAACAACCCATATGCAATTAACAGATCAAATTTGTACTGAAGGTATGCTAAATGGTTTTGTGTTTTAAAATTATATTCAGTTAACAGGGATATACAATTAAGAGATATCCAGTTAAGTGGGCTCCACTGTAGTACTTTTTCCATAGGGTTAATCACCCTAGAGAGAAAGAATGCGCAATAATCTATTTTCAGTTCATTGGAAAGGCGAAACCAAATGAGAACATACTGACACTCCAACAGATCCAAACCTGTGCGAGCCAGAATTAAAATAACATCGATTAGTATAGTATGGAAAAGAATATCAGACTAGACTAACCAAGTGGGAGAACATTCACGAATATGTCATTCACGTCATTGAGTTGTGTGCACACTGAATAGATCGCCCCAGGAAGGCTCACCATTCAAAATAACACAACAAAATAACAGATAACACATTCATACCATTCACAAAAGCGGCAAAAACAAGTTTCTGCCGTGGGTTATTACAATTGAGATAGGGAAATGTTTAATATGTCTTGAACAAATCATTAAATAAAGTTATAATATATTTGAATATGATATAAACACAGTAATTTATTTATTTATTTATTTATTAGGGTTCCCCGTGGGAACCCCGGGAAGTAAGCAGCACTTGTTTACTGTGGTAAACCAGTTCCGCTTTACTAGTAAAATAGGACCCAGTCACCAATGCTTGGGGTGAAAGTCCTCTAAAATGGGCAACATGTTGATCAACGATTGACTACACTTGACTTCATCTCCATGTTGTGTCACGATTAGCCATGGTGCATAAATATGTGACGTTAACCACCAACAAACAAACAAACAATTTATTAGGGTTTAACGACACATTAACAGCCAGGGTCATATCATGTCGGTGACAGTTTTATGGGTGGAGGAAGCCTGAGTACCCGGAGAGAACCACCGAGCAACGACGAGCAGCTGTCCGCTCTCTAACATCGTAACTCTGCACCGCGGCACAGGCACGGTTAGATTGGTTGAAGACATGCGCACCATCGACATGGTGTACGCCTTAGTACACAGCATCATCATGCCCCCATGTAGGCAGTCAGGGTTAAGTGCCTTGCCCCAGGACACAATGCGGGGACATGAATCAGTCACTGATATTGTCACCCATCCAACTACTAACTGTGCTCAACGGTGCATAACTTTGGTAATCTGACAAGAACCGGTTACCGCGACACAACTGCGCCCCCATAAACTCAGTTAATTTAAATAAACAAAATCCAAAGTTAACTTTGAAATCATTCAGTGTGTATTTTTACTTTGAAGATAAAGCCAGCCAGTGGAATCATTTATTGGAATCCTCTCATCATATCCAACAAATGATGACAGTAAGACTAACAAGGGAATAAATTGATTTCTTATTTTAATGACTTTGACACTTGTCCTTATATACTACTCAAAGTTTGTTAAGCACCAAATATTTGACACATCATTGTGAAATTTGCTTGTGATATATTTGCGATATTTTTGGTTTATATGATTGAGGAATGTATTGAGATGGTCCCCAGTGTTTACATTAGCTCTCTTGTCAGGCAGACTTTTCGTGATAGTCATGGAAAGCATGTACCCCTTAATTTTCATGATGTTTTCGTGTACTGTCTACATGTGCATGACATGTGTAGGGTATTCAGTCTTCATTTCAACACAAACCCTTGTGATTTAATGATTGAATATGACAAATGCAAATGTAAGAAGACATTTGTCTGAAGCAGAAATGTGGCGGGCTGTAGGGATGGTGGAGCAAGGGGCTACCCATCGTCAGGTTGGTGAAGCCTTTGGTGTGCATCATACGGTGATCACCAGAGCCCAGGCAAGATTTCAGCAGTATGGCACATCAGTAAGACGGCATGGTGGTGGCAGAGACAGGGCAACATCTGCAGCTGAAGACCGGTTTTTGATCATTCAGGCCCGTAGGACCCGCTTTGCCACAGCAACCCAGCTTTGCAGTGACCTACAGAATGCGTCTGGGGTAAATGTTTCAATGCAGACTATCCGGGCAAGGATGCACGAATGTGGTCTCTGATCGAGAAGACCATGTATTCGCATTCCGCTGTCCCAGAACCACTCGCCAGGCACGATATGAATGGGCCATGGACCTCGTTGGATGGACCAGAGAAGATTGATGACCTGTCCTTTTTACAGATGAGTCAAGGTACTGCATAGACCACACAGATAGGTGTTCTAGGGTAAGGAGAAGACCAGGAGAGCGATTCCATGCAGCCAATATTGCTGAGCATGACCGCTATGGTGGGGGTCAATCATGGTCTGGAGCGGAGTCAGCAGGGAAGGACGTACATAGCTCTGTGTCCTTGAACGTGGTACATTGACTGCACAGCGGTATATTGATGAGATCCTGGATGTCCACGTCAGATTGTATGCAGGTGCAGTGGGTGATAGATTCATTCTGATGGACGATAAAGCCCGTCCTCATGTTGCCCATGCTGTCGGGGAGTACCAACAGAGGGAGGGAACTGATAGTATGGACTGGCCAGCAAGATCTCCTGACATCAATTCAATCGAACATGTCTGGAATGAGTTGCAGCTTGCAATTTCAGCCCATCTAGTCCAGCCAAGAAGTGACCAGGAGCATGATGCCATGCTGGTCCAAGAATGGAACAACATCCCACCAGGAACCTGATTGGGAGCATGAGAAAGCATTGTCAAGCTGTAATTAACAGTAATTGGTCTCATACTCGATGTTGAAGCCATACCAGTCTGCTCCGTCAACTTTTTGGCAAATTGAAAAATTTCCTCTTTTACCAATAATATCCATTTTCCATGGTTATCGTATTCAAAAGCTAAAAAATAATGTCAAACACAAATAAAATCTTAATTTCTGTACTTAAATCATTAAAGATGTAATTAAATAAAAAATATATACACTTTTCATGACAATATTTCAACTAAAACTTAAAACAGGTAGTTGGATATACTTGGTGCTTAGCAAAGTTTGAGTAGTATGTTTAATCCTATTGTTCTCTCCAACCAACTGATTTAATAGGCGTGACCTGTCTGCTGACCTGTCTGCTGACCTATTAAACATTGGACAGAGGTTGCATGAGGAGATTAACAAAACTGTAACACAAAATACCAATGTGATTAGTACAGTGTCAACTGAAAAAGGTTGTAACATAAATATGAGTTAATGTCGAGAAAGCCAGTTCCTGGTATCATTTTTTGTAAGACTAGATATGTTGCCCTTCAAGCAATGATCCAAGGAACTGTTTGTATCAGGAAGAATATAAATATTAATTAATGTAACAAAAGTGATATAATATGCTTGTATTTCTATTCATTCTATACTTTTAGGGGGGGGGGGGGGGGCGCGGTGGCTCAGTTGGCAGAGGTGCAGACTGCAAGCCAAGAGGTTCTCGGTTTGAATCCCACCCGCGGCAACCACATTGTGTCCTTGGGCAAAACACTTCACCCCCATTGCCCATGTGGGGGCACGGTGACGCTGTGTACTGAGGCGTACTGTACGTCGATGGTGCACCTGTCTTCAACCAATGCTAACCCTGCTTGTGTGGAGTTGGTATGTTGGGGAGCTGACAGTTGCTCGGTGGTTCTCTCCAGGTACTCCGGCTTCCTCCACCCGTAAAACTGTCACGGTCATGGTTAGCCATTGTGCAGAAATATGTGACCTTAAACACCAATAAATAAATAAATAAATAAATAAATAATTCTATACTTTTAAAACATATGTGGTTAACCCTTTTTCACTACACACCTTATAAAATTAGTTGTATATTTCTCTACAGCTTTAGCCTCTATTTTCAGTAAAACCATGTACAGTACGTGGATAGTGTATTATCACTAAATCACCCGCAGAGTATAGATTCCACCCAAGTAATAATTGCAAGTTTGTTGCAAAGCATAACCAGCACAAGCAAAGTTTCAGCCAATGGACCTCCGGGTTAACCCCGGAGGTCCATTGGCTGAAACATTGCTTGTGGTTTTTTGTCGATATGTACACAATTTGAAAGTTATAACTTGGGTAGTAACTCCACTCTGCGGGTGATTTAGTTACAATCCACTCTCCACATATAGTACGTAGAGAGTGTATTATCATTAAATCACCCGCAGAGTGGAGATTCCACCCGAGCAATAATTGCAAATTTATTGCAAAGCATAACCATCACAAGCAAAGTTCCAGCCAATGGACCTCCGGGTTAAACCCAGAGGTCCATTGGCTGAAACATTGCTTGTGTTTTATGTCCATATGTACAGAATTTGAAAGTGACACTTTGGGTGATAACTCCACTCTGTGGGTGATTTAGTTACAATCCACTCTCCACGTACTGTACTCTAAATAAGGATGTCATTTGAACTGGCTCAGTAATCCTGTTTCAATGACACCCATATTTTCATGATTTCTTTGAAATAGCTATAGGCTATGTAAATCTTATTTCAGCAAATGTTCCATTTTTTCTTGGCTGATAAGTTAAAGGGTTAAGGAATCATTGTGGGAGACAGTCCCCTAATAGTATTGGAACTCTCAGAGAATTGAAGACTGCATATAATAGCAGAAGCTTTTGTTGTCATTTTATGCATGTTGTGATCTGCATTATGGGAACAAATTGCTGCATGAAATTTGAGTAGTTGACAAATGTAATAAAAGTAATATTTATTACATTTTTAACCCTTTACCTAACATGAAAAGCAGATGGCACTTGCAAATAAAATTCTTGAATAACTAATTTTTTTCATTTTATGTCTCAAAAATATAGGTTATGACCCCTCATTGGAATGTGCTCGATGAGCTCGTTCCAAAGAGGGGTCATAACCTATGTTTTTGAGACCAAAAGTGAAAAATTAATGAAAATTAATTGGCGATTTTTAGCTTAACTTGACAAAGTTAAGATAAGCTATTGCCATCACGCGTGCAGCAGTCTGTGAGTCTGTTCACATTTTCCTTTAGCACAGTCTACACCCTGTAGTTCTTGTCTGACCATCACAAACTTTCATATGCAGGTTTGGGGTCATGTCTAGATGAGAATGTCCCCTTTTGGTCATGATCTGTCAACTGTGATGGCTGCCCAAGCCCAAAAACCAAAAACTTTTAGCACAGTCTTCAGGTCATATTTAATATGGAGGGATTTCATTGTAACTTGGTAGGATGACTCCGTATGATGTCTGGATGAGAACTTCCCTATTTGGTCGCGATCTGTCAACCGTGACGACTGCCTGAGTTCCAAACCCGAAAAACTTTAGCACAGTCTACAGGTCATATTTATGGAGTGATTGCATTGTAACTTGGTAGGTTGACTTCATATAATGTCTAAATGAGAACGTCCCCTTTTGAGCGCAATTGGGCAATTGTGACGGCTACAGGGGCCCGAAGGCCAAAAACCTTTAGCACAGTCCACAGGTCATATTTATGAAGGGATTTCATTGTAACCTGGTAGGGTGACTCCAAATAATGTCTAGATGAGAACGTCCCCTTTTGATCACGATCATTCAACCTTGATGGCTGTCCGAGCCCAAAAACCTTTAGCATAGCCTATAGGTCATATTTATGGATGGATTTTATTGTAACTTGTTAGATTGACTCCATATAATGCCTAGATGATGACCTCCCCTTTTGGTCGTGATTGGTCAACTGTGACGGCTACAGGGGCCTGAAGCCCAAAAACCTTGAGCACAGTCTACAGGTCATATTTATGAAGGGATTTCATTGTAACTTCGTAGGATCACTCCAGATAATGCCCAGATGAGAACATCCCCTTTTGGTCGCGATCATTCAACCATGATGGCTGCCTAAGCCCAAAAACCGAAAAACTTGATAAGCCCAAAAACCGAAAAACTTTAGTACAGACTACAGGTCATATTTGTGAAGGGATTTCATTGTAACTTGGTAGAATGACTCAGTATAATGCTGAGATGAGGATGTCCCCTTTTAGTTGCAATCGGTCAACTGTGATGGCTACACAGGCCGAAAACCTTTAGCACAGTCTACAGGCCATATTTATGAAGGGATTTCAATGTAACTTGATAGGATGACCCGTTTTGGAATAATTTCACTGTAACTTGGTAACTTTCATTGACATACGTTAACTGTGAGGGCCACATACATTAACTGTGAGGTCCACATTAACCCACCCCTCATATTATTTTTATTAAAAACATAGCATACAGGGAACAGAAATGAACATATTCACAATTATCACAATTCTTGTCTTATTTCATAATCCTTTCATAAAAATTGAACATTATCCTTTTCATCAAACACAACACACAGACAAGTTAAGCTACAGAGTCATTGTGAATAGCGTTGGCCAGTTTTGTCTGTTACATTGGGTAAAGGGTTAAAAGTAATTGTAATATAACAAGAAAAAATAAAAAATAATGGTAATATATAGACAATAAACAGATAGTGTGTTTTTATATCTGTGTTATACAACGAGTTGAAATATGGTTTATTTTTTCGAGGCTTCGCTGAGAAAAAATAAACCATATTTCAACGAGTTGTATAACTCAGATATAAAAACACACTATATGTTTATGGTTTTTATCTGATAACAAACAGACACCTGTCTCGTGCGTCTACCCGACTTACATATGCTTCCCACGGGCCTCCAAAGAAAACCAGTCTACGAGACAAAAGAAATAGGACAAGATGCATAGAGTTGTGTCCCTTACATTACAAAATCGATGACGGCGATTGTAAAGTGCGATTGCACTTCTTGCATCATGTAACTGCGCTGGAACATAAATAAATTTCAACTATTTTATTAACAGGAACAAAACGGTGTTTCAGTAGAGTTATTCTTTTTTTGACATAGTTCCAGTTTTCTTCCGTGTTTTATGCTGTAGTCCCAATATAACAAATAATTTTGCGTTTGTTTACAATTTTTACGAAGTGTTTTTTTTTTAGGTAGAGCAGACTAACTTTTAATTAGCGCAGTTCCGCGAGTACTTTTGATCGAGGCCGTGACTATAAATAGTTCGCAGTCGCCGCATACTAATTACTATTAACATTCAAGTAATTTCTACAATGTTTTGAAGCAAAATTTTAGGTTGCCTTTATTGAAGCAAAATAAATAAGAAATGACACCATCAGAGGATTTTGACAAAGTGCAATAAGCGTACAATTAAAACCTGCCCTGTGATATAACGATGTTTCATGAATGAATGAATGAAAATGGAATTGAAAGAGGTCAGAGGTCGTTCGCATAAATTATAATTATATACAACACCCGTTGTATATACTTCAAGTATATACAATGGTTGTTATACTCTTTGGTTATTAGATAAAATATATTACATTTAAAAGTAATAGACCCCAGCCCTTATCCTGGTTAGTACTGATTAATGTCCCGAGTTTGATCCCGTCTGGGATGACCCGCTTTGTGTACATGGGCAAGGCACTTTATCCCAGTTGCCTACATAGGGGCATGATGATGCCGTGTACTAAGCTGTACTGCACGTTGATGATGCACACGTCTTCAACCACTGTAACCCTGCTTGATCGGAGCTTGAACAGAGTTAGAATGTTGAGGAGCTGACAGTTACTCGTTAACGCTCGATGGTTCTCTCCGGGTACTCCGGCTTCCTCCACCCATAAAAGTGTAACGATTAGCCATTGTTCACAAGTATGTGACCTTAACCCTTTACCCAATGCAGACGATATCAAAATTTATTATTTTAAATATAATTTTTAAAATTTTCAACAAAACTATATCATGTGACCCCTTGTTGGAACGAGCTTGACAAGCTCATTCCAACGAGGGGTCACATGATATGGTTTTGTTAAAAATTTTTGAAAAATAATAATTTTTCAACTGCTGAATTTGCATATCACGCGGGCGGATGCAGGCGATTCATTGGGTAAAGGGTTAAACACCAATGAATAAATAAATAAATAGCACTGATTAATCAGCTAAGTATACAATAGCCTGTATTATACAGTTAATTCTGGACAGTTAACAATGAACCCTGAGAAACAAGAAATTTTTTTTTAATAACCTTAGTTGTCAATCTCTGAAGTGCTTATTACAATGTAATTAAATGTTATGGTGCAAATTGGTTATTATTATTAAATTAATATTAAAAAAACACAAACTTAACAGGTATTTATTAAAATTTTGTCCTTTTACTCTTCTATAAACTTGTTATGTTAACAAACCTACAACAGAAAAAAATATGTGTCAAAACGGGGTGTAGGACAAAAGCTCCCCAGGACAAAAGATCCCCAGAAAAAGCTCCCTAGGACAAAAGATTCCCAGGGGTAGGACAAAAGATCCCCAGGGGTAGGACAAAGGATCCCCGGATAGAAGATCCCCAAAATGCTCCCTAAGACAAAAGATCCCCCAAAAACTCCCTGGGACAAAAGGTCCTCAGATCAGTCATTTCATATTGATGGTCACATGAAACTTGATTTTTATGCGCATATATTTTACTTTGTGATGAAAATGTAAAAAAAAATGAAAATTTGGAAATAATAATTTTATAATTTTCATTTTTTTTTTTACATTTTTTACTTTGCATGTTTTATAGAAAAATATATACGATTTATTTTTTATTTTAAAAAGATGAGGAGGGGCGGTTGCCGTCCCTCTAGGCCCAGGTACAAATACGGTTCTTAACTGACTCACCAGATCGAATCTTCGGTTTTTACCAAGTTGATATTGTAGAAATAAATTTATGTATTGGTTTGTCTCTGAGAAAGGTTAATTTCTTCGAAAAAATTAGCTTATCTCCCATCTGTAAAGCTTATCTCTTTACCCAGTGCAGGCGATATAAAAATTTGTGATTTGAAAAATTATTTTTTTCAAATTTTTCAGAATATTTCAACAAAACCATATCATGTAACCTCCCAATGAACAAGCTTCAGAAAATTAATATTTATTCTCAGCTCCTTAATTTGCATATTATGTGGGTGCAAGCCTGAAAATAAGCAGTCTGACATTTGCAGAATGAGGTCCCAGAGGGTGAATTTGATGATGCTATCCCATACCGTGGGCCGGTTTATCCTCTGGGTACCTCTTTCTTTTTAGTCTGGAAACCCTGATTCAGATTGAGGTTCACAGAGGGTAAATTTAGTGATGCTACCCTGCACTAAATTCACCCTCTGGGGACCTCATTTTGCAGCTGACAGGCCGCTTATTTTCTGGCTTGTGTGGGCGGAGGCAGCCGATTCATTTGGTAATGGGTTAAGATGTAAATGGCAAGCCACTCTAGTCATGTGGATACAGGGTACAATGTTTGAGTCAAGTTTATTTTGATAGGTTGTCATATCTGACTGGCAATACATGCAGGATAAGGAAGTTGCAGCTTTTTGGCATCGTCGAAAGTTTTATCATAAAAGAATTCATGGTTCTGATGTTCTGGAAGAGTTAAGTACAGTGTTTACAAAAGCTGCAATCTATGTGGATTTGTCTGTCCATTTTCTCAGATCTTTAAAATTCCCTCAAATTAGCATTGGTAAACTCTGTGCCCATATAATTCTAATTGTACACAAATTCTACATTGTGTTCAAAAACATTTTTGCTGAGTAATCCATTGTTTGTGTAATGTTTTGGAAATCACATAGTATAGTTTAAACCTTAGAACCCTCGTTTCCTGGAATGGTATTGCCTTTGTGTACACTTACAGAGAGATGGGTCAGTCCAATATCAATATAGAGCAGGGTGTGCACATCCTTGAAAAGTCCTTGAATTTCAATCTTACTCCTTGAATTTTGAAAATTCAGAAAATGTACTTGAAAAGTACTTGAAAATCCATCAGACTCCTTGAATTTTACCCTATATCATTTTTACCTGTGTAATAGTCGACAATTGAAACATCTCTATTGCACTTGTTTTAGTTGAATAACGAAAAAAACTAACATAAATAATGGATAATCGATAAATGAGGAATTAAAGTTCAGGCATAATTTAACTGGGTGTCATTCTGTAAGTACCATAATTTTGTTGCAGAGCATTTTAGAAGCACCGTTTTCCTGAAATATAGAAGGACGACATTTTTAACCCTTTACCCAGTGTAACGGCTAAAACCGGCCACTGCTATTCTAAAAAATGGCCAGTTAATTTCAATTATTTTTTTCATTTTTGTTACAAAAACATAGGTTATGATTCCTCATTGGAACGAGCTCATTGAGCTCATTCCAATGAGAGGTCATAAACTATGTTTTTGAGACAAAAAATTAGTTATTCAAGAATTTTTTTTGCAAGTGTCGTCTGCTTTTCATGTAAGGTAAAGTGTTAAAGTAGGTAAGGCTTCTAAAAAGGATTATATTCCAAATGTCCATTTTAAAAAAACATCCTTGGAAAACGCTGATATGTCCTTGAATAGTCCTCGAAAAGTCCTCGAATTTTTTTGGTCCTTGACTGCAGAGGGAGGGTAAAATAATAACTGCAGTCTGCAGCCAGATGGCTGCAGACTGCAGTTACTATTTTATCACCAATGCCCCTTGTATAGACCTCTTATAATAAAACAAAATGGGACGAAATTATGCCTTGAAGCAAAAAATCGGTCTTACAAATTCAGAGGGATAAGCCTACCCGTCAACATGATAGAAAGCAACTGATAAGTAATTTTGTAAAATCACAGAGTCTGCCAAGGAAAAGCAATCTGTGATGACTGTATTGCATACAACACTTTGAAATTCAATGCCGTAACCACAAAGCCGCTTCATTACCACCTGATGTTAGTTTGACTGGTTGGATGTAGGAAGCCAATATTTGATCTTGTTATTCCACTAAAATGGCAGCTGCATTGACAGAAATACTATCATTAATTACTATTTATCCCATAAATGGCCGATTATATGAACAATAAAGGCCTTGGATAAATTTTTGCTTTATTCACCTAGTAGGGTGATAAATTTTCTCTGTAGGTTTAGCACTGAAAGAATTTATTCGACTAGTAGCTACAGACTTGTTGTCCTCTGACCTCTACCACATTTGTCTAGCATAATTAATAGTTCGATTGTTGATTTCTTAAAATCTTTTTGAAAGTATTATACAATGCCAGTAGAAAACATCACCCACTGCTCATATAATAATAAAGTATTTTTGCAAGCTTAGCTCAAGTTTGTAGGGGAATTATTTTTAGACAGAAATGTATTACTGCACCTTGTTTATTTTTGCCAATTTTGATGGTCCATCGAGTTGGACCAAAGTGCTCCTCACTTCTCGCTGTGTTTTGTAGCGAATTATATCACGATTTTGCCATGACTACCCTGTAGAAGATTTATGGGATAAATAAAATAAACGTATAGTGTTTTCAAGTAAAAAATTTATTTTACTCGATTTACGCATTCCTTTTTGTTAGAGGGTAATATGCGACCAGAGTTTGTTCCATGCCAGCAAGTGCTGTCAGTGGAGCACATTCTTTTACATTGTATTTTTTACATTGTACCAATTTTGATCATGTTAGAGGGCAGTACTTCAATGTAGGATCTCTAAAAGATCTCTTTTATCATACGAGCCTGCACAAGATTCTCTCATATCTGAAAGCAATCAACCATTTTAGCAAATTTTAAATTATTTTTATTCTTTTAAACTAGACTCGGGTCTTAAACCCAATATCACTGAACCGGTTGGCTTGTTTTTGTAACCGACTAACCAAGAGCTATAACCAGATAATATCCAGTTATCCATGGCCATTATTTCACCGAATATGGGAACAAAACTACAGGAATTGGAAAGGAGTATTCTCAAACTAAACAAGTGTGTATACAAATGAATGTTGTCTAGTACTCGACAACTTTCGTTTGCATACACACTATGGAATAGTTTCTGCGATTACTCATTACTTACAGAAACTGCTGATTATTAACAAAGTCTTGAATGCTAAAGTCGATTATTTCTCAATATTCACAACACGGCTTCGATGTGTAGTCTTGCACAAAGGAGAAACGGCAGATTTACATCGTTTTAAACATGGAATGACGATCACTTTCGATATTTTGGATAACCGGTTGATGTTTTTTCTAATCGGTAAGGTAGCTAACTGGTTTCAATCTGATTCTCTGGTTAAACATTTCAGTAATAAAACTCAACAGGTTGATTTATAAGGTATTCAGATTTCTTGTTTCGTCACTCTCATTACTGTTATTGTTCATACCGCGCTGTCTTCGTCATTTTTATTATACCTATTTCATGTGTTTATTTCATCTTGTTATTTCATTATTGACAAGTTTTCAGTTTTTGTTGCCACAATATAGCCTTAGCTGCTGATGAGGCATTAAGAATATATTTATTTATTTATTGGGGTTTAAGGTCATGTAGTTATGCATAATGGCTAATCGGTACCGTGTTAACCCTTTACCTAATATGAAAAGCAGACGACACTTGCAAAAAAAATTCTTCAATAACTAATTTTTTGTCTCAAAACCACAGGTTATGACTCCTCAATGGAACGAGCTTGATGAGCTTGTTCCAAAGAGGGGAAATAACCTATGTTTTTGAGACAAAAATGTAAAAAGTAAAGAAAATTAACTTTTTTGTGAATAGCCGTTTTTGGCCGTTGGGTAAAGGGTTAAGCAACAATAAATAAATCTAGTAAATTTGTAGTGATTATTCCTGTAATTAGTGTTCGGAATCAAATATTTGTGACCGTGGAGATGTTGCCCACCAGTGGAAAGTGACTAGTCCATGGTACTGTAGCCTTAACCCTTTACCCAATGCAATGGCCAAAACCGACCAACGCTATTCTCAAAAATCGCCAATTAATTTTCATTTTTTGTCTCAAAAACATAGGTTATGACCCCTCTTTGGAACGAGCTTGTCAAGCTCGTTCCAATGAGGGGTTATAACCTACATTTTTGAGACAAAAAATGAAAAAAATTAGTTATTCAGGAATTTTTTTTTGCAAGTGTCGTCTGCTTTTCATGTTAGGTAAAGGGTTAATCAGATAAATCCAGCATGAAGTCAAGGTAAGCTACAGAGTTGTTGACTCTTTTTTTTTTTTTTATATTTGTAGATATCTGAACTGAAAAGAGTAAATAATTTAATTAGAGATCAAGATTTTTTTGCTCTCAGAGTAATTAAAATTCCAATTAAGAAGTTTGGTATACTATCTGAGTTGGCTAAAGAGCAAGAGAAAAAGAGTTATAAACCAAAGGAACATGTGAACAAGTGTTTCATAGAAACTATCCCAAATGATACGGATGCAGGTGAGACTGATCTTGATGATCCCGAAACTCAGCAACTTGTGATAAGAACACTCAGCATAAGAGATACTTTGACTTCTCAATCACGTGAAGCCGAGGAGTTTTTGAAAAATATGGACCATGACTTGAATAAAATTCGGTCTTCAACAAGGACAAAGCACAATTCACTTGATGAAGTCATATCAGTTTTAACAAATAGATCAATACGTCCGATCTCAAAAAAACGATCTTCCCTCTACAATGGTGTTGACTGTGGCATACGCTGGTGGAGTATTGTCATTGTAGTGTTGATAATATGTATTGTGCTGCCTGCTGCATATTTTATTTATGTAAATATAAAATCATAGTAATTAATTAAAAATTAAAAATATATATTAAAATTGTTATACTATTTGAGTGTCCATTCTTTAGTGAAAGGCACTACAGAGCAAGACCTGGAAATATGAGGTGGGCAGTTTTATCACCCGCCTACCATGGCGAAAATATCGGCTTGCATTCTAGAAATTTGACAGGGCTTGTGAAAGTCTTCATGGGGCTGTTTTCTTCTTCACACAGGCTGGTTTAATAATTTTATTGCTAAATCCTTGTTTCAGGTTGACAGATTTTCAAGTGAAGTTTACATATTGTTGTAAAATATCCAGCAGAAACATAATAAAAATGTTTAAAAAATTAGTCTGTCCTCTGTTTCCATACAGATATTTGTGTTCTTGGGCCTACCTCTGAGCTTGCTCAACATGGAGTTTTCTGAAAAATATAAATATTTGTATGCTTAACTTGAAACTCTGTATATAATCAAGTCATATTTTGCTGTCAAAATCTTCTTTTTCGATGCATATTTAAATATAGGCAATTGGAGATTTTTGTAAAGTTTGTAACAAATCTTTAGCTAACCTTGACAAAGTCAAGCTGAGCTAATCTCATTGCTCTCCGTCTGTCGTCTGTCCACACTATATTTTGGTCTTCTCCAAAACCACTGGGCCAATTCAAGTGAAAGTTTGTAAGATTAACCCCCTGTACACTGATGTCGAAATATCTAAAGTCCAGGGTGCAAATATTTCCCATAATGCAACTAGAAATTTAACCAATTCAATCTTGTTTGACAGAGCTCAATGAGCTCTGTCAAACAAGATTGAATTGGTTAAATTCCCAGTTGCATTATGGGAAAAATGGCTACTTCAAATCTGCATATTTTGACATCAGTGTGCAGCTGGTTAATGGTCCCAAAGGGGCATTGCAGTTTTGTTCAACTCAACATGTCCAGCCCCATAGGGAGGGGGGTGAGGGAAAATGCTCAAAAATATTCTTAAAATCTGCTCGTGAACCAGTGTGTACAATGACTCGATATTTGCTATGGAGCTTCCTTTTGAGGTGTAGAATCAAGTTTGTTCAAACGAAGTTCGTGAAGCAATATTTGGCTTTTTAATGGGAAGGGTAAGAGATTTGCCCAGCCCAAAATTTTTGTTTTCTGAATAAATGGTCCGATTTGAACCAAATTTGGTATGTGGTATTATTGAGTCATAAGTACTTGACTGGTACAAAAAAAAATATTCCCCTATCCCCACTGGAACCCCAGGAGCTAAAAATAGAAATATTTTTAAATGCCCATATTTGCCAAACCACGTGCAACATAGAGCTGTTATTTGGTATGAAGCATCCTTAGGACCAGTAGAATTGATTGGTAAAAAACCCAGAAGCTAAAAATAGAAATATTTTCAAATGCCCATATTTCCCAAACCACATGGAACAACAGCAGATTCAAATTTGTTCAATTCGGGTTCCAAGGTATATATTTGGGCTCGCTATGGTAGCCCAAATTTTAAATTAGTGCAATATGAGGAAATTTCTTTAAAAATCTTCTTCAGATCCTCCAGTCAGAATGCTTTCATTTGGCATACAACATCTCTAGAATCAAGTTTGTTCAATGCAAGTGGCTGGGTTAATATTTGGGCTCCATATGGGAACCTGAAATTTAACTTAGTATAATACGAGGGAATTTCTTCAAAAATAATCTTCTTCAGATTCACCTGTGAAAATCATTTAATATTTGGTTTACAACATCCCTAGGGGAGGCAGATGCAAGTTTGTTCAAATTGGTTCCCTGGGTTAATATTTGGTCTCCCTATGGTAGCCCAAATTTCAACTTAGTGCAATATGAAGACATTTCTTCAAAAATCTTCTTCGGATCCACTCATAAGAATGCTTTCATGTTTGTTATACAACATCTCTAGGGGAGTCAGATTCAAGTTTATTCAAATTGGGTCCATAGGCTGATGTTTGGGCTTTCTATGGTAGCCCAAATTTTAGCTGAGTGCAATATTAAGAAATTTCTTTAAAATTTTTCTTCTTTAGATCCAACAATCAGAAATAGGCAACTGTGACGGCTACAGGGGCCTGAAGCCCGAAAACCTTTAGCACAGTCTACAGGTGATATTTATGAAGGGATTTCATTGTACCTTGGTAGGATGACTCCAAATAATGCCTAGATGAGAACGTCCCCTTTTGGTCGCGATCATTCAGCCTTGATGGCTGCCCGAGCCCAAAACCTTTAGCATAGTCTATAGGTCATATTTATGGAAGGATTTCATTGTAACCTGTTAGTTTGACTCCATATAATGCCTAGATGATGACATCCCCTTTTGGTTGTGATTGGTCAACTGTGATGGCTTCAGGGGCCTGAAGCCCGAAAACCTTGAGCACAGTCTACAGATCATATTTATGAAGGGATTTCATTGTAACTTCGTAGGATCACTCCAGATGATGCCCAGATGAGAATGTCCCCTTTTGGTTGCGATCATTCAACCATGATGGCTGCCCGAGCTCAAAGCCCCAAAACCTTTAGCACAGTCTACAGGTCACATTTATTAAGGGATTTCATTGTAACTTGGTAGGTTGACTTCATATAATGTCTAGATGAGAACGTCCCCTTTGGACGCAATTGGGAAACTGACGGCTACAGGGGCCCGAAGCCCGAAGTCCAAAAACCTTAAGCACAGTCTACAGGTCATATTTATTAAGGGATTTCATTGTAACTTGGTAGGTTGACTTCATATAATGTCTAGATGAGAACGTCCCCTTTGGACGCAATTGGGAAACTGACGGCTACAGGGGTCCGAAGCCCGAAAACCTTTAGCACAGTCTACAGGCTGTATTTATGAAGGGATTTCAATGTAACTTGATAGGATGACTCGTTTTTGGAATAATTTCACTGTAACTTGGTATCTTTCGTTGATATACGTTAACTGTGAGGTCCACATTCATTAACTGTGAGGTCATATTAACCCACCCCTCAGCTCTTTAGTACAGTGTACACCTCATATTATTTTTATCAAAAACATAGCATACAGGGAACAGAAATGAACATATTCCCAATTATCACAATTCTTGTCTTATTTCATAATCCTTTCATAAACATTGAACATTATCCTTTTCATCAAACACAACACACAAGTTAAGCTACAATATCATTGACACTTTCATTGATCATTCAGGCCCGTAGGAAACGCTTTGCCACAGCAACCCAGCTTCGCAGTGACCTCCAGAATGCATCCGGGGTAAATGTTTTGACACAGACTATCCGGGCAAGGTTGCACGAAGGTGGTCTCCGATCGAGAGGACCATGTATTCGCATTTCGCTGTCCCAGAACCACCACCAGACATGATATGAATGGGCCATGGACCATGTTGGATGTACCCGAGAAGATTGGCGACCTGTCCTTTTTACAGAAGAGTCAAGGTACTGCCTAGACTACACAGATAAGCACTCTAGGGTATGGTGAAGGCCAGGAGAATGATTCCATGCAGCCAACATTGTTGGATATGACCGCTATGGTGGGGGTCAATAATGGTCTGGGGCGGCATCAGCTGGGATGGACATACAGAGCTCTGTCCTTGACCATGGTACATTGACAGCACAGCAGTATATTGATGAGATCATTGATGCCCACAACAGATTGTATGCAGGTGCAGTGGGTGATAGATTCATTCTGATGGACGATAATGCCCGTCCTCATGTTGCCTATGCTGTTCGGGAGTACCAACAGGGGGAGGGGATTGAGCATATGGACTGGCCAGCACGATCCCCTGACCTCAATCCAATCTAACATGTCTGGAATGAGTTGTAGCTTGCAATTTCAGTCCGTCCAGTCAAGCCAAGAAGTGGTCAGGAGCTTGGTGCCATGATGGTCCAAGAATGGAACAACATCCCACAAAGGACCACCAGGAACCTGATTTGAAGCATGAGAAGGCGTTGTCAAGCTGTAATTAACAGTATTGGGTCTCATACTTTATATTGAACCCATATCAGGTTGCTCCGTCAACTTTTTGGCAAATTGGAAAAATGTCCTCTTTCAACAATAATATCCATTTTCCATGGTTTTCATATTCAAGGGCTGAAAAATAATGTCAACCACAAACAAAATCTTAATTTCTGTACTTAAATCTTTAAAGATATAATTAAATAAAAAATATATACACTTTTCATGACAATATTTCAACTAAAGCGTAAAACAGGTAGTTGGATATACTTGGTGCTTAGCAAACTTTGAGTAGTACAGTGGAGCCCACTTAATTGGATATCTCTTAATTGTATATCCCTGTTAATTGAATATAATTATCAGACACAAAACCATTTACCATACCTTCAGTACAAATTTGATCTGTTAATTGCATATGGGTTGTAGAGTAGACTCCTGTTAATTGCATATAATTTTTTGTAATATGTCAAAAAAATAACTGTGACACGCACCAAATTCCCCTTATTTATCAACCTTTTTGGCCTCACTACATCCAATACAGACATTTATTCTATTATATCTTGTTTGACAGAGCTCTATGAGCTCTGTCAAACAAGATATAATAGAATAAATGCTCAGTTTACCTCCAGAACACAGGAAACTGACCAAATCCCTGTTAATTGTATACTCCTGTTAATTGAATAATTTTCACTGGCAAAATGGATATTCAATTAAGAGGACTCTACTGTATAATTACTACAAGAGATTCAATTCAATATTCTTTGTCTGATTCCATTCAAGATTCGACTTGAAGAGGAATTTGAGATTTGTACAGGCCTGTTTTTAATTTATTCTGAGGTCATGATAGCTTATTACCTCTCATTGGAATGACCACGGCAAGAGGTCTTTTTTGCTAATTATACAGGCCTGGAAATAACTCGGGAATAATCGTTTAGGTTATGTGAGGGTTACGTCAATTGTAAAACATGCAAACGTACTACAGGTTACAACAAAGTAATGCGACATGACTTTATTGAATTAATACCAGTAACGTCTCATGTCTTGCCTTAAAGACTTGACAAAATCTTTCGGAATTATCACGATTCAAAGGTTGGGTGTTGTTGCATCCACATATGAATGGAATGCCATCCTGTTTCATTCTTAAAAGAATTTCTGCCAAAATAAATAGCAACAACTAATGTGCGATCTTGCTTTGGCGAGATCGTGCGTTAGTTGATGGTATTTATATAAGCGGTAATCTTGTTAAGACGTAAAAGAGTTTGACTGGTGTTGTAAAACAGAAAAGGCGAAGAAGCGTCACAACACCCTTTTCCCAATGGGTTGCCACCATGCCGTATAGCGTAACCTGCCAACAGGTTACAATACGCTCGATTTATTTCCCGGCCTGATTATACCCACATTTTTTTTTTTTTAATAACCCTTTACTTACCGACAAGTTATGATGTCCGTTTATTCTGCTTTTGAGTTATGCCCCTTTTTCCTGTGCGAAAGAACATTTTTTGTCAATGTGAGTTCATAACTCTGCTGATTGTGGTCTGACCTTGATGAAAACGTACATAGATGTTCAGTATGACATGCTCTTTCAGACACATCTCAAATTATGCTGTCTGTGCATTCTAGTTATGACTTATGACCCCTTTTGTTGAGTAATAGACCATTTTTAACCATATAAAATGATTTGAACGAAGCGATTTGCAACCCAGTTCAATTTTACTTGTGTAAGAACGGGACGTATACGTTATTCTGTTTGTTGACAGGGGACATGGTCTCACATTCCCTGCATGAAACATACATTCAACCTCGGCTGACGCCTCGGTTGAATATAAATTTCATGCAGGGAACGTGAGACCATGTCTCCTGTCAACAAACAGAATAACTTATTATGTTGTCTGCAAATTTCACTTGTGAGTTATGCCCCTTCTTTCCTTGTGGGATTGGGGAAAAATCTGCTGCCTGAAATTCTGTACTGTGACATGAGGGTGCGGGTTAATTCTTGGGTCCTAATTCCAACACTGATAACTGTTTACTGTCAAAAGTAGTAGAATGGGTGTCACAACATGCAGTCTCTAGGTTAACTCACAAGTTACATTCTAATTGCCTTGGCTATTGTTTTTAGGCAAGTCTTGACCATCCATATAGGCAGCTAAACCTGGACTAGAAACAACAGCAAAGCCATTTGATGTTAACTGTCAAAGTGTAGCTAAACTGTATAAAAATCTCCAGCCACCTAAAGGTTAAGAGAATAAACTCCATGAATGAGGTGCCATATTTCCGACTTGAAATGTGGCAATTTTCCACCTGTTACTAATTGTAGCTACCAAATTATCTTGTTTAGGGCTGTCGCGACTATCATTTTTTGTAATCGACTAATCGTGACCAGTAATCTTCGGTTAGTCGATTAATAGTCGCTTCCCATGATTTTTTAGCAAATCATTCTTCTGTTCGAAAAACTCTGAAAATGACAATGGCACCAGTGTGTTCAGACGAAGTGGGGTTGTGGGAACAACAAATCGGTCCCGACTGAAGCTACATGTAGTCCAATCTTGGACCCACAGTCCGTAGGACGTACCAACCCCAAAAATAATATTACTGACTGCGGGTCCAAGTTTGAACTAGATTGAAGCCGATGAATTAAAATGAATTTACCAAAGAACGTTCCTGCATATGTTTCCTTTCTGCAATAAGTTTCTCGAAATTTTGAACATTGAGATCTATGCATTCCCTCGTCAGTTGTTAAAGTTGGACCTTAGTCTGAAGTTCCGAACTTTGAGAAGTGATCTGACGTTCTGACTTTCGTCATAATTTTGTCACTTCCGCGCTTTGGGTTTTCCAATGGGTGCATTCGTGTGTACAAGACTGGAGAAATTCAGAAGAATCTATTCTTCTCGAGTAACTGTGAGTGTTCTTTCTTACACAGAAATAGTGACAGTCGTACAGTCTTCCGGATATGAATGTTAACTATGGTTAGATATTTAAAGTTATTCACCTTCATTGATCATTCACCTCACAAAACAATGCAATTTAGCCCCGACGTGTAGTAGACGTGTACCACCTTGAAAATGAACGATGATCGACTAAAAATAAAAAACGTCGACTACTTCAATAGTCGACGGTTAGTCGACTAATCGAATAATCGCGACAGCCCTAACTTCAAGTGTAGTTTTTAACACTTTAGTTTTTAGCATGTTGGTTGTATTTTTTTAAAAAAAACTCTACCAATTGTTTGATGAAGTTGATGTGTGGGCATCTTCTTACTAGTTGGCTCAATAACTTCAACAATATCAATGAATTTGGTCAATAATTGTTATACTTTCTTAACAATCTCATGAATGAGTTTGAAAACTGGTACAGTTCCGCAAGGTTAGCAGAACTTGGGGGCTGGGTTGTTCAGCCCCTCAACTTTTTTTGCCAGGCCATGTTTTTATGTATGCATATATTTTAACCCTTTACCCAACGTAACGGCCAAAACCGGCCAGCGCTATTCTCAAAAATCGTCAATTAATTTTCACTATTTTTTTCATTTTTTGTCTAAAAAACATAGGTTATGACCCCTCGTTGGAACGAGCTCGTCGAGCTCGTTCCAACGAGGGGTCATAACCTATGTTTTTGAGACAAAAAATGAAAAAAATTAGTTATTCAAGAATTATTTTTGCAAGTGTCGTCTGCTTTTCACGTTAGGTAAAGGGTTAACACAACCAATGACTGGTGAAACAAGGGGCGGATCCAGAGCCTCTCCCATATTTTCGCCAGCTATGTTTCTCTCATACTGGTTCAGTTTCGATGGATTTCAGATCATTTTTTGCTGTAAGTAGCAGAAAATGCTGAAATGTATATAGTCTGTTAATAAATCGGTTAACTGAAGTAGATCGTAATCTTACAGACATAGAAGTACCGAATCCACCCCCAGACAAGATAATCCACAGACAGTATAACTGCTGTAAATGTCTGGTAAAGCATACAGGTGAGGTCCATTTATCAGCTTTGGTATTTATTTATTATTATTTATTTATTGGGGTTTAAGGTCACATATTTCCGCACAATGGCTAATCATGACCATGGCAGTTTTACAGGTGGAGGAAGCCGGAGTACCGGAGAGAACCACTGAGCAACGGCGAGCAACTGTCAGCTCCCCAACATACTAACACCACACAAGCAGGGTTAGCATTGGTTGAAGACAAGTGCACCATCGATGGGCAGTACGCCTTAGTCCACAACGTCACCGTGTCTCCAGATGGGCAATGGGGGTGAAGTATCTTGCCCAAGGACGACCAAAGCTGATAAATAGACCTCACCTATATGCTTTACCGTTTTTTAACGGCTCTCAAAGTGTGAAATCTTTCAAATACACGTACATCTGAAAAATCTCAAAATATCCACTCAGATGCATGGAAATGGGGGTTTTGGGATCCTGGAATTTAAATTTTTCATACCGACGGCCATCCATCGGCTGATTCAGCTCCCCTACTTGGAAAATCGTTCCGCCACTTCTGAGTTCGGCCATGCAACATTTGGTATGTGAGACTTCTTTAACAATGTCTTGAATGAGTTTGAAAACTGATATAGTTTGACCATACTGAGCAGAGTTATGTCCCTTAATTAGATCATTTTTGCCTGCTCATTAGTGCGATAACTTGAAGGATTACAATGGATTTGGTCAATATTTGTTATGTGAAAATTTCTTAATGGCTTGAACGAGTTAAAAAACTGGTTTGGTTCAGCCATAATGCGCTGAGTTAGGGCCCTTAATTACTTAATTTTGTTTTCAGCCCATTATCGTGGTAACTTGAACAAATATCGGTGGATTTGATTTTCTTATAATGACAAACCTTACAGGTGCAAAAATACTCTACCCTGCATCAGTGATACATACTCCTTTTTTTTGTTCCAGTGAGGGGTCAGATGCCAGGCCCAAAGCTATTGGGAGTGTGAGGGGGTTTCCTCCATAACCCTCCATGTTGAAAATTGTTGTTGTGCATTAAAGAAACTGTTGGCCTCTCGAACATCAATATTTCCCCTAAAATTCTCCATTTAAAAAAAAATGTTGATCACATCGTTCTTTGGGGACAAATTATGGCAAAGCTCTATTTTCATTTTGCAAAAACGCCCTTATGTTTCAAATAGCCTTTGAAACAATTAAGTTGTTGTGTATATTCCCCATGGTAACCCTGGAAAGTAGTACTTGTTTACTGTGGTAAAGAGGCTCTGTTTTACTGGTAAAATAGGACCCAGTCACCAATGCTTGGGGTGAAAGTCCTCTAAAATGGGCAACATGGGTATAAACGACTAAACTTGACTTTGGTGACATGTTGTGGTCACGATTAGCCATTGTGTCAAAATATGTGACCTTAAACACCAATAATTATAGAGGATATCTAGTGTTTTTGAGTGGATACCAAATATAATCTCATGAGTCACTGAGACAAATGTTTATTTTTTGCGAGTGCTTTGGTATCCACTCAAAGACAATAGATTTTCTTTTTATTATTTGCTTTTTCTTAGAATCTGATCATTCCTATCGATAATTCCACTCGTTTCAACCTTGAATTGATGAATGAAAGTAAACAGCTGATGCACATTGATATGTGGCAGTGATTTGATTGATACTTGGATCAATTAGCATCTTGCGATCAGATTCAGCTGGCTACAACTCCAATTAACTGAATGAATTTCCCTACGGGAACCCTGGGAAGTAGAGCAGTGCTTTTTTCTATGATAAACAAATTCTTAGTTGCAGGTTAAAAACACCAAGAACTAATGCTTGGAGTTGAAGTCCTCTAAAGTGTACAGCACAGGTATAAACAAACTTGACTTCATATTGAGCTCATTCCAATGATGGGTCATAAGCCATGTTTTTGAGACAAAAAAAAGAGAAAAAAATAATGAAAATTGAATGGTGATTTTTGTGAATAGTGCTTGCCGGTTTGGCCGTAATAATAACAACACTTTGGCCAGCCGCTGATTTGTCACGGATCTCAGATGAGAAGGCCCTGGTCACCCCTGTACTCCCAACTGCCTCCCTATTCCCGCGCTTCTTCTCTCCTCCCAACACTCGGACACGAACTGCTTGATGACACCCCTTGCCCCATTCTTCCCAATCTCTCCGATTACCTTCTCCTTTGAGTCTCCCACTAACCACATGTCCTTCATTCTCCCATCCCACTTCCACATTATACTCCCAGTGAATCTTATTCTTTTAGACTGGTATTTTGGGCATTCTAGAAAAAAGTGTTCCAGGGTCTCCACCACGCCCAAATTACACATCTGGCACTCCTTTTCACTTTTTTCCCCTCAGCTCTAGGGACTGCGACCTCAGCTTGAACAACAGTGACCCCCCCAAAGGTGCCATCAAGGTACTCTTACGTTGGGTAAAGGGTTAACTACGAATTTAACTAATTATATCTTACTTTTAACCCTTTACCCAACGTAACGGCCAAAACCGGCCAGCGCTATTCTCAAAAATCGACAATTAATTTTCATTATTTTTCTCATTTTTTGTCTCAAAAACATAGGTTATGACCCCTCATTGGAACGAGCTCGTCGACCTCGTTCCAATGAGGGGTCAGAACCTATGTTTTTGAGACAAAAAATGAAAAAAATTGTTATTCAAGAATTTTGTTTGCAAGTGTCGTCTGCTTTTGATGGTAGGTAAAGGGTTAAATTCCCAGCTGGCCATAAATATCTAGACTTCAAGTACATGAAATGATTACAGTGATATAATTACTAAAGGCAAGCTGTTACTGGAAACGTTGCACTTTGTTCTTCTCTACTCAACCAAGAAGAGCTCAACATGCATAGAGTCATTTTTAATGTTAATTGTTTTCCATTTACCAGCTTTCATCTACTGTTCATATTAACCCCTTACCCAGCAAATTAGCTGTATCCGCTTATAATTTAGCAGTTGGAAAAAACTGATTATTGAAAAAAATTTAACAAAACGATATAATGTGAGCCCTCATTGGAACGAGCTCATCGAGCACGTTCCAATGAGTGGTCACATGATATGATTTTTTAGAAATGTTTTGAAAAACATGAAGTTGCTAAAATGCTTTTTCCAATCCTTACGTAACTAAATATGTACATTTTTAGCTCATCTTGACAAAGTCAAGCTGAGCTTATCTAATCGCTCTCTGCCCACCGTCCATCCATCGTCTGTCAACACCACGTTTTGGGCTTCTTCTCCAAAACTACATGGCCAATTCAACTGAAAGTTTGTGTTAGTGATGGTCCCAAAGGGGCATTGTATTTTGGTCAACTCAACATGCCCAGCCCCATAGGGAGGGGGAGAAAATGCTCCAAAATCTTCTTCTCAAGAACCAGTGGGTACAATGACTTGATATATGGTATGAAGCTTCCTTTTGAGGTGTAGAATCAAGTTTGTTCAAACGAAGTTCGTGAAGCAATATTTGCCTTTGTAATGGGAGGGGCAAGATTTTTGGCCCCGCACAAAATTTCTGTTTTCTGAACTGATAGTCTGATTTGAACCAAATTTGGTATTATTGGGTCATAAGTACTTGACTCATGCAAAAAACTGTTTCCTGTGTCCCCAAAGGAACCCCAGGAGCTAAAAATAGAAATATTTTCAAACGCCCATATTTCCCAGAGCAGAGAACTGTTATTTGGTATGAAACATCCTTTGGACCAGTAGAATTGAATGGCAAAAAAGATTGCCATCGGTTCTGGGGGGGGGGGGAGGGTTGGGGGGCAGGGGGGAGGGGTCGAAAAAATGCTGAGTCGGCAGTTTTGCAATAATTAAAATGATTTTTTTCTCCAGAACCAATGGTCAGAATCTTTTGAAATTTGGTTTGAGCATCCATAAGGGGGTCAGATACAAGTATGTTAAAATGAAGCCCATGGTTCATATTTGGGCTCAATACAGGTTCCCAAATTTTTAACTTAGGGCAATATGGAGAATAATCTTTAAAAATTTTATTCAGATAAAAACAGCCAGAATCTTTTAATGTTTGGTATACATCATTGTTATGAAGGTCAGATTCAAGATTGTTCACCCCAAGTCCCTAGGTTAATATTTGGGCTTCCTATGGAAGCCCATATTTTAATTTGGTGCAATATGGGGATAATTTTTAGCTCACCTGACTGAAAGTCAGGGTGAGCTATTCTGATCACTTTTCGTCCAGCGTCCGGCGTCCATCGTGAAGGTGGTGTTTGGGCCCTTTCCTCCCAAACCACTGGCCGCATATTAATGAAATTTCCGGCGTCCGTTGTGAAGGTGGTGTTTGGGCCTTTTCCTCCCAAACCACTGGCCGCATATTAATGAAATTTCATGTGATTAGGGGGGGTTATATAAGGGCATTTTGATTTTTTGTCAAATTAGTTTTCGGCTCATATTGAGTAGAGAGATGGGGCAAAAATGCTCCAATTCTTAAAAAATCTTCTTCTCAAGAACCAGCAATAGCAGAGACTTGATATTTGGTATGCAGCTTCCTTTTGAGGTGTAGACTCAAGTTTGTTCAAGAGAAGGTGAAGGGGCTATATTTGACGATGTTAAAGGAGGGGCAAAAATTTTGGCCACGCCTTAAATTTCTGTTTTCCAAACCGCGAGGCCGATTTGAACCAAATTTTACGTGAGTGCTTATTGGGTCATAAGCACCTAATTTATGCAGAAATTTTTTTTCCCATAGCCCCGTGGGAACCACAGGGGCTAAAAATAGAAAAAATTAAAACGCCCATATCTTCAAAACTTCACGGCACTGAGAATTCTTATTTGTTGTGAAGCTTTCTTAGGACCAACAGATTGGAATGGTCAAAAAAAATTGCCATCGGTTTTATCATGGGTACTTTTTGGGGACTTTGAAAAAGTGGTGAGTCAGCATTTTTTAACACTGTGGGTAATGGGAAAAACATAAGACTACTTTTCTCCCAAAGCACTGCTCCAAAAGCTTTAAAATTTCACATATAACATCTTTGGAAGATTGTTTCACATGTTTATTGAAATCAATTGCCTGGGTCGATATTTGGGCTCTCTATGGGAGCCCAAA
Organism: Pictodentalium vernedei; assembly: GCA_031216915.1. Lineage (NCBI taxonomy): Eukaryota > Metazoa > Mollusca > Scaphopoda > Dentaliida > Dentaliidae > Pictodentalium > Pictodentalium vernedei. Next base: position 24,443,358 of record CM062293.1, read on the forward strand.
TGTTTAAATTAGTGCAGTATGAGGAGTATTTTTGAAAAATCTTTTTCTTCAGATCTAGCAATAAGAATGTTTTGATATTTGGTATGCAGCATCCTTAGGGGGGTGAGATTCAAGTTTGTTGAAGCCAAGTCCCTAGGTTCATATTTAGGCTGAAAATTTGGGGTCCTGTTGCAGACTTAGAAATTTTGGACCAAAATCCGGAATTTTTTTTTTTGTTTTTTATGCGTTTCTGTCAATTTTAAGACAAAAAAAAATTTTTTTTTTTCCCTGAAAATTTGGGGTCCGGGTGGGACTTAGAAAATTTTGGACCAAAATCCGAAAAAATTTTTTTTTTGTTTTTTTATGCATTTCTCTCAATTTTAAGACAAAAAAAAAATTATTTTTTTTACCCTGAAAATTTGAGGTCCGGGTGGGACTTTGGACCAAAATCCAGAAATTAGTTTTATCGTTTTTTATGCGTTTTAAGAAGAAGAAAAAAATTTAGGCTGAAAGTATTTTGTTTGGGAAAAAAATCTGTTTTTTATGCATTTATCTCAATTTTGGGACGTAAAAGTGCAGGAACTGAAAATAGAAGGAAAATCCTGTGTATTGTGTGGGCACAATCGCTTCATCTAGTTGGTATATGCTTTTCTTAGGAGGGGCGTATGAAGCTTATTCAAGTCAAGTCCCTGGTTTGATATTTAGACTACCATGTCAGGTGAGCGCCCTCAGGCCCCCTGGGGCCTCTTGTTTAAAATCTTCTTCAGATCCACCAGTCAGAATGCTTTCATATTTGGTATACAACATCTCTAAGGGGGTCAGATTCAAGTTTGTTCAATTTGAGTGCCTGGGTTAATATTTGGGCTCCCTATGGGAACAAGAATTTTAACTTAGTGCAATATGAGGGAATTTCTTCAAAAAATCTTCTTCAAATTCAGTCAGAATTCTTTCATTTTTAGCTCACCTGGTCTAAAAGGCCATGTGAGCTTTTCTCATCACTTGGCGTCTGCCATCGTCCGTTGTCTGTCGTCCGTAAACTTTTCACATTTTCATCTTCTTCTCTGTAACCGATGGGCCAGTGTGAACCAAACTTGGCAGGAATGGTCTATGGGAGGTCCTCTACAAACGATCCTCATTTTGTTCCCGTCGGATGAAAAACATGGCTTCCAGAGGCATTCTTTGATTCTGGTTGCTGGATTTTCAAAAATCTTCTCCTCTGAAACTGCCACTCCAAGTGTTTCGAAACTTCATATAAATGATGACTGGGACCCCCTCTACCAACGATCCTCATTTAATGTTGATCGGATTGTACAGATGGCCACAATTGCGGCTTATATTTACTATAGAAACCCTATGGGAAATCACATTTTCCTCTTCTTCTCTGGCAAAACCAAGCCGACATGAAAACAAACCTGGCAGGGATAGTCTTTGGGAGGTCCTCTACAAACAATCCTCATTTTCTTCCCGTGGGTTGAAAAACATGGCCGCCAGAGGCATTCTTGGATTCTGATTGGTAGATTTTCAAAAATCTTCTCCTCTGAAACTGCCAGGCGAAATGTTTTGATACTTTACATAAATGATGACTGGAACCCCCTCTACCAACAATCCCCATTTAATGTTGATCGGGTTGCAAACATGGCCATGATTGTGGCTTATAGTTACTGTAGAAGCCCTATGTGAAATCACATTTTCATCTTCTTCTCTGAAACTACTGAGCCGACATGAGCCAAACTTCGCAGGAATGGTCTATGCGAGGATGGAAATATGTGGCCACCAGAGGCTATATTCTAATGCTTAACCCAATGCCTCTCCTGTCTGAGGGAAAATCGGTACTGTCAGCAAAAATACTTGTTTTTTTGAGAATCTGGTACGGGTTGGTTTCAGTTTTCTCCACTGAGAAATGGGGGGGGGGGGGGGGGAACCCCAAAAATATTGTGTATACGGTACAAGTCAAAATAAGCTGTAGCATAACTGCAATAAACTAAGTAAACTGCTGCTCCTGCCCTGACAAGATCAAAATCTGACATTTTCTGGAAAGCTATCAGTGAGAGCTTTCCAGAAAATGATGTCAGCTTCTGGTCTTATCAGTGTGGGAAGAGAAAAAGATACACAGTTTATAAGATTATCCTACAACTTATTTTGACTTAACTTAAACTATTGGAACTGTACATGGATGCTGATGTATGCTCATTACTCATGTTACTTATCAGATGATCGTGGTTGTTGACAGGTGTTTGGAGAAAACAGAAGATTTTGCTAACATTCTTGCAATCATGTCAGCTTAGATGACAGTAATTATTGTATATCTTTTTAAGATTTGACAAAAAATGGAGTAATGCGTTTCCTGTAACCCTTTTACCTATCCAAAGCTATTTTGAAAAGAGAATACTGTCTGAAAAAAGTTGTAATTTTTCAAAAATATTTAACCTTCTTTTCCTGATTTTTTTGTTGAAAACAGAATTCATAAATGTGTGCATTTTCAAGAAAATCTTCTTTGAAACTACAAGGCCAAATGGTTTGAAAACTTAGTGTGACTGATGACTGTAACCCCCCCCCCCCCCCCCTTCCCCACCCCCCCCCCCTCCCAATGATCCTCATTTTAATCTTCATCGGGTTGCAATTATGGCTGCAATTGTGGCTTACAGTTACTATAGAAACCCTATAGGAAATCACATTTTCATCATCTTCACTGAAAGTACTGAGCTAATGTGAACCAGACTTGGCAGGCATTGTCTATGAGAGGTTCTCTACAACTGTTACTCATTTCATTCCTGTTGGGTGAAAAAACGTGGCCGCCAGAAGCATTCTTTGATTCTGATTGGTCAATTTTGAAAACTCTTCTTCTCTGAAACCACAGGGCCAAATGTTTTGAAACTTTGCATGGCTGATAACTGGGACAACCTCCACCAACGTTCCTCATTTTAATGTTGATCGTATTGCAAACATGGCCACAATTGCGGTTTATAGTTACTATAGAAAAAAACTATAGGAAATCACATTTTCATCTTCTCTCTGGAACTATTGAGCTGACATGAACCAAAAACTTGGCAAGAATGGTCTATAGGAGGCCCTCTACAAACGATCCTCTTTTTGTTCCCATTGGCTGGAAAATATGGCCACCAGAGACATTCTATGATTCTGTTTGATGGATTCAAATGTTTTGAAACTTCATGTGATTGAAGACTGGGACACCTTCTACCAATGATCCTCATGTAATGTTGATGTAATCTTGCAAAACATGGCCACAATTGCTGCTCATAGTTATCATGGAAAGCCTATGGGAAATCACATTTTTAACTCACCGAAGGGAGCTCAACTTATCACTTGCCGTCCGTCGTGAACTTTACATTAACGACTACTCCTCCCAAATAACTGGATCAAATTGAACCAAATTTGGTGTGCATGTTCCCCATCATACGTCAATTCAAACTTGTACAAATAAACTTGCCGCACCCACAGGGGGCACCACAAGGGGCATAACTCTGATAGCACCCATGAATTTCTTTCCAAAATTCAAAAAAATCTTCTTCTTCAGATCCACCAGGCAGAATTCTTTCCTATTTGGTATACATCATCTCTAGGGGGGGGGCAGATTCAACTTTGTTCAAAACGGCCCCCTGGGTTCATATTCAGGCTCACTATAGAAGCCCGAATTCGAACTTCGTGCATTTCAGGCAAATTTCTTAAAAAATCTTCTTCTCCAGATCCAGCAGGCAGAATCTTTTGATATTTGGTATGCAACTTTGTGGGGTGGATCTGATTCAAGTTTGTTCAAATTGGCCCCTTGGATTCATATTTGGGCTCACTATAAAAGCTCAAATTCGAACTTAGTGCATTTCAGGCAAATTTCTTTAAAAATCTTCTTCTTCAGATCCAGCAGTTGGAATGTTTTGATATTTGGTATGCAGCATCCTTAGTGGAGTGAGATTCAAGTTTGTTCAAGCCAAGTCCCTGGGTTCATATTTGGGCTCACTGTGGAAGCCCGAATGATAACTTAGTTCAAAATGAGGAATTTTCTTTTAAAATCTTCTTCTTCAGATCCAGCAGATGAATGTTTTTGATATTTGGTATGCAGCATTCTTTGGGGGGTAAGATTCAAGTTTGTTCAAGCCATGTCCCTAGTTCCATACAATTTGTCTCTCATGATTTCATTCCTTTGTAGTGTTGATGAACCATGTCTAACTGAATGTGACTCCAAATACTTCTTTGAACCTCTTTGGCCGGTGAGCGATTCAGGCTCTTTGGGGCCTCTTGTTTATATGTATTTCCAGGTGAGCGATTACAGGCTCTGTAGAGCCTCTAGTTGGTTTACAACATCTCTAGGGGAGTCAGATTCAAGTTTGTTCAAATTGGGTCCCTGAATTAATATTTGGGCTCCATATACTAGCCCAAAATTTAACTTAGTGCAATATGAGGAAATTTCTTTAAAAATCTTCTTCTTCAGATCCACCAGTCGGAATGCTCTCATATTTGGTATACAACATCTCTGAGGGGGGTCAGATTCAACTTTGTTCAAATCGAGTGTCTGGGTTAATATTTGTGCTCCCTATGGTAGCCCAAATTTTAACTTAAAAGTCAACTTTTTTTATTTTAAGTTTCCAAATGATAACTCCTTCAGGCAGACAGGAAGGACATAACCAAGCCATATTTAGAATATGGCCTAATCCATAGAAGCTGCAAATCAAGTTTGAATTAGATCTTTGTTTAAAATTATTTAGGGAGTTATTGGTCCTTTTTCAAAATGGGGAAGGAGGGGGGATACAGAAATCACTTTCTGTTCATCCTTCTGATTGTTTATACATTCGTACGTCCATCCATTCATCCATCAGTTTGTCTGTCCATCTATCCATTTTCCCACTCAACTCCATACACTACCTTTTTCATACTTTATACATTAGTTGCTCACAATGGTGCAGTGATTGTGCTTAGGGTCAAGGTCACAGTTACTATAAACAGACTTTTGGTTTCCATGCAATAAATTTAGTTACTCTTTGCATACAAAACTATAACTTTATACACAGAGTGCATGTAAGGTATCAATGTTTTGGAGGGAGAAGGCAAAGGTCAAGGTCACTTACTATAAATAGGTTTTGGATTTCCCTGCAGTAATTTTTGTTTCCCTTTGTATAGAAAACAAACTTCATAGAAAACTAACAGCCCTCCCAGTCAGCAAAATTCTGACTTCCACAACATAATTTCCAACCGGTGGGGAATTCCATTAGCTCACCCCCATATACTCCATATCAAATTTAGTTGTTGTTTTTTTTTTAAACTTTCATGTTACATTGAAATGAGATCAGTAAGCTTGTTCCAATTAGGGGTTAGGGCTGTCATGATTTTTGAATTTAGGAATCTATTAATCGTCGCAAATAATCGATTATAATCGATTAATTGTACATAGATGACCCCGTCCCCACATTTCCCTCTCTTTAAGTTGTTAAAAATGAAGTTCAAGTCAGTTGACCTTCCTCAAGTAAACAACGAAGACGATCCTCTTTTAGGTACATTCAAAGGCTTGCTGTTCTGAACTTTTGAACCGTCAGTGTAATAATCAAGACCGGTTATCAGTTGCGAACTTCGCAAGTTCGCAACTGCCGACCGGTCTTGATTATTACACTGACAGTTCAAAAGTTCAGAACATCAAAGCTTTGAATGTTCCTAAAAGGCAAATGCTTCTAATGGCTTCTTGAGATTTAACGTCGACGTTCTTGACCTTTTACCTTAAGAAACAATAGTTTTTTCATTTTTTTTTTTAATTATTAAACGTCTAAAACGGGGTAAAATTTACTGATTCTTCAACAACGAAAAATACTAATCGATTTCTGCGTGATCGATCAGCAATCGATTAATCGAATAATCGTGACAGCCCTATTTGGGGTCACATATGGTTTGGGTGAAATGTTTTTGAATTTGTAAATTCTGCAGATGGATGTGGCTGCTTCTTTAGGTAAAGGGATAAGATGCAGAATTCATTTGGTCACCCCTTGACTGTAATTGATCCAACTGAGGGTCTCGGTAGTCACAAATTCCACCTACAAATTAAATCCCCGGTATTTATTTATTTATTTATTTATTATTTATTTATTGGTGTTTAAGGCCACATACTTATGCACAATGGCTAATCATGACCATGAAAGTTTTATGGGTGGAGGAAGCAGGAGTACCCGGAAAGAACCACCGAGCAAAATCGTAACACTGCACTGCAGCACAGGCAGGGTTAGATTGGTTGAAGACATGCGCACCATTGATGTGCAGGTACGCTTTAGTACATGTCATCATTGCGCCCCCATGTGGACAATCGGGGGTTGAGTGCCTTGCCCAAGGACACAACGTGGGACTCCGAATCGATAGCTAAGACGGTCACCCATCCAAGGACTAATCGGGCTTGACGTTGCTTAACTTCGGTGATCTGACGAGAACTGGTTACCGCAACGCCACCATGATCCCAAATCCTCGGTAACATCCCTGGTTAACTCCTAACCCACTGAGTATTTTTTTTAAATATTTTCTATCAAATATCTAGTCTTGGCTGCTGTCAAGCAGCCATGACTAGATTTGATGAAAAATTCATAATTAAACTCAAGTCATTGGTTAAAACGTTGATTCAATTACCGGGGAAAATTGGGTTATAAGTGCACATATTATATTTATTTTTGTGGCAACAGGTGCCAAAGGATTTTTTATCCTGGGCAGGAATATCCACCAGCAGAAGCAAGGAGTAAATGCAAATTCAGTGAAAATGGTCACACGCATAGAGAATATTCAAGGATAACATTTTTACTGCCTGACAACAAAGGTAACAACAGAACTCACAAAACTGCTTTTACAATTTTATTTTGGTAAATTATCTTTTACAAAGGTAAACTTGAGGATTTATCATAAGCTGTTTTATTTAAGGTCTCCTGAGCCCTATAGGCTGTCATAAATACACCTTAACGGTTTGAATGTTAATGTCCACATATTTACATTGAACATGGAGGCTTAGCAGATCATTGCAGTGTTGCTGTTATAAACTGCTGAAAAGAGCTCTCTGAGATTTGGCAGAGTGCACCAATAGCAGCAAGATATCGCAGTTCCAATTTTTTTCTGCAACAACATGTGATGAATTTCATTTTTTCGGCTTCCAACTAATTGCTCATGATTTCTATTAGATTTTTTTAAAACTTCCATTTTATTCATTCTTTTGGTAGACGAAAACAATGATTGTCAGGACCCACAATTAAGGAACTTACTCCTTGACAACTATTTTAAATTTATATATTTATTGATGTTTAACGCTTTATCTAATGAATCGCCCATATCCGCCTGCGTAATTTGCAAGTGAGCAGTTGAAAAAAATAAATTTTACAAATATTTCAACAAAACCATATCATGTGACCCCTCATTGAAACAAGCTCATCGAGCTCGTTCCAATGAGGGGTCACATGATATGGTTTTGTTGAAATTTTTTTTAAAAAGTTTAAAAACAAATAAAATAATAAATTTTGATATTATCTGTGTTGGGTAAAGCGTTAAGGTCACATATTTCTGCACAAAGGCTAATCATGACCATGACAGTTTTATGGGTGGAGGAAGCCAGAGTACCCGGAGAGAACCACCGTGCAACGTCGAGCAGCTACCAGCTCCTCAACATCGTAACTCCACACTGTGACTGCAGCACACGCAGGGTTATTCATGCCCCCATGTGGACAATCAGGGTTAAGTACCTTGCCCAAGGACACAACACGGGAGTCCGAATTGATCACTCAGAATGTCACCCATCCAAGGACTAACTGGGCTCGATGTTGCTTAACTTCGGTGATCTGACGTGAACCGGTTACCGCCACTCCACTGCGCCCCCTGCTTCAGATATCAGAGAACGAGAAGGAAGCCATAACTGTAACAAAATACTGACATGGGTGTTTTGTCATGTGATACTGGCAACTTGACTGAAAAATTTCATCGAGCTCGTTCCAATGAGGGGTCACATGATATGGTTTTGTTGAAATTTTTTTAAAATGTTTAAAAACAGAAATAAAATAATAAATTTTGATATTATCTGTGTTGGGTAAAGGGTTAAGGTCACATATTTCTGCACAAAGGCTAACCATGACTGCAAAATGGATTTAAAGTCAAGTCCAGCCAATCGTTTATTCCCATATTGCCCATTTTAGAGGACTTCCACCCAAGGCATTGACAACTATTTTAAATTCTTTTCCAAGTTTAGTTGAGGTATACCATGTTGCAATACTTTCCCTGCTTTGTATCGGTACATTCTATTGGAAAATATAAGGTCTTGTAATACCAATGGGAAAAGCTCTCTATGGCATGGATTTCAGACCTGAAAGATGCTTCCCACCACCATTCATGAAAAATGTTCTTTAAATTTTTTATCCACCCTCCTGCAGGGTAAAGATATAGTGAAGGGGTCCTTCCATCCATTTGTCTGTCTGTCTGTCTATCCATCTAACCAACCCAAAGTTTGTTAATGTGATGTCTGAAAAGTTTGATTTATTTATTGGTGTTTAAGGTCACATATTTATGCACAAAGGCTAATCATGACTGAGACAGTTTTACGGGTGGAGGAAGCTGGAGTACCCAGAGAGAACCACCGAGCAACGAACAGCAGCTGCCAGCTCCCCAACATCATAACTCCGCTCTGCAGCACAGGCAGGGTTAGATTGGTTGAAGACATGCACGCCATCGATGTGCAGTATGCCTTAGTACACGGAGTCATCGTGCCCCCATGTGGACAATCGGGGTAAAGTGTTTTGCTCAAGGACACAATGCAGGAGTCCGAATCGATCGCTCTGACATTCACCCATCCAAGGACTAACAGGGCTCGATGTTGCTTAACTTTAGTGATCTGATGAGAACTGGTTACCAAAATGCCGACAAGTTTGATAACCATCGTTCAATGAATATTAAAAGAATTATTGCCCCTTTGTTTGTTGAATTTTGCCCAAAATTTTGTTGTTTATGTAATAATTTCAGTAGTAAAAGTCTGATTTCAATAAATTTTGATTTTGTGCTTTGCATGAATAATATCTTGGATAAGTTAAAAACATTAAAATGACTTCTTGAAAATTTAGGGAGTTATTGCCCTTGTTCATTACACTTTTCCTTATGTCACAGTTTATCAGTAGCAGGGATTTGCTTTGTGGTGCGATGCTATTTTCTTGGTTTCTTTCCAGGTTTTTGTCTCAAAAACGTAGCGTATGACCTGTTAATGGAACCAGCTCAATGAGCTTGTCCCATTGACAGGTCATAAACCTTATTTCGGAGACACAATGTGAAAACTTTCAATTTTTTTTTAAAAACTTTCGTTAGAAGTGTCGACTTCTTGTCATGTTGTGTAAAGGATAAACTTGGCTTTGGTATTAACCCTTTACCCAACGCAGACGATATCAAAATTTATTCTTTTAAATATCATTTTTTCAAATTTTTCAAAAAATTTCAACAAAACCATGTCATATGACCCCTAGTTGGAATGAGCTCGACGAACTTGTTCCAATGCAGGGTCACATGATATGGTTTTAAAGAATTTTTTTGAAAAATAATATTTTTTCAACTGCTGAATTTTCATATTATGCGGGAGGATGAGGCCAATTTGTTGGGTAAAGGGTTAACTCACGTAAGACTTCTAGGGTTCTACATTTGCAATCCATAATTCCACAATTTCAACAGTTTGATATTTAATCCCGAAATATAAAAATAAATTTGAATACATTGGTTGGTAAATGACTGAACAAAAATTGCTCAGGAAGTAAGAAGATAATGTTCATATATACATTTTGATATCTCTCCTTGTCTATTAGATGTGAGTTTTTTCCCAGAATTTCCCATTATCAACCTCGGCAGTTGGCAGATATGACTTCAAACACAGTTGATATGACGCTGATGTCGGCCAATACGAGCCAAGCTAGAAATGCCTGCATGATGCATTACAAGGTGCAACCAGTTTGTTACATGGAAAGAAATCTTTCACCGTTTTTGCTGAATACAATCAAAAAAATTGGTGTGTTCAGGCATAATGGAGTGACTTGAAGCTGAGTTTTAGTATGATGAGGAATTAATGATGACAATATGGAGGATATCTGAGCTGTTTAGTGAATGTTGGGAATTATCTCATTCATGTGGATCTGAAAGTTTTATTTTCACGAGCGCTTATGCGAATGAAAAATAATACTTTCAGGTCCACACAAATGAGATACATAGAGAGTAATCGCTTGACTGGACTGGTTATGTGAAATAATTCATGAGAGGTGAGGGACGTTGTACAAACATGAGTGCGCGAATGTGCACGAGTGTTTAACAATATAGTCCCTCGCCTCAAATGAATTATTTCACGTAACGAGTCCAGGTCACGCCATTACTCTGTTTATTACTTATTAATGGTAATTATATTATTTAACTACCTAACATAACGGCCAAAACCGGCCAGCTCTGTTCTCAAAATATCGCCAGTTTTTTTGTCTCTAAAACATAGGTTATGACCCCTCATTGGAACGAGCTCGTTGAGCTCGTTCCATTGAGGGGTTATAACCTATGTTTTTGAGACAAAAAAAATGAGAAAATTAGTTATTCAAGAATTTTTTTTGCAAGTGTCGTCTGCTTTTCATGTTAGGTAAAGGGTTAAAAAAAACAATGAAGTCCCCATTACACCCATGGCAAAGTGTCTTCATTTTGCGCGCACGGATACATGACACAATTGTTGATTGCATGATTCACTTGTGAAGTTATCATTTATAATCAAACCCAGAAATCCTAGTAAATCACACTTTGGAAAGTAATAATTCCCGATATTTACTAAAACAACGTAGATTTTTTTATTATATGCTGCAGTACATTTTACTGCACAATTTTCAGCCCAATTCGACTGCAAACAGTTTCAAAATAACAAAAAGCTACAGATCGTTCCTTCAAGGCCACATCACTCACCGAAGCGTAATGTGATTTAGGAAGCTACTGAAAAAATTCATCGTGTGGACCTGGAAATATTATTTTTCACTCAAGCAAATGCTCATGAAAAATACAACTTTCAGATCCACTCTAATGAGATAATTTCAGATACTGACTTAAACAGAGAAGATTTGCTTTTCTCTTTTATTATGTGCTACGAGATATTTTATTGCACAATAATTACATTGTTAATGTAGTTATATGTTTTGGAACCAAATACTCAATTCCCATTGGTCAGCTGGATGAAAACATCATGACCAAATGTAATTCATTTTCCAATGAATACATTTGGACGAAATCTGACCAGCATTTACGGTAGAGCAGTTGACAGAATGTAATTCGAGCGGTGTTTGGGCGGGTTTATAACTTTTAGCGCCTCTCACAGTGATCAGTGATTATAGTTTACTGATATGTTAAATAAATTGTTTTGAACATTCCACGTTTCGTTGCAAAAGACGACAATTTGACAAATTTGGGTCAATGCCGAAAAACGGCACTCAACTCGAGAGTTGTGCGCTTTGTCTTTTGTGTTAGGATAGTTTTTTGCCTCATTTGTTCGTACATGTTTCATTACGTCTTTCTGCTTTGCTGTTTGGTAAAAAAGTAGTTTAAACAGTTACGGAATGTATCTTTATTGGAGTATGAACATGTGGGAATGGGAACAAATTATGTATGAATCCCAAAGGGATTCATACATAATTTGTACCCATTCCCACATGTTCATACTCCAATAAAGATTATAAAAATTGCATTCAATTCTTAAATATTAAGCCCAATTTGACCCCAAATGCATATGTTTCAAAACATTAACACAGATCAGCTCATCGTTCGTTCAATGCGACGTGATGTGGCATAGCATGACATCATTTAGGAAGCTAGTGAGGGATATTCCAGTTCATGGATATCGAGATATATATTTTAGATAATTTGCGATAATCACAGGCTAGCATATAATAATTTCTGATATTCACCAAAAAAGTGTAGATATCCTCTATGTTCTGAAAATTCATCACAAACAAAGATTCAAAGTCAAAAGCAGAGAGTCACAAGAGGATCATATCTATTATTTTCTAACCCAGCCGATGAGAGTGGGATGCCTCTCTCATGCTTATCCCACTACTACATGCATCAGATAATACCTTGCATCATAAACATGACTGAAACATGGCAACCCTCCCTCCCTCCCAAACCCAGAATCCTGGATTCACAACTTTTACACACATCTATCCAAGTGTTAATTATGAAGGCAGAAAAGCAAGTGAACAACCATAGTTCATATTTGATGGGAACAGTATGGGGAAGAGTAAGGGTGCTGGAAGTATTTCATTTTATTTTATTTATTGGGGAATAACGACACTTTTGACAGCCAGGGTCACCTCGTGTCGGACAGTTTTACGGGTAGAGGAAGCCAGAGTACCTGGAGAGAATCACCGAGCAACTGTCAGGCTCCCCACCATAATAAATCCACAAGCAGATTTAACATCGATTGGCAACAAGTGTACCACCGACGTGCAGTATGCCTTAGTGCACAGTGCCACCTTGCCCCCATTTCGGCAACTGGGGGCAGCTGCCTTGCCCTGGAGCAAGGGGGCCGCATGTGTCCTACTTTGCCAGAAGTGACGAGTGGACAAGACTTTACTTTCCAAGAACTGTAACTGAGAAACTTCTGAGTATTCATTTCTAATGTATTTTGCATTTGCCAATGGAAATGGGGTGTACCGGGTATAATGACGGAGGCTGCTCGATAAAAAGTCTGTCTGCCTGCCTGCCTGCCTGCCTGCCTGCCTGCCTGTCCGCTATAGAATGAATATAGGGCCACCCCGAGTGTCCAAAATTGGTCTACTAGGAGTACTTTTTTATGGCGGAGGTCATCGTCAAGTTTAAAAAAGTGTGTGGGGTGGGGTGGGGTGGGGTGGGGGTGTAGAGGGGCACCAAAAGTTATGACCAAAATTTTTTATACCAATATATCGTCCCCTGAGTTCCAATGTGTTCTATGTGCCTACTGGCACATAGAACACATTGGAACTCAGGGAACGATATGTCTTCAAAGGGGTCTACTAGGGGTACGTTTTTATCAGGAATCCAATGGTGAGGTTTAAAAAAGTATCGGGTGGGGGTGGGGGTGGGGGTGTAGAGGGGCACCAAAAGTTATGACCAAAAGTTATGACCAAAATTTTTCTCACCGATATAGGTCTTCAAAGGGGTCTACTAGGGGTAATTTAAAACTCTCCTCAGCCCGAGCAACGCCGGGTAACCCTGCTAGTTTATATATACTACTCACATTTTGCTAAGGATCTCTCCTCCCCATCTACATATTTGATACATGAAGTATGAAATGTGTCTACTTTTAAGTTTGTTTATTTATTCATTAGTGTTTAACAGCACTTTCAACAGTTCAGTGCGGAGTACGGTGGCCTTGTGGTCACGCCATTGAACTTCAAACCGAGAGGTCTGTGGTGCGATGCCTGCCAGTTGTAACTACGTTATGTCCTTGGGCAAGGCAATCAATCTTGATTGCCCACATGGGGCATGGTTGCACTGTATACGAAGGCAAAATGCACATCAGTGGTGCACCTGTCTTCAACCAATGCTAACCCTGCTTGTTGGGGAGTCTGACAGTTGCTCGGTGGCTCTCACTGGGTACTCTGGCTTCCTCCAGCCATAAAACTCTCACACGAGGTGACCCTGGCTGCTGAAAATGTCGTAAAACTCCAATAAATAAATAAATGCACCCTTGGGGAGGAGAGGAGTGAGAATGCATATTCTCTAACAATTCAGTCTAAATCTCATCCACACCTGTGTGGGTTAGTTTCTACATTTGTGCTGTTGGTTAGTAAATAGTAATCAGAGGGTATAGGTTTCATATTTAAAAGTTTGGTGGCAAAGGTGGTGCTGGAGGAATGTTACCAAAAATAAGTGGAGGTGGTGGTGGAGGTGGAGGTGATATTTCTATGGGAGATTCGACCTCAAATGAGTCACTTCTTATATCCGGAATTATTACTGGAGCAACAGTATTGAATTGAACAGATTTTGAATAATTGTTCTCTCCATTTTCATTGTCCCTTCCTCGGTTGTCATAATACTCATATGAAATTTGCCTATTCAGTGGTGGTGGTGTTGGAGGTCTATAGGAGAAGCGACTTGTTTCATTTGATATGAGAGGTGGTGAAGGTTGTCCATCCTGGATCACTTCTCGCCTTGACTCAACAGCTTGTTTAATAGAATCCATGTACACTAGAGAAAATGGGCTATCTACATTCTTGGTCCGAGTCGATGATATAAAATGCTGAACATCTTGTTTCTGGCTCTCAGCGGTGGCAAACAATGATGTGTCCGAATCACGCATCACTGCATCAAAAGGTGGAGTGGGTGGTCGTCTGGGTACTGTTTGTGACAAAGCTTCGTCAACAGCAATATTTACAATCTCTGCATCTCTGACAGGCACATCCTGCGTATAGCTTTCTCTATTTTTCCGACGTAAGAAAACCGTATATTCCACATCATCGTTGCTGTCATTTTGTGATGGATAAGTTTGGAAATTATCTCTTTCAATTTCTCTTGTAACCACAGTGCTGGACAAAGGGGCTGGATCATTGAAAACAGTTTCAGAGCGGACTTTGGTGGACTTTTTAAGCCCAGAGTCTATTATCGAGTAAAGACCGTGTGCATCCTCTGTCCGGGTGGTATGCGTTTCTTCTGTAGAATTACCAAATATGACATCACCTGGTATGGAACTCACCACTGGGTTATCATTCTCAACTGTGGTAATGTTGGTCACATGTTGTTTATACTCATTTGTTGTATGGGTGACTTCAGGTTCTCTCTGTAAAATAAACAACTCCATTAGCAATCCATTTAATTTTTACATAAATTTCTGAAAACTTCCATTTTGTCTTTCAAACTGCAGCTTATTAGGAGGGGAGGGGGGGGGGTCACAAGTTATGGTCTGAAACAACAAGAGGCATGAGCGCACACCTGATGAAGACCCACTGATCCTTCATAAAGAGATTTAAGTATATTTAAAAAAAAATAATTAGCCACTTTTTAGGCCTAAAGAAGTTAAAAATCTGTTTCTCAGGCTCTCCTGCATGGTTCTTTTGGCTGGCGCATGATCTCTTTTTATAACCAATGCAAACTTAAAAAAAAATTAAATTAAATGGTTTATGTCTGATATTTTACCCAAGTTAAAAAAATTGATAGATTTTTCCCTTGGGTGCGACAAGGCTTTGCAATGCTTCAGCAATGCAAAGCCTTCTTGAACTCAAGGGATGAAATACACCGCCACCCATACTACTCTGTAAATTATGAGGCCTAAAACATAAAACAAACCAAGAACATGAACTTTTGATAGTAAAGAAATAGTTACCAAAATAAAATATAAAACCACCTGCCCACCTGAATCTTTACAAAAAATGGCCTGAGAAACAGAAGATCTACTTTGTGGGACCTGACAGTTGAACAAAACCATATCAAGTGACCCATTCATTGGCTGAAGCTTGTACAAATGAGGGATCCATGATATGGTTTATGGTCAAACTGCAGCTTTTGAGGGGGTCACAAGTTATGTTGGAAACAACAAGAGCCAGGAGTGATGAGGGATCCATGATATGGTTTATGGTCAAACTGCAGCTTATGAGGGGGTCACAAGTTATGGTCTGAAACAACAAGAGCCAGGAGTGATCACCTGATGAAGACCCATTGATCCTTCATAAAGAGAGTTAACCTTTTGAACCGCAGAGGCCTTTCTCTGGCCCAGTAACATGATACTTCATAATTTCATTAATCCTTTACCCAATGAATCGGCCACCTTCACCCGCATAATATGCAAATTTAGCAGTTGAAAAAATATTATTTTTTAAAAAAATTCAACAAAACCCTATCATGTGATCCCCCGTTGGAACGAGCTCGTTCCAACGAGGGGTCACAGGATATGGTTTTGTTGAAAATTTTTGAAAAATTAAAAAACTGATATTTAAAATAATAAATTTTGATATCATCTGCGTTGGGTAAAGGGTTAAAAAAAATGACCGTATTATGTAATTGGTCTGTCCATCCATCTGTCTATCAGTCTGCCTGTGACGTCTGCCAGTAAACTTTTTTTGTCCGGACGTTTTCTCAGTCGTCTTTCAGGCGATCTTTTCAACACTTGGCATGAATAATAATAACCACAACAGGAACATGTGCACCTGCGATTAACACTTTCAACGTTATGGCCCTATGGAATTTTCACAGCTCTTTGAAGTCTGTAAACTTTTTTTGTCCGATTGTTTTCTCAGTCGTGTTTTAACCGATCAATCACAACAGGAACATGTGCACCTGCGCTTTGGAGGCTCATTCCATTAACCCTTTCAAAGTTATGATGAGGTGGACTTTTTTGTCCGGACGTTTTCTCAGAAAAGGGGGAGTTTTAATTTCAAAACTAATGGCATTTCATTTGCAATTTAACCCTTTGAACCCCAGAGGCCGCTTTTCCGGCCCAGTAACATGACACTTCATAATTTCATTAAGTAGGTTGACTTTTGAGTGAAGGTGTGGTCTAGACCAATCAATATTTTCAATGTGCAGCCCCAAGGCTGCACGTTGAAAATATTAATTGGTCTACCCCCAAATAAAGAATATGGACTCTTCCCATTGCTGCCATTGAACTGATATGGAAGATACCACTAGGGTTAAGTATATTTTAAAAAATGATTTAATAATAACTTAATCCAAATTGCCAATGTAGGGGCACGGTGGCATTACTGTGGCATACTGCACATTGATGGTGCACCTGTCTTCAATCAATGCTAACCCTGCTTGTGTGGAGTTGGTATGCTGGGGAGCTGACAGTTGCTCACCATTGCTTGGTGGTTCTCTCAGAGTACCCAGGCTTCCTCCACCCCAAAAACTGTCATGGTCATGATTAGCCATTATGCAGAAATATGTGACCTTAAAACACCAATAAATAAATATAAAAAAAGAAATAGGCTTAATAAACTTAAAAATCTGTTTCTCAGGCCCTCCTGCATGGTCCTTTCGGCGGCCGCATGCTATCTTTTTATAACCAATGCAAATATAGAAATTAAATGGCTTATTTCTGATATTTTACCCAAGTTAATAAAATTGATAAAATTTATCCCTTGAGTGCAACAAGGCTTTGCAATGCTTCAGCACTATACAAGCAATTATATAGATTATGAGGCCTAAAACAAACTAAGAACGTGAACTTTTGATGGTAAAGGTTTATAATTACAAAAATAAAATATAAAACTGCCTGCCCACATGAAACTTTACAAAAAATGGCCTGAGAAACAGAAGATCTACTTTGTGGGACCGAACAGTTGAACAAAACCATATCATGTGACCCATTCATTGGCTGAAGCTTGTACAAATGAGGGACCAATGATATGGTTTTGTTGCAATTTTTTGAAAAATTATTCATTTTCACCTTTCTAATTTATAAATTTAACTGGATGGATCCATCAATAGTAGATAAAGCATTAACCCCCTAGGTTTTATAGTACTAAATATTTGTATTTGAGTTATCTGCCTTGAAAAGAGGAACTTTGAAATGATGCAATCTCTGAAACTGAGCAGCCTTGAAAAAAAAATATATTATTTTAAAAGTCTTTTGAAGCATTGTACAGTGGATTCCTGTTAATTAAATAGCCATTTTTTCAATAAAACTTATCCAATTAACAGGAGTATTCAATTAACAGGGATTTGTCACTTTCCTGTATTCTGGAGATAAACTTAGCATTTATTCTATTATTCCTTGTTTGACAGAGCTCCATGAGCTCTGTCAAACAAGGTATAATAGATTAAATGCTTGTATTGGATGTACTGAGGCCAAATAGGTCTATAAACAAAGGAAAACTGGGGAGCGTCAGGGTCATTTCTTGACAGGTTACAAGATTTTTTATTATTCTATTAACAGGAGTTTACTCAGTAACCTGTATTCAATTAACAGGTCAAATTTGTACTGGAGGTATGGTAAATGGTTTTGTGTTGGGAAATTATATTCAATTAACAGGGATATACAATTAAGAGATATCCAATTAAGTGGGCTCCACTGTACTGAAATCTGACATCATTGTTGAATATTCCTGAGAGAAAAGAGGGTGATTTGATGAATTTGGGGGCCTAACAATACAGTTGACTATTGGTGTATTTTTGTTGAGAATTCCAGGAAAAAGGAAGAAAAATGTGGCCATGGTTGGGGTAGTTTCCTTCCTGTCAATTTTTCTCTCTTATTTTGTTATTTATTGGTGTTTAAGGTCTCACATATTTCTTCACAATGGCTAATCCTGACCACAACATTTATAGTCAAGTGCAGCCAATCATTTGTATCCATGTCGACAATTTTAGAGGACTTCCACCCCGGGTATTGGTTATTGGGTCCTATTTTACCATTAGAACAGAGCTTGTTTACCATAGAAAACGAGTTCCCAGGGTTCCCCTGAAGATCTCTTATTTATTGCATAACCCCCAGCTTTGAGGACAGAAAAAGTTGTTTGAAGGGCTTCAGTTTATCAATTTTGAAAATAGGAGGTGCACTGTATCAGAGCTAACTTTTGAAGCGAAGCGTGCTATTGCTGAGCAAGCCTGAAAATAAGCAGACTGTCATCTGAAAAATGAGGTCCCCAGAAGGTGAAGTTGGTGATGCTTCCCTGCACAGCAAGGTAGCATCACAAAATTTACCCTCTGTGAACCTCGGTCTGAATCAAGGTCTCAAGCCAAAACAGAAAGAGTACCTACAGGATAAATTGACCCACTGTATGGGATAGCATCAGCAAATTCACCCCCTGGGGACACCCATTTAGCAAATGACAGGTTGCTTATATTCAGGCTTGTTGTCGAGTCCTGGCATAATTCATTGTGTGTTGTTCACAGTTTTCTGTATTGTTTGGCATATTTCCCACAATAGATTTTAACCCTTTACAGAAAACACATAATATCAAACTTATTGTTACTTTTAATTTTTTTTCCACCCAATTCTTTAAAAAATTTCAACAAAACCATATCATGTGACCTATCACTGAAACGAGCTCATTCCAATAAGAGGTCACATGATATTGTTTTGTTGAATTTTTCTACTGCACAATATAGATATTACAAGTCTGATTCAGCGGATGCCTTGAGCAAGAGTTAATCGCTAACTTGGTGGAACCGAGGTGCGCTGTTGTCTTCTTGCAAAAAGTAAAAATTGCAGGTGCAGTTGTACATAAGAGCGATAGTTTGCCTCAAAATCAAAAGACTGAGCTATAGTGGACGTGTGATCATTTTTTTTTCACATGAACATTATAATGGTCACCTATGGAGGAAATATTTGGTACCTTTATATCACTAGCTCACAGAGGTGAATCATTATTGTTTAGCAAAACCATCCAAATTTATGGAGACTCCAACTGAATGAAAACAAAAGCAAAGTTTTATCTGTGGTCTGTATAATGGGTCTACTCGAAGATGGTGAGTGCCTCAGATTGGGGCAGCTCTTTATTCCAGAAGGTAAGCAAACTTCTTAGTGTGAGAGAGACAAGAGACTACGAGTACTGGGAGTCAGTATAGACATCACAGGAAGAGGAATCTACCGAAACTACATGAATTAACAGGCCTGCAGTCTAGAAAATTAAGGAGTGCAAATCGATTGCACTCCTCAGATTGCTTTGGAGTGCAATTGCACCTGGAATGTTCAATACATATTCTTGTATGCTATTTTGGTTATATTCACTTCAAGGTATTACTATTGTGACTGAAAAATTGTTCTACATTTAGCTACACAGTGGAAAAATTGGCATACACATCTCATTCAAAATGTTGCATTCAATTCTTATGTGACTGTCTTCTACAATCAAAATGTGTTGAAATGCGACACAGAATGGGTCATAAATTATTGTGAATCAATGCAACATTGACAAATCGTCCACAGAGTTCCAATGTGTTCTATGTGCCTACTGGCACATAGAACACATTGGAACTCAGGGGATGAAATGACAACAGATTTTAAAGGTAGTCCTAAACATGTCTGGCATTCCAGAAAATCAAGTGGTGCAAAAAATTGCCCTCCTTAATTTTTTCTAGGCGTGCAGTAGGTGTGCAGCCCTCCTGCACTCCTCAAGAATGCCAGGCCTGAATAAACTAACTGTGGAGGGGTAGCAAATTCTTAATCAACCAAAAATTTATGGGAGTGGGGTGACAGTTTCAATTAGGTTTAGGTGTCAGAGGCAGACTGGCCATATGGCTGACAGGGAACATTCCTGGTGGGTCCCCTATTCGGTTCCCCCTTCGGCTCTAAAAATGGATGCATCCCAACAAATTCAAGAAAATGATCACAAGGCAAAATGGATCTGATTCCTTAGACTGTCGGGATATTGAAATGTTCTCTGTAATGGCAGTCCACATAGGGGACATTTCGCTTACCTGCAGTGTAGTCAGCCACTGATCACTCAGATGAAAGTTATAGCATTCCTTCAATTTGAAAAATCAAAATTTTCTCCGATTGGGCTGAACTATAAAATCAAAATCCGATTGGGCTGAACTATGGTCTTCTTGATGGTCCCCCCCCCCCCACCCCGGGAGAACCACTTTTGCCGAATGATTGATGAAGATGATACAAGAATGCCATCTAAATGTCCTCTATGTGCATTGCCATTGATCGCACAGATGCAAGGAAGCCGCGTTCGTTCATTTTGTAAAATCTAAATTTTCTCTGTATCTGGGGCCCCTTGGGTCATTTCTCAGTAACTTTTCTTGACCCAGTCTGCCCCTATATGTATGGGAAAACCTTTGGGGAAATGGTAGGTGTGCCAAGTATAGCATTTGACATTGAAGTGGTACCCCTTTAACCCTTTACCTAACATGAAAAGCAGACGACACTTGCAAAAAAAATTCTTGAATAACGAATTTTTTTCATTTTTTGTCTCAAAAACATAGGTTATGACCCCTCGTTGGAACGAGCTCGACGAGCTCGTTCCAACGAGGGGTCATAACCTATTTTTTCGTGGCAAAAAATGAGAAAACAATCAAACTTAATTGGCGATTTTTGAGAATAGCGCTGGCCGCTTTTGGCCGTTACGTTGGGTAAAGGGTTAAGTCAAACAGACTTAAAAAGCTTCAAAATACTGTGTCGATAGATAACTAGTTTGAGTAACGGTGCAGCAGTGCTGAATATAAGCAACCTTTCATTTGCAAAATGGGGTCCCCAGAGGGTGAATTTGCTGATGCTAGCCCACACAGTAAGCCAATTTATCCTCTATGTACATCTTTCTGTTTTGACTTGAGACCTTGATTCAGACTGAGGCTCACAGAGGGTAAATTTTGTGATGCTACCCTGCTGTGCAGGGTAGCATCACCAAATTCACCCTCTGGGGACCTCAGTTTGCAGATGACAGTCTGCTTATTTTCAGGTTTGTGCAGCACTAGAAACAATCCTCAGTGAGTTTGGATAGATGAGGATAAAGGATGGGATACTCAGGTCACTGGCGCATAGGGGGAAGATTGGAAAAGATGTTGGAAATGGAGAGTCAGTCGTGTAATTTGGGAGTAATGGAGACCCAAGGGAGGAAGTGGATTCCTTGAGCACAGGGTTAACCAAGGCATTCTTATCTCAAAACCGAAACACATCAGCAGCTGACCAGAGTGTTATTATTATGAGTACCGCTATATTTACATCTTGATTTGTTTTACTTACCTGTGCCGGAATATCATTATCTATTTCCCTGAAAAAGAGAGAGAAATAAGATTAGAAAAATTAGAGTATGTTATATTTCTGCAGAAACTTTTATTCACAAATAAATAGTAACTGTGCCGGCACATGTGGGTAGAGGCACAGAGGCTTGCTACAAGCCGATAACTCAGAAAATTATATTTGATAACTTTTCATTGATTCAGAGGCATATATCTAAGGGAGGAGGGGGGGGGGGGGTCCCTTCCACCTAATATTTTGCCCCCCAATTTGTCAATGTTGGCATTGGTCCAATGAAACTTTCACACAACATAGAGCCCCAAAATGGTCTCCAATATAGGGCCTACACTTGCTACAAATGCCTCAGATTTGCTCTTAGGGAGTAGTCATGATTAGCCATTGTGCACAAATATGTTACCTTAACCCCTTACCCAACGCAGACGATATCAAAATTTAATATTTTAAATATAATTGTTTTAAATTTTTCAAAAAAATTCAACAAAACCATATCATATGATCCCTCATTGGAACGAGCTCAGTGAGCTCGTTCCAATGAGGGGTCACATGATATGGTTTTGTTAAAATATTTTGAAAAATTTAGTTTTTTCAATTGCTCAATTTGCATATTACACGGGCGGATATGGGCGATTCGTTAGGTAAAGGGTTAAACACCAATAAATAATAATAATAGTAATAATTTGCTCTTAGAACACCAAATTTTGCAAAATTTTCTTGGTGGACTTGTCCTATTTTGGACCCTCCTGTCTTTGCCCCCTCCTTCCACTTCCCTGAAGGGAGGTGGGTAGGGGGCAATGACAGGAGGCTCCTAGTTAGGACTATGGGAGGTCCATGAGACCCCACACAATGGCCTTTCAAATATCATCTCTGGCCCCTCCGAAAACTGGCTAGGGCACCACCTATTATTGGAGGTGCAGTCACAATTTTGGATCATCATTCATCAAGACAATCATATATCTGATAGAGGATGCAAGTTAGTTTCCTTAAAGTTGGAATATCTGGGGGTCACCAGACGGAAGGGTTCAAACTAGGGAGAGAGAATAGGAAATTTCCCATGCTAAAATTATGATAGAAGGTAAAAATCTTGGCTTTCGGGCAGGGACGTCAATAGGAGCACTGGGGGTGGGGGTAGGGGTGCATGACAACCCTCCCCCCCCCCTATAATTTTCCCAGTCAGGACATTTTCAACTGGACTGGAATCTAAGGTATCCATTCTCTCTTGCTAGTAATCATGTACCTTCTTAACCCTTTACCTAATAAATCGCCTGCATCCACCCGTGTAATTTGCAAATTGAGCAATTGAAAAAAATACTTTTTTTTTATAATATTTCAACAAAACCATATCATGTGATCCCTCATTGGAACGAGCTCGATGAGCTCGTTCTAATGAGGGTTCACATGATATGGTTTTGTTGACATTTTTTTAAAAAGTTTAAAAAATAGTAATTAAATAACAAATTTTGATATTCTCTGTGTTGGGTAAAGGGTTAAAAGATTAGAGTTGATATTTGGATTTGTGTCACATACAAAGTCAGTCATACAAATGGAGGTCTGTTGTTACCGATTCGGGCAGTTGGGCGCCAATATGACGTGCTGATAAAATAAGGAATTGCCCCACGTCTGCTACAAGTATATTTCATTTATTCTCTAGTGTTTCTGAGAGGTCTGTAGTTTTTCTAACTATAGTCCCAACTGACTGATATTTAACTGCATTATCAAGGCGTGTCTTCGACGAAAGCATGCCTTGATGATGTACTTGGAATATTAGTCATACACCCCCAACCCCTCCTCACAACGGATCGCAGTGACTCAGTAGTTAAAGCATTGGACTTTAAACTGAACAGTCGATGGCTCGATAATAACCAGCGGTAATTGATCCTTGCTGGAGACACTTACTCCCGGTTGTCCGTGAGAGGAACGGCAGCGCTGTGTACTCAGACGTTCTGCTCGTCGACGGTGCACTATTTTTCAACCGCTACTAACACTGCTTGACCAGAGGTAGTAAGATGGTGAGTCTGACAGTTGCACGCCACTGCTCGGTGGTTTTTCTTCATCCGCAAAACTGTCCGACACGATGTAATCCAGTAAACAAACAGACACAAACCACTTTCCCCATCTTCAGATATTCCTGCATTTTGTAGTTTGGAATTTCCTACCTTTTTATTACAGGAGTTTCAGAATTTCCAGTTTTCTGAATGCGGAACAGTAGTAGGAGGCGAGACACTAGTCATCCTTCGCGCCACTCACTCCACGTCGACGAACAATGAGAGTATTTACTTGAAACTTCGTAGATGTCACATTCTGCCGGTGGCCGCTTAACGTATCAAGGGAGATAATCAGTTCTGACAAAATAAATTCATTGAACGGATTCGTTCTTTCAAATGCACAGAACAGACGTGTTCGATGTTTTATGTTTTTTTTTTCACAATTTCACAAAGTGTTGTCGCATACATGCGGGGGGGGGGGGGGGGAGGGGGGGGGGGTAAGGGGTAATCAATTGGTCCATATGATACTGGAGCTGCCAAACAAAGGCACAGTGCTGAAACGGGAGCGGTATGGAGGTGCTGTCGCGCTGGTGTGGTCTCCAAGGGTGATGTCGTAAGAATTACTGCTGGTGGTTTGATTATCTCCCTTGATATTCTCTTGTTTGAGATTAACACTCTCCTTGCCATTCATTAAAGTTACTTCGTATTGACATTTAACAAGATTACACAAGCTTGGTAATTCTATCAGAACGTAGTGTTACAGTTTATTTACTGTATCTGTGGTAAATTATCTACCAAAGTTCTCTCTTAGAAAATCAAAACTGTAGCCAGCGCGTTGTTTCGGGTGACTATCTGACGCTCTTATTTTGCCTAGTCTGATGATTTTCAAAATCATAGAACAGCTACCCACCCTCCCCCAGCCACACATACAGGATACCCTAAGCATCCAATGACAAGGGGCAGGTGTATCCAAAAGGGTACTAAACCCTGGGAGTGAGTTAACACCGGGAGTTGACAACATATTATAAATTGTAATGGAACATCCCATAGTACTGACATTATATATATAATTATAGCTTCCCTTGAGTGCAACAAGGCGCCATATGCAATGCTTTTAGAGTGCAGATGGCGTCTTGTTGCACTTAATAGTCGATATAAAGCTTTTTAACCCCCCACCCCCACCCCCACCAAGATTGTGTAGCCTTCGTCATAATTCCTGATGTGCGATCCCCACCCAGCTGAAGGGGTTCGAGTTTTCTCTCCCTGGAACATCTATGTAAAATGGAGAAGTGTAATAAGCTTTCTGTCCGCGGGTTTACACACTACATGTTCGTGAAAAATATAAGGACAATACTTACCTAATTACAACTGAACTTTGAGGACGTATACCCCTACCTGAAACAGAACAATAATTTGCTTGGTAGTAAAATCACAATAAACATTGCCCATCAATTTCTAAAAATCACTACCAAACTCATCATATTGTGGAGATGGTTATTAAATCTTTACCTAACATGAAAATCTTTGCCAAAAAAAAAAGATTACTGAATTTAATTAATTTTTTTCAATTTTTGTCTCAAAAACATAGGTTATGACCCCTCGTTGGAACGAGCTCGATGAGCTCGTTCCAACGAGGGGTCATAACCTATGTTTTTGAGACAAGAGATGAAATAAAAATAAAGAAAAGTAATTGTCGATTTTGGAGAATAGCGCTGGCCGGTTTTGGCCGTTACGTTGGGTATTATTCTATTTAACCTACACAGCAGTAAAGAAGCGTTGAAGAATGAAGGACATGTGGTTAATGAGTGAGTCAAAGGAGAGGGTTAATATGCTAATTGGAGAGATTGGGAAGAATGGGGCAAGGGATGTCATCAAGCAGTTCGTCCCCGAGTGTTGGAAGGAGAGAAGAAACGTGGAATAGGGTGGCAGTTTGGAGCACATGGGTAACCAAGGCCTTCTCACCCGAGAACCGCGACAAATCAACGGCCGGCCAAAGTGTTATTATGATCATGTAGGCGCACAAATCCTCCCTTGAATTTTTTTTCATCAATGAAACCTGTCTCTGCCACTGATGCATGGAAATCTCTCCGCGAGAGCTTTCAGAGAATCAATGTAAGAGACAAAGAACAGTGATGCAGAAAACGCGGTGGGGGTGGGGGGGGGGGGGGGGGGGCAGACTTTGCTCTGCGGCTAGGGAAAGGCAAGGATCGAAGCGAGTGCCCTCTTTCTCCAGGCGTGCACTAGTGGAAAAGACTATACTTTGAAAACTTTCCGGGAACTGTAACCGAGAAACTCTCGAGTAGTCGTTTCTACAATGCTAGTGGTTGCAGGGGGAGGAATCCGCCATAATGAGGACATTTGTCAATAATCAACAAATCACGAAACTATGCAATCCGTGGAGAGAGGTCTAAAGCTTCAAATCGTCTCTTGCGTGGAACAGAGTGTCATCTGCACTGTAGATGGCATCTTGTTCCTCTCAATGGACGATGCACAGGGTGTCAACACTATTGAGTGTCAAATTACAATTTATGATACGTTGTAGACTCCAGCTCTTAACTAGGGCTGAAACGGTTGGCCCATTTTCACAATCGACTAACCGAGAGCTATAACCGGATAATATCCGGTTGACCGTAGCCTTTATTTCACCGAATATGGGATCAAAACTACAGGAACTGGAAAGCAATATTCTCAGAAACTATTCCGTAGTGTGCATACAAACGAACGTTGTCGAGTACTCGACAACGTTCGTTTGTATACATACTGCAGAACAGTTTCTGCGGTTACTCAGTTCTCACGGAAATAGCCTATCATTAACGAAGTCTTGGACGCCAAAGTGGATTATTTCTCAATATATACAGCGCTGCTTCGCGGTGTAATCTATCCCAAAGGAGAAGCGGCAGATTCACTACGTGTTAACCGTGGAATGGCGATACCTATCGATATTTCGGATAACCGGTTGACGTTTTTTTAATCGGTTAGGTATATAACCGGTTTGTTCAAACCGGTTATCCGGTTAACCATTTCAGTACTACTCTTAACACCAATCGAGAGTCAAGTTCCCCTTTGGTACTCCCGCGCCCTTTCCCTCGGGTACTTCTGGCGTCCTTGTACATATTACAAGAACACTAAACGGACTATGTCCGGCGTTGCACGGGTTCGGGTGTTAACGTCAAAAACGACACGTATAGGATGCGATAGGACTCATCCCATGATCCTTTCCAGGTCAAATTTCTACTTGGTGACAAATTTTATCTCGATCGGTGAAATAGCAAAACTATGCCCAGCGTTGAATGGGTTGAAGGGTTAACGTTATAACGCTTCGTCGGGCGCGTTCGGAATCCACCGCATGTCCCTTTCCTGGTTAAATTATCCCTTTGTGCCAAACTTTTGTCTCGATCGATAGCGGCACGACGGAGTCTGTAGCTAACTAACAAACGTAGAGAGTTTTTAGGGCTTGAACCTCTCGCTACACACGAAAGAGAGATGCCAAAAGTCATGTTTTACAAGGGTTCTTTTTAACCTCTCAGTTTGAGTATAAACGTTTGCTTGTAATTTCGTCTTGCTGTAGAACAAGACAGAGATTACTCATATCTGTCCCAATGTCATCGGCAACACAAACAAACACTGAAGTAGGCTTAGTATGTCATGCACCTGGTCATGCCATATCAGCAGGATCTCATGCGGGATCTCATTTGTGATGTCATGGTAGTCCGCGTGAGCGGTCAAGTTGTGTCAGTGTGCATGCGCATCGCGTATTGTTAGGGTGGCACATGTTTCCGTCATCCGTTTTGTTAATTGGAGGCTGCCATCTTGGTTTCTATAGTGGTACGTGGTTGCTATGTGATTCAAAAACCTCATGCAGGCTACCACGGCAACCAAACATGGCGCTGGGTCGCGTGTCTATGCCGTCACATATAAGATCCTGCATCAGATCCGGCTTTTTGGGCGCGGCCGTGAACATGCATACTACTCACTGATTGTAATTTTGACACAACTCGGGGAGTCGAAACGTTTTTATGATTTTTAAAACTTTATAATTGTGAGATTTAACAGACACATTGCACTGCGGTATTTTAACCCTTCACCTATTGGTAACGTAACGAACATACCCTAAACAGCGCTTTAAACGAAACACGCCATTCAAATTTTATTATTCTCATTTTGTCCCCAAAACATAGCTTTTGACCTCCACCCCCGAACCAATGAGGGGTCATAAGCTATGTTCTGGAGGCCAAAATAATTAAACTGTATATTATTCAAGAAATATTTTTTTAAGTATGACTCCTCTGTTACTTGTGTCGGGTAGTGGGCAGTCCAAGCTGGGATGATAGGGCCGCACGTTACGTTTTCACGTGGTAACCCATTACCTAACGAATCGGCCGCATCCACCCGCGAAATTTAGAAACTAACCAGTCCAATGAGGAGGGGGGGGGGGGGGGTCACATGATTATTGTTTTGTTGAAACTTTTTAAAAAGTTTGAAAAAACATAGTTAAAATTATATTTTTGACATCGTGTGCGTTGTATAAAGGGTTAAACGAGGGATATAGAGTTATACGATACGTTATTTTTAACCCTTTGAACTATAGTGGTATCTTCCAAGCCAGTTCAATGGCAACAATTAGAAGAGTCCATATTCATTATTTGGAGTAGGCCAATCAATATTTTCAACGTACAGCCTCGGGGCTGCACGTTGAAAATATTGATTGGTCTACCCCACACATTTATTGAACAGCTATTCTATCCAATGAAGTTACATTGCAAAAAAATATAGGTTCTCTTTAGAACGAAAACTGGTTCTAATCTTGTCCCTGAGATGGAACCAGTTCTGTTTAAACAGTATTTATTTCAAAACAAATAAATTTATTAAGATTAACATTAAATATTAACGGAATTAAACATAAATTGAGGGGGTTTCAGCCGTAAGTTTAGAGCTCATACGAGGTTGTCTCAAATCATTCTTAAGCAAAGGAGATTTGAACAGTTGGCATATCGAACCAGTTTTGGTTCTACACAGAACCAAAACTGGTTCGATATGCCAACTGTTCATATCTCCTTTGTTTCAAAATGTTTGGCGACTGCGTTGAATAAGCTCTAAGTTTAGCGCTGAATCTACTTCAGTTCATGTAATATTCTGTTAAAATTGAAAGCTAATCTTGGTAAATTTATTTGATTTGAAATAAATACTGTTTAAACAGAACTGGTTCCATCTCAGGGACAAGATTAGAACTAGTTTTCGTTCTAAAGAGAACCTATATTTTTTGCAGTGTATGGAGTATCATGTTACTGGGTGTTAAAATGGCCTCTCAGTTTTAAAGGGTTAAAACCTATTTCTAGACATTTATTTTTCAATCCACACAGTGGCTACTCAAAATATTTTTAATTATGAGGTTCAGTTAAGATACCTCTTGTTAAACTAGCATGTCGCTTGCGTCCGAAATCTTTCCACTTGGTTAGCCTTGCTTTGCTTGGTTCATATTCAGGCATGTGTTGAGTGTGAAATATTAGGATCCATACTTGTACGTTAACGAGGCGTTACAAGAAAAAAAATTATAAGTAACCTTCAAGTCATGTAAATGGTTATTTGTTTGTTCGGGTTTAGGGTCACTTACAGCATTTATGCGGGTATTGTGACAGTAATACGAGTACAAAAGTCATGGTCCTTTTGGCTGCTGCGTGCTCTCTTTTTATAAATAAATAACTAGACTATATGCAAGCTTAACAAAATAAGAATTAAATGGTTTATGTCTGCATGCTTTACCCAACTTCTTAAAATTGACAAATTTGTCCCTTGAGTGCAACGAGGCTTTGCAATACTTTAGCAGTATTAATTAATTAATTAATTAATTAATTAATTAATTAATTAATTAATTAATTAATCAATTAATCAATTAATTAATTATTTAATTAATTAATTAATTTGGTGGGTTTTTTGTTTTATTAATTAATTTATTTATTTATTTATTGGGGTTTAACGACACTTTCGACAGCCATGGTCACTCGTGTCGGACAGTTTTACGGGTAGAGGATGCCGGAGTGCCCGGAGAGAACCACCGAGCAACTGTCAGCCTCCCCAGTATACTCCACATAAGCAGGTTGGCATTGGTTGAAGACAAGTGCACTGTTGAAGTGCAGTACGCCTTAGTACTTAACGCCACAATGCCCGCACGTGGGCAGTTGGCATGAAGTGTCTTGCCCAAGGACACAACGTGGTTGCCTCTTGTTGCTTTAGCATTGTAAAGCCTTATTGCTCCCAGGGGGCGACATACACCACCACCGGTGCTATTCTGTAGATTATGAGGCCTAAAACATAAAACAAACCAAAAACATGAACTTTTGATGGCAAAGAAATAATTGGAAAAATAAAAAGTAAAATAAAAAACCGCCGGTTCACATGCAATTTTACACAAAAACAAAATAGTCTGAGAAACAGAAGATCTACTTTGTAAATAATCGATTTTATGTATTGTTAATTTATTGATGGTGTGTGTGTTCGAGAACACAGTAAACTTTTCCTTCCTCCCAGTGAAGGATATGCACAAATATTTTGTGAGCAAGGGGGTGGGGGTGGGGGTGGGGGGGGGGGGGGGTGGGGTGGGGGGTTTGCCAAATTGAAGTTTAAGTGAATTGCAGGCCTACATGTGTTTCATGTCGTCATTGTGGTTATTACAATGTAAAAACAATCAATTGCTTTAGTGTCATGATCTTCACTACAAAGGTGGCGGCTTCTTATTTTTGCTGATGAAATGCTGTTTTGTAATGATCTGTTGGAGCGACTCCCAAGTGGTTTCTCACACACAAACATGAGAGGTATTGATATTGATATTTTTATTTGCCAGTATACTAAAATATATAGAGAATATGAAATGAGTGTTTTTCTCATATAATATTTATGAAAAGAGTCTAAGAATTTTCCGTTTTGGCGAGCCCAAACGGAAAATTCGGACGAGTTTCATAAATATTATATGAGAAAAACACTCATTTCATATTCTATTTTTCATATGACACACAAACGCAGAAATTAGCCGCTTAGTATGACTTTTTAACCCATCACCTAACTTGAGTTGCAGACGGCACTTGGAAAAAACATCCTCGTATAACTAAAAATTTTCATTTTGTGCTTCCAAAACATAGGTTATGACCCCTCATTGGAACGAGCTCTTTGAGCTCGTTCCAATGAGGGGTCATAACCTATGTTTTGGAAGCAAAAAGTGAAAATATAAAAAAAAAATAATGGCGTTTTTCTTGTAGGTAAAAGATTAATACAATGTAACCCACCCTAAATAGGACAGATAACGTAAATTCTCCCTACTGAAATTATGCAAATGTGACCCAGTTATATTTTGTTTAGCCAATCAAATTGTCCAGTTTTCAAATTGACCAATGAGAGCTCCCAACTCTAATTATGCAAATTATGAAAATGTGTCCCAGTTCTATTTTGTTCAGCCAATAAAGTTGTCTAGTTTTGAAACTGACCAATGAAATTGACGGAAGGCTTTATTTATCACTGATTAATATGAAAACAAAATATCAAATGTTTTAAAGTGAACAAAACGGACGAGTCATATGATAAAACAATGTATACATATAGTACATGTAGTTAACATATTGAAATTTCAACAAAAAGAAATATTGCATATAGTACATATAAATACAATAATCTCGATAATTAATGCTGGCAGGGGAAGGCATAGCCAGATTGGCTGTCTTTCTTCCTTTCCCCGAGAAATATAGATGAAAAAGAGAAAGAAAGATTAACAAAAGAAAGAGAAAGTGCTATTCATAAAAGTCGCTATTCACATTTTATTTTTGTTTTCACACTTAGTCACAAAACCACAGCCCGCGATCTTCCATTGGGGCGTTCTCGTTGAGCTCACCCCAATGAAGGCACGCAAGCTATGTCTCCGAAACAAAACAATAAGAATGTTTAGTTATTGGTATGATCCACCCAGAAGAGTAGGATATACTTCCTTAAATACTGCAACGAACACTCTCGTCACATTTGTGCAGAATCCGGGCATACAGTGACTTTTTAGCTCACCTTGAGATATCGAAGGCTATTTCTGCGTCAAAATGTGCAGTCCGATTCCCCTAAACATTGTTAATCTTCTGCGGAGCTTAAACGTGGAGAGATTAGAAATGTCTTGGGAACTTCAAGCAGAAACACACGTGACCAGTTTCATGCTTAAGTGGAGGAAACCAGTGGCATGTTCCAAGAAACCGAGATCAGCAGCAAAAAGTTCCAGAGATCGAAAGCGCCACGAAGATTTCATTATGAGGAAACAAAGAGAAGTTTATGTCCGTGAAAGTAGTGGAAATGTTCAAAAGGATATGTGTGTTTCTGTTTCGAATACTGAGAAGAAACCTGATGTGAGTAAACAAACGTTTTCTTTAACTGCTCTAAACTTCGATAAAAAACACTCAGCCAAGTGGCATTAGTAGACCCACCCAAAATGTGTCTGCTACATCAGGCACGCCAACAAAAGCGTTCGTCACGCAAGGGACCACCTTGTCTGGTACATCGGAACCTAGCTCGTTCGGCGCTATTGCGTCAAAACACATGGCGACCAAAAGAGCCAACCAGAGGTAGAAGCCCATCAGAAGCTACTAACATTTATCATATGACTCGTCCGTTTTGTTCACTTTAAAACATTTGATATTTTGTTTTCGTATTAATCAGTGATAAATAAAGCCTTTTGTCAATTTGATTGGACATTTTCAAAACTATACAATTTGATTGGCTGAGCAAAATTCAACTGGGCCACATTTTCATAATTTGCATAATTAGAGTTAGGAGCTTTCATTGGAAGCAAAGAATGAACATTTTTAGTTATACGGGGATGTTTTTTCCAAGTGCCGTCTGCAACTCAAGTTAGGTGATGGGTTAAAAAGTCATACTAAGTGGCTAATTTGTGCGTGTGTCATATGATAAATAGAATATGCACTGAGTGTTTTTCTCAAATAATATTTATGAAACTCGTCCGAATTTTCCGTTTGGGCTCTCCAGAGGCTCGCCAAAACGGAAAATTCTTATTACATGAGAAAAACACTCATTCCATATCCGTTATTTATGCCTCAGGTGACAAAACTGTGAGAAAAAAAAATACTCGGAAGAAATTTAGTGTCTCAGCTAGGGTCTCTGAAGTAAATTCATCAAATAGAGTGAACAGTGATGATGGCCATTCGGTTCTTGTGGTTTTACCAAAACATCGGAAACTCAGTTCTCGTCGCGCAAACATGAACTCGAACAAGAGGTTTCGAAATCCAAATGAAATAGTGAACATTTTATGTGGACATGCTTCACCACAGGGTTCAACAATCTTTTATGTGGAGTATTGTGATGGCGACATACAAGAAGTGTCTTTCTAATCGGTACCTGTCGTTATAAGAGACCGAATAGATGCAAAGTGGTCTACTTGGTTCAGTGGACAAAATTATGTGCACTAATATGTTCATCTTTGTCTCCAGAATGCAGTCAGCTCATTTTTTCGCGTATTACTTTTACAAGAGCAAAATAAGAATCACTCCTGACTACTAAAATATTCAGGAACAATGTAGCCAAACTCCAGGGGGGCGTATTTTTGGGAGGCAGCGAGGTAATATCACCAGGCTAAAATGTGGAGTCTAGAAACAATGGGTTATCTTAGATGTTTTGAGAATAACGGATTTATAAATTTATGAATAAATGGATTAACACATTAACCCTTTACCCAACGCAGACGATATCAAAATTTATTATTTTAAATATCATTTTTTTCAAATTTTTCAAAAAATTTCAACAAAACCATATCATGCGACCCCTCGTTGGAACGAGCTCGACGAGCTCGTTCCAACGAGGTGTCACATGATATGGTTTTGTTGAAATTTTTTGAAAAATAATATTTTTTCAACTGCTGAATTTGCATATTACGCGGGCGGATGCGAGCGATTCGTTGGGTAAAGGGTTAAGGTGTTTTGCACTCTTATTATCCATCACATTGCCCAATTGTTTAATACAAGAGTCTACATGTTATTTTCACAGCTACCAATGCTGATTGTTTTATTTTAATAATGTTACTTGAAAATTGTACGTATAAAAGCATGTTAACTCTGTAAATTAGTAATTCGAATAGCCGATTGCAAGAACATTGGACGGAGAGTTTGGTAACCGCTCCGTCAACACTTTGTATTACATGTAAACTTGTTACATAGTATAAGGACTTTTAGTCTCAGTAGTTTGTGAAGTGAGATCCGCGGTACGAAATATCTTCGCGACCAGGCCCTTGTAACCGCATCTGTTAATTAAAAGTTCATGATATACTTATTACAGGTGGTACTCTGTCTATAGGTATCACAGAACTAAATATTTTCCCACAGGCGACCATTATAACGTTCAGGTGGAAAAAAATATGATCGCATCACTTTAATTTTGGCATTCAAATATCTCTGTCAAGTATAGCCCTTCAGACAACTTTTTCTGATCTGAAAACAGGGGGTCATGCAACAAATAAGAGAGAAAAACTGACACAAAGGGAAGTACCGGTCACGTGCACATATTTTTCAGGGAATTCCCTACAAAAACACACAAAAAGTAAATTGGATTTTTTAGGTCCAAAAGTCATCAAATCACCCTCTTTTTTATCAGGAATATTCAACAATAATGCAAGATGTCAATAGAATGTTTCAAACTTTTATTGAAACAATGGATTTTCCCAAGGCTGTTTATTTTTAGAGATTGCGTCATTTCCGAGTGCAACATTTTAAGGCGGTTCACTCTAATTTCAATATTTAGTTCCGCGATACCTTTAGAAGAAATTATAACTGGTAGAGTTCTAAATTATTTTGCAAAGGCGATTTGTAACATGTGATTTTTTTCCACAGATTCTATTGTTACCAGCAAGGAAAGCCTCAATTTACGCTTCACCAATATTTTCTTGGTAAATAATTTATTTATTTGTTATAGTTTATTGGAGAGTACCTGTTGGAACACCCACACAAACTATAAGAAAGGGGTCTGTCGGTGGCCGAGTGGTGTGCGTGGTTCAGTATAGGTTCGCTAGGCGGTTGGTGCCGAAGGAAACTCTCTCGGCGTGGGTTCGAACCCCCCTGCCATGCCAATGTAAACAAAACCAGCGTCCTTTCATAATTCTATGGCATCCGAGAAATTTGAAAAAGACAAGTACTGTCGCTGATTTCTTCTGAGGTGCAGTTCGCAGAATTAAGTGCTTAGATGCAACTATCTGATGAATATAAGAAAACAATTTCATACAAATATTCTGCTACATCAGGCACGTCAGCAAAAGCGTTCTACTGCTGAGCAAACATCACGCTAATGCTTGCAGTGCAAAGCCACTAAACAGATTCTGTTGCTACCAGCAAGGAATGCCTTAGTTTAGGCTTTAGCAAGATTTTCTTCATAAATAATTTATTTATTTATTTATTTATTTATTTAATTAATTTATTTGTTGTAGTCTGTGGGAGAGTGCCTGTTGGCACTCTCCCACAAACTACAACAAAACAATTTCATACTAATATTCTTTGATCCACTGCTGAGCAAACATCAAGCTAATGCTTGCAGTGTAAAGACACTAAACAGATTCTGTTGCTACCAACAAGGAATGCCTTAGTTTAGGCTTTAGCAAGATTTTCTTGATAATTTATTTATTTATTTATTTATTTATTTATTTATTTATTTATTTATTTATTTGTTATAGTCCGTGGGAGAGTGCCTGTTATCACTCTCCCACAAACTACAACAAAACAATTTCATACAAATATTCTTTGTTCTGCTGCTGAGCAAACATCACGCTAATGCTTGCAGTGTAAAGACACTAAACAGATTGTGTTGTTACCAACAAGGAATGCCTTAGTTTAGGCTTTAGCAAGATTTTCTTGATAAATAAATAATTTATTTATTTATTTATTTATTAATTATAGTCTGTGGGAGAGTGCCTGTTATCACTATCCCACAAACTACAACAAAACAATTTCATACAAATATTCTTTGTTCTACTGCTGAGCAAACATCAAGCTAATGCTTGCAGTGTAAAGACACTAAACAGATTCTGTTGCTACCAACAAGGAATGCCTTAGTATAGGCTTAAGCAAGATTTTCTTGATAAATAATTTATTTATTTATTTATTTATTTATTTATTTATTTATTTATTTATTTAGTGCTTTCACAAACTATAACAAAACAATTTCATACAAATATTATTTGCTCTACTGCTAAGAAAACATCAAGCTAATGCTTGCCGTGTAAATTTGTGGCTTCAAGCATTCAACCAGTTAAAGTACATAACTGTTATTTTTGTGTGCATCATTTTCGATGTGCAGCAATTCAAGGCCAGTAACTCTAGTTCAAATATTTAGTATTGTCACACCTAAAGGTTAATCAAAAGTAACATACCTCTCATTGGAAAATTGTAGTACATTGGTGGCACTGCAAATACGAGTGGTCTTTGGTGGTAGGGTGGTGGAACTTCCTCCTCCGTCCCATGCTCGGATACTGACTCGTCGTCTCTCGTAGACTCTTTGTGCCTAGTCTCAGGTAATTGTGGGAATGGTCTTGGCATAAAATATGGTGCAGGCATTATATACGGACCGCCAGAGGGGTAGAAATATTGCAGCATACGTTGATTCCATTGTGCTTTCCTTGAAGCTGAAGGTACACCTCTTGGCAACAGGTAAGGATCCACTCCTCTTGGGTACGCCCGTTTTGTTCTTGCAGTCGGTCTTCTATTGTATGGGTCTACAGCAGGTTTACGCTTTCGTTCTCTAGCTTTGGCATCTTTTGATTTTCTGTAGGAACTGTAAAATATTCATACGGTATATCAAATGCTAGTGAAAATGATAAAATAGGGAGTGGAGGGGGGGGGGGGGGATGCCTCAACACACAGCACACTTATTTAAGTCTATACAAATTATAAATTGGGGCGAACTGAAAAAGTTAAGATTACTTTATCAAACAAACTTTTTCACATTTTCAAGCCTGAGTGCGGTATTCTAATACAGACTATTCACAAAGCGGTTCTCGCCAGATCATCAAAGTTAAGCAACGTCTGGGGTGTGTGACCGTCTGAGCGATCGATTCGGACTCCCGCGTTGTGTCCTTGGGCAAGGCCCTTAACCCCGATTGTCCACGTGGGGCACGATGACGTCATGTACTAAGGCATATTGCACGTCGACGGTGCGCATGTCTATCTAACCATGCCTGTGCTGCAGTGCGGAGTTACGATGTTGGCGAGCTGGCAGCTGCTCGTCGTTGCTCGGTGGTTCTCTGCGGGTACTCCGGCTTCCTCCACCCGTAAAACTGCCATCGACAGGATATGACCTTGGCTGTTAATGTGTCGTTTAACCTTAACTGGTAGAGTGCCGAAAGCCCATTTTTGGGCTTTACTATAAAGCGAGGGTCCCACTGCATAAAGTCGCCCTGTTCTGTGGAGGTGTTTCATATTTCTTTGAAGGGCAGTTATTTTGTCTGTAAGGATCTGCCTTGTTACAATTTATGGGTGAGTGCCTCATGAAAATGGTTCCGAGATGTAGCTGCTGTGGGATCCCAATAGGCCACCATGCTTGAACCACTGTTGTATACTAACACATGTTAGCACTTCACCCAACACAGCTTTTTAATTTGTAACATATAAACTGAATTTTATAATATTTTAAAAAAAATAAACAATGAGCCGGTTCCAATGATAGCCTAAGCCATATTTGTACAATTGTCTTGACAAAGTGTTGGGATATTTTAGGTCATGTTAGCTAGCCTTGTATTGTATATTTGCTGCTGCTATGTTAGGTAAAGGGATAAATTTACTCAATTCTTTTCACGCGAATTCTAGCAGAGGTGCAACGAGAATCTACATGGATTCTCGCTGATGTCGTTGCGCGAAACTATGCGGGAACAGATTCTTGGATTCTCGTTGAAATACACGTATAAAC
This sequence comes from Pictodentalium vernedei, assembly GCA_031216915.1. Taxonomy (NCBI): domain Eukaryota; kingdom Metazoa; phylum Mollusca; class Scaphopoda; order Dentaliida; family Dentaliidae; genus Pictodentalium; species Pictodentalium vernedei. The sequence continues at coordinate 24,480,864 of CM062293.1, forward strand.
CCTGGCGGCACTGTTTGAAACTGTTTTGAGAGCCCATTCCAGCAGTGTGTTGCATCACATTTCATTGCCAGTGTAACAAGTAGGGCTGAAACGTTTGGCTCATTTTCACAACCGACTAACCGCGAGCTATAACCGGATAATATCCGGTTACCCGCAGCCATTGTTTCACCGAATCTGGGATCAAAACTATTGGAATTGGAAAGCAGTATTCTCAGAAACTATTCCGTAGTGTGTATAGAAATGAATGTTGTCGAGTACTCGACAACGTTCGTTTGTATACATACTACTGTGAATAGTTTCTGCGGTTACTCAGTACTCACGGAAATTGCCGATCATTAACGAAGTCTTGAACGCCAAAGTCGATTATTTCTCAATATATACAGCGCCACTTCGAGGTGTAATCTATCCCAAAGGAGAAGCGTTTTAACCGTGGAATGACGATCACTATCACTATCGATATTTCGGTTAACCGGTTGACGTTTTTTTTCAAATCGGTTAGGTAGGTATCCGGTTTCAAACCGGTTATCCGGTTAACTATTTCAGTACTAGTAACGAGGGGGTCCAATGATCCTTAATCGCTCACCTGAGAAAATTGTTTAAAGAAGGATTTAAGGTCACGTTCAGCATATATGGCTAGTTAACATTACAGATGTTTGAAATCATTCAATTATTCATAATTCTGTTGTCCATATCACATGATTTAACTCTTTACCCAACGACTCGCCCGCATCCGCCCGCGGAACATGCAAATTCAGCAGCTGAAAAAAAATTTCGAAAATTTTCATCAAAACCATATCATGTGACCCCTCTTTGGAACGAGCTCGTCGAGCTCGTTCCAAAGAGAGGTCACATGATATGGTTTGGTCGAAATTTGTTTGGAAAAAAATTAAAAAATGATATTTAAAATAATAAATTTTGAAATCGTCTGCGTTGGGCAAAGGGTTAAATGCCTGGATTGTGGATTTATAGTATTTCCAGTAACGCTAAAAAGGGCCGTTTTTCTAGGGTTTTCTACCACGTCGAATTCTAAATCTCCATTTTCCAGGATTTTCTGACATCTCAGGCCTGGTATTTTCAGACTAGCGATTTATTCGTTCGCCTATACTGCTCGCCTTAAAAAAATAAGGAGGGCGAAAACAAGCCCTCTTGACCTTAGAAAATGATGATTAACATAACAGTCTGTTCCTAAAAACCTACGTCTTTTCAGATCTCTGTTCTGTTAGTGGTCTATGTAAGAAAGCCACACTGCCACACCTACACCTCTGGGCCTTGCCGAGTTCCGGAGGTGTGTGTGTGATGTGGGGCAGTGTAGCCATCTCACGGAGACTACCTACTTAGCAGCCCCAAATAAAATGTACAAAACCCACTAGGCATAAATCATTAATAGGAAAATTCTTTTTGCCACTTCTAGCGTTTTGTAAGCTTGAGGATAGATAATCGCCCCCTAGGCCATGCGAGGGGAGCGATTTTTAACTCTCCTGCATTTTTAAGAATACCAGGCCTGGCACCTCGAATTCTAAATCTCTCCATTTTTCAGTTTCCAGGGTATGCATTCAACTTCCGACTGTGTGAACGTCGTATTTGTAGCTTGGAACGTGGCTGTAGTGTGGGAGTGGGCCTATTGGGTGATTTTTATATTTGCTTTAAAAAAATTTCAGGGATTTCGTGTGATTTCGTTACACCCCCCCCCCCCCCCCACCCCCCCCACCCCCCGGACATAAAATCACGCGAAATCCTTCGAAATCCATATACTCACTGATTGTATTTTGTACACAACGAATCGGGGAGTCGAAACGATTTTAGGATCTTTAAAACTCATTTTAAAGCAAAACAAACATGAAAGCATTTTAGTAGTCACCAAACGAACCCCTTCGCCATCCAGAAACCCTTCCCACGAGGTCAATTGTGAGTAACGCACTCAAAACACTTCAAAACTCGTTTTAAAGCAAAAGAAAAAACTCAAACTTGTCACACAATGGACCCCCACCCAACCCCACCCCACCTCACTCATTCAACCGAATATCAGTCGAACGTAACGCCTTTAACCCTTTAAGTGCTGAGTTTTTTCTGACAACAAATCAAATCTCATCATATACTGCTCTATTACATTTAATTGGTTAGTGACTTATAGGCACTATCCAATTAAATGTCAGAAAGCAAGGTATTGTATAAAAAAAAAATCTGATTCATATCAGGGACAATAAAGGCTTCCTCAGGCAGTAGCTACAGACAGTTATTGCCTGTCACTTTTAGAAAAGCCCAAAATAGGGCTTCCAGAACTCTACCGGTTAACCAACATAACGGCCAAAACCGGCCAGCGCTATTAAAAAAATCGCCAAGTAATTTTCATTATTTTTTCATTTGTTGCCTCAGAAACATAGGTTATGACCCCTCATTGGAACGAGCTCGACGAGCTCGTTCCAATGAGGGGTCATAACCTATGTTTTTGAGACAAAAAATGAAAAAAAATTAGTTATTCAAGAATTTTTTTTGCAAGTGTCGTCTGCTTTTCATGGTAGGTATAGGGTTAATGAACTTTAATCTATGCTTGAGTAAGAGTAATGCTTTACACCAAATATCAAAATATGGTGGATCTGAAGACGAAGATCTTTGTAGAATATTTCACATGCTGCACGAAGTTAAATGCGGAGAGGGAGCCTAAATTTAACCCAAGGAATATTCCTCATACTGCTAACTTAAAAAATTCGGGCTCCCATAGGAAGCTCAAATATGAACCCAAAGACTTGACTGGGACAAACTTGAATCTGACAGAGAGGAAGGTTTTTAAAGAAATTTCCTCGTATTGCATTAAGTTAAAATTTGGGTTCCCATAAGGAGTCCAAATGTGAACCCAGGTACTTGATTTGAACAAATTGAATCTGACCTCCTAAAGGATGCTTCATACCAAATATAGAAAGATTCTGACGAGTGGATTTGAAAAAGAGGATTTTTTAAAGAATATTCCTCATATTGCATGGAGTTGAAATTTAGGCTTCCACAGACCCTCTGGTCTTTACCCCTCACCCACTTCCCTTCAGGGAAGTGGGAGGAGGGTGTAGAAACCGGGGGCTCTTAGTGAGAACTAGGGGAGCCCCCCCCCCCCCAACGGTTTTCCAAATATCATGCCCCCGACCCCTCCCCCCAAAAACTGGCTAGGGCACTCCCCATTCTATAGACTCCAGGCTTCGCGCCTGATGCTTGTTAACTTGTTTTAATAGAAAAAAAATTGAGAAAAACCTATGCGAGCACACGAGTTTGAAGCTTATGGGAGAGTCAAAGACAGGGTACAGAATCCCTGGGGTTTTTTTTATTCCAACATTGTCTTACAGTCCACCCTATACATCAAGTAATGTTAAAAACTAAATACTTGTACTCACGAGTAGAAACAAAATGCCAAACCACTGATGAGAATAATGACTATAAGGGCGGCAATTATTCCACCAACTATTGCTGCAATCACACCAGAATCCATTGTTACCAAACCTGCAAAACATAACAGTCGAGGAATTTATTTATTTATTATTGTTTAAGGTCACATACTTATGCACAATGGCTAATCGTGACCACGACAGTTTTACGGGTGGAGGAAGCCGGAGTACCCGGAGAGAACCACCGAGCAACGACGAGCAGCTGTCAGCTCTCCAACATCGTAACTCTGAACTCTGCACCGCAGCACAGGCAGGGTTAGATTGGTCGAAGACATGCGCACCATCGACGTGCAGTACGCCTCAGTACACAGCGTCATCGTGCCCACATGTAGGCAATCGGGGTGAATCGGTGTCTTGCCCAAGGACACAACGCGGTTGCCGCAGGTGGGATTCGAACCGAGGACCTCTAGGCTTGCAGCCTGCACCTCTACCTACTGAGCCACCGCGCCCCCAACAGTCGAGGAAAGGCCTGCGTGGAAACCCCTATATATATAGAAATGAAGAAGAGCTTATGTTCTGCGTTAAACAGGTTGTGTTTAACCGTTTACCCAACGTAACGGCCAAAACCGGCCAGAACCATTCTCAAAAATCGCCAATTAAATTAATTTTCATTATTACCACTTTAGCGGGTTCCCTAGTATATTAACGGAGTTTAGCGGGGCGGTAAGACTCAGTAATTCATGACGCCATGCAACCGAAAGCGAGCTGCGGGCGTTAATGAAAACAAAATTCATTAACAGCCCGCCGCCCGCTTCCGGTCATGGTAATAATAGTAATAACATGATTTTGTCGAGCGTCCCGGTTTATTAGTGACACTCGAGGAATGAATAACAACCCTCTGGCTTATTAACAGCCCTCGACTTCGTCTCGTGCCGGAAATAAAGCATCGGGCTGTTATTCATTCCTCTTGGGCCGTTAATAAACCGTAACGCTCTCCAAACTCATGTTATTGTTATATTATTTTTTCATCTTTTGTCTCAAAAACGTAGATTATGACCCCTCGTTGGAACGAGCTCGACGAGCTCGTTCCAAAGAGGAGTCATAACCTATGTTTTTGAGACAAAAAATGAAAAAAATAGTTATTCGAGAATTTTGATTCCAAGTGTCGTATGCTTTTCATGTTAGGTACGGAACCAACGCCTTGTGTGGAAGTCCTCTAAAGTGAGAACATAAGTAAAGGTATCGCTGAACCAAATATTTAAATTAGAGTTACCCACCTTGAAATGTTGCACTCGAAAATAATGCAATCTCTTAAAATAAACAGCCTTGGGAAAATATGTTTTTTTTCAGTAAATGTTTGAAACATTTGACATCTTGCATTATTGTTGAATATTCCTGATAAAAAAGAGGGTGATTTGATGACTTTTTGACCTAAAAAATACAGGAAAAACTGCTCAGCTCACTGGGCATCTGTCGTTCTATTAGAGCGCGTCCATCAATCTCCGACGTTGATACGCAGTTCTACAACAAATTGTGTCGCGTGATAAAATATTTGCTAACATTATTGCCTACCGAACAACTGGTTGATGAAAAGGACTACATATAGGGAGTTTATGACAATTATAGCAAAATTTCTACGGCATTCTGGAGCACATCACTTTGCTTATGAACACAGTTGTTCACCCTCTCCGGGATTCAAAGCTCTCGAATTCCCGAAAATCGTATCGAATCGAATCTAAACTTAGTGGCGATATTGAATCCAATTCTCGAAGCTTCAAAGGCCGTTCTCGACAAAAAATATTTATCATGTTTTTATCAAGTTGTCCTCCTGCAGGCTACTACTCCTCTTTCAACTCATTTTTTTCTATTTTGCACCCCAGGGACGCGAGTCCCTCAACATCAGCACACCATGCAGATGTGTTCCCACGCAACATGGCGTTATGTGTCTTGCTTAACTTAATTCTCTAGCTGGATTCTTCGTTCCGAAATCCGATGCGTTAACCAATGGGCAACTGCTGTTCCGGTTACTCCAGGACATTCACATATTCCATGCATTAAAGCCTGAGTAATGGTAAAGAGGGCATAGATATGCGGGCCTGGGAGTATCTCGGGGCGTTTGAAGAGAGCCATGTGATTCGAGCTTCTGGTGTTGAAACGCAAACTCGAAACAGAATTGTCTCTCTTTGCTACGCTCAATATATCGATGTCACGAGCGTAGCGAGGGAGCCAACACTGCTTGGAGGTTGGTAGAAACTGCTTAATATCTCTGACCTTAGTGATTTATCCTCGTCGTCTGTTTTGTGACTATTAGCATGAACGGACCAGGGAAGGGGAGGCAGTATTGGCACCGTGTGCTACGGCGTACTGCACGTCGATGGTTTCACTTGCCCTTCAACTACTGCTTGTGAGGAGTTAGTAAGTTGGAGAGCTGAGGGTTGTTCGCCCAAGTCTGGAAATAAGCCATCTTTCATTTGCAGAATTAGGTCCTCAAGGGTGAACGTGCAGAAGCTATCCCATACAGCGGGCTCGACTCCCTCAAATTATCCTGCAGGTACCTCTCTTTGTTCAGGTCCAAGATCTCGATTCAGATTGAGGTTCACAGAGGGTGAATTTAGTAAAGCTACCTTGACGTGCAGAGTAGCATCACCAAATTCACCATCTGGGGACCTCATTCAGCAGATGACAGTTTGCTTTTTTCTAAGCCTGTCCTCGCCACTGCTCGGTGGCTCCCCGGGCACTCCGGCTGCTTTCTCCACCCATAAAACTGCCCGACACGATTCGAACATGGCAGCTTAAAGTGTCGCTAAACTCCACTAAACAAAACAAACCCAACAAACCAGGGGGACACGATTTTATCCACGAAAATACGTGGTCATCCATTACATGACGTAGTGGATGACTATGTATTATCACGGATACTACTACTGCCCGTACATACACTCTAAAATCAGTTGGGTTAAAAATCAACCCAAATCGACTGGGTTGAGTGAATATGAACCCAATTGGGTTCATATTCACTCAACCCAGTCGATTTGGGTTGATTTTTAACCCAACTGATTTTAGAGTGTAGAATGCTTTCTGTACTTCTAGCACCTACTTAGGATCTCCTGGTATATGAACCGTTATAAATTGGCTTTTGACGATGTTAGTGGGCGCGGTGGCTCAGTAGGTGGGGGTGCAGGCTGTAAACCCAGAGGTCCTCGGTTCGAATCCCGCCCGCGGCAACCTCGTTTTGTCCTTGGGCAAGATACTTCATCCCCCCCCCCCCCCCCCCCCCATTGCCCATGTAGAGGCACGGTGGCGTTGTATACTAAGGCGTACCGCACGTCGATGGTGCATTTGTCTTCAACCAATTCTAACCCTGCTTGTATGGAGTTAGTCTGTTGGGGAGCTGACAGTTGCTCGCCGGTGTTCGTTTGCTCTCCCCGAGTACTCTGATTTCCTAAACCCGTAAAACCGTTGTGGTCATGATTAGCCATTGTGCAGATATATGTGACCTTAAACACAATAAATAAATTGACGACGAGAGAGCTTGCCCCCAAATCGCTGCTAACTAAATGTGTGCCACCCCATCTCAAAATACTGGATTCTCCACTGATTGTCTGTGTTTGTAAGGTAGTCAAGTCTACCGCTTTGTTGTGCGCCAAGCAGGAGGTAAATCTTAGCAAATAATATGAACATAAATGACGTGTCGCGGTTGAAGGGTCAACGCACACAAATGGATTGGAGTCAGCGGGCCGCATGTGAAATTATGTAAAACGAGATGCTACAATATACATGTACATATTGTCATTCGAGTTTGTCCTGTTTGCAGAAGAATTATCACACAATGAATTTTTATCCAATTGTTTGACAACAGAACCTGTTTGGCAAGATTTTACTTCGAGAATTATTGAATTATGGCTATACGTGACCAGAAATTACAAATCCTTTCAAACACAAATATAATGGGCGTTGATTTTCTTAGTCACATATTGCCACATACCAGGAAGAAGAGCAAACAACCAACACGCAATGTTCATTGAGGGTGAAATTTTATCGACTTGTAAAAATGTGCATGTGGGATGTTATTAAACAAACTTTCCCAATCAAAAATTATATTCCTATCTTGAAGCATATCGGTTCGGTACAGTTTGGTACTAAACAGTTTGGAGACAAACATATCCACATAGGGGTCAAGGTGGGGTTAGTGGGATAAAGGGTGGCGCACACCGAGATCAGACGACACAGTATTATCCACCATAACATATGGACATCCAGAGCCGCCGAGAGCAATGACGGGCTCCCGTGCAATGTGTAGAAGGGGCGTTACAGGCCCTGAGAGGCGATAAGCGAGGGTGTCTGGAGTCCTCCCCCAGATTTGTTTTTTTTTAACCCTTTACCCAACGCAACGGCCAAAACCGGCCAGCGCTATTCTCAAAAATCGCCAATTAATTTTCATTATTTTTTCATTTTTGAAAAAACCTATGTTTTTGAGACAAAAAATGAAAAAAATTAGTTATTCAAGAATTATTTTTGCAAGTGTCGTCTGCTTTTCAGGTTAGGTAAAGGGTTAAATTAGGAAATTAGTGTTAGGAGAAGCAGTCGGCATTTTCTTGACAATATCAACTCAATCATTTCCTTACATTTTGAGAAATTTATCAAGATAGTAACTTGCAGGTGCACGTGCAAGATAGAAATAATACTCAAGTGGCGTCTCAACGCTTCCGTAGATATACACGCGTTATTGCGGATAAAACCGTACACCATCTGCAGAGTGGAAATTTCATCCCATGCAATAATTGCAGCTTTGTTGCAAAGCATAACAAGTGCAAGCAAAGTTCCAGCTAATGGACATCCAGGTTAAACCGGGAGGTCCATTGGCTGAAACATTGCTTATGCTTTCTGTGCGTCTGTGATACTTTGGGTGATAATGCCACTCCATGGGTGATTTAGATACATTTATTTTCACCGCTTGAGAACGGAACTTTTTAATAAAATTATATAAGAAAGAATTGTCCAGGACAAAAGAGGATGGTGGGCCAGTTACATTTTCATCTGACAGTCCTGAAATGCAAACACGCTGATCAGCCATGAAGCTTAAATTCGGGCTATATTATAAAGGCAACAAAAATGTTATTGCAGAACAAAATTGTTGGCGCGGGGCGTCAACTTTTCAAACTGGGGCGCAGTGGCTCGGTGTTTATAGCATTTGACTTCGGATTGAAGTGTCGTAAGTTCAATCCCGACCCACGCCATCCGCGTTATGTCCATGGGAAAGACACTTAGTCCCGATTACATGACCAGAAGCACTGATAACAACACGCCGATGGTATCTTCTTGCCTTCAGCCAGCGTTTACTCTGTCTGTGGTAGGATAGTAGGCCGGAGAGTCTGACAGTTTCTTGCCTTTGCGTATTGCTTCTCTGGCATTCCCTCCGGGTACCCCGGCTTCTCCCACCCGTTAACCTTTTAATTAACATGAAAAGCAAGACGACACTTGCAAAGAACAGTTTTGAATAGCTTATTTTTTTCATTTTTTTGTCTAAAAAAAACATAGGTTATGACCCCTCATTGGAACGAGCTCGTTTCAAAGAGGGGCCATAACTATGTTTTTGAGACAAAAAATGAAAAAAAATAATAAAAATTAATTGGCGATTTTTGTGAATAGCGCTGGCCATTTGTGGTCGTTACGTTGGGTAAAGGGTTAAAGTATTCATCACGGTATGATTTTAACTATTGAAACCACAAAAATAAAAAGACATACAATTAGTTTCAAGCCAGTAATGATGATGATGATGATGATGATGATGATGATGGTGGTGGTGATGGCGATGATGATGTTTACGGGTCGGGCCACATATGGGTCTAGTTGCCATGCGATCGCTATTGCCGAAGTTTCTTATTCTTTTTTCTCTCAGCTCTGTGGTGGTATCTAATGCTGCAGACGGGCACTGGTGGTCATTTGTATCAAAATAAATTATCTGGGTGGCGAAAAGATTTACCTCTCCCTAGCATGTTCTTCCTTTGTCATCCAATGGGTTGGGTACTCTTAAATTGTCAAGTTTTATTTTAAATACCCAAAATGGCACAACGTTTCATGATCACTCACGTTGATACAGAATAGCTGGATGTGACTGCATGACAAACATATTTTTTGTTGAGAATAATACTTTCAAAATTAAGAAAGCATCACTTGTGCTAGTGGCTGCTGAGTAGGGGGAGGGGTGAGAGTAAACCTTATTTGTCCCGGCTGTAATGACTCAAGTCTCGACTGGCCAATATTTCAAATACATCTTCCAAGGCATGCCTTCACGATGTATTGGAATATGGGTCAGTTGGGATTCAATGGTGGTGCACCACGACGCGGGGCGAGGGTATTCCCCGACAAGCACGCAATAAAGGATCCAGTTTCCCTGCCGGAGGACTAACCCTCCCCGCGAAAGTGGTGGGTGCAGCCCTATGCCCCCCCCCCCTTCTCCCTTGACGCCACCCCTGTCGGGATTCTAGTTGAAAAGTTCAAGATTCTTGGAAATTTAATAATTAATAAATAAAGTTCACGTGTAATAGTCGTGACGCAGCTTCTTATTAAATGAACGCGCACTGTATATCGGTACTCCAAATTGTTCACGCCGGTCCCCAACGGCCAGAATCAGGTACTATTGACCTCGGTTTGTGTGACCGACTGTGTGTTTGATACAAGTCCAAGTAGTCCCATGAGTTCCGATGTGTTCTATGTTCTATATGGAACTCAGTGGGCGGAGTGTCAAATCTAGTCTTTTTAACCCTTTACCTAACATAACGGTCAAAACTGGTATCCGCTATTCACAAAAATTACCATTCAATTTTCATTAATTTTTCATTTTTGTCTCAAAAATATAGCTTATGACCCCTCATTGGAACGAGCTCAATCATAGCTTATGACCTCTCATTGGAACGAGCTCATTGAGCTCGTTCCAATGAGGGGTCATAAGCTATGTTTTTGACGCAAAAAATGAAAAAAATAATTATCCAAGTATTTTGTTTGCAAGTGTCGTCTGCCACTCGTGCTCGGTGAAAGGTTAAGAAAGTACATGATTACCAACGAGAGAGAATCGATATCTCACAAATCCAATCCTGACAAAAATGTCCCCCGTGGAAAAAATGGGAGACAGGGGCCACATTCCATACCCCCCCCCCACCCACCCACCCCAAAATAGGGACGACCCATGGCGGCGTAACCCCCTTTACTCTGATCTATAACTAACAATACGTTTTCGCCTGAATGGACCACCGTGAAAGCGAAAAAAACCTGACGAAAAAAAAATACTTGAGCGGTTATCAGCTGTCACCTTCTGTACCTCCCATTTCTTCCCATATGAACCCGGGAAGTGAAGCTGTGAATGTTTACTTTGGTAAACAAGCTCCGCTTTACTGGTAAAGTATAGGAGAACCCGGTAACTAATGCCTGGGGTGGAAGTCCTCTAAAATGGGCAACGTGGGTATAAACGATTGCCCGGACTTGCCCATACATGATGCGGTCATGATAAGCAATGTGCAGAAATATGTGACCTTAAACACCATTAAATAGATAAATAATCTACCATGTCAGTCCAGGTGATAAAAACATTTTGCTACCGACATTGCTGTATTCATGTCCGGCAGGTCTGAATCGACTCCCGATTATGAGATTGTCAAAGGTTTTGTTTATTTGTTGTTATTATTATGGAGTATTGATTGCCATAACACTTACCTTCAGACTGTAAAAATTATAGCTGTTCCTTGTCGTAATTGTTATTCCTTATTTTCATGTCCAGAAAACGTGACCATAGCGAAATTTAACGGAATGAGTGAAAATCCTTTACGACAGCCAAGACCTTCCTGTTTCTCCGGGTGTTCCACATGACCAGCTCTCGTGTACTGAAATATACATTTGTATCTTACAAAACCGGTAGGCGTGATTAAAATTGTATGCAATTTTTCCAAGCTGGCTTCAATGGAAGCATTTGAAGCGATAAATTACCTATCTCTCGCACACAGTCGAGACTATTTGTGGGATTTTTGTGACTGCGACACGCCTGTTACAGATATGATGTTTGATTCTTTCTGAAATATTATAATCATTTTGATAATATTCATCAAGCTAAATACTCACAAGGCGTTGACGTCTAAATCTGTTCTCAACTTTTGATGCTGTAATATCGGTGGGTAATATGGTTGGAGGCAGTGCTGGAAATGAACGAAATTGACGGGTTCAGTTTTAAGCTCCCGCGAAATCAGAGACAAGAGTAATCTGCACCCGTTAAAATGGGGGCGTGGTAACTGAGTAGTTAGAGGTGCAGGCTGCAAGCCGAGAGGTCCTCGGTTCGAATCCCACCTGCGGCAACCGCGTTGTGTCCTTGGGCAAGACACTTCACCCCATTGCCCATATGGGGACACGGTGACGCTGTGCACTAAGGCGTACTGCACGTCGATGGTGCACCTGTCTTCAACCAATGCTAACCCTGCATGTGTGGAGTTAGTATGTCGGGGAGCTGACAGTTGCTCGCCGTTGCTCGGTGGTTCTCTCCGGGCACTCCGGCTTCCTCCACCCGTAAAACTGTCGTGGCCATTATTAGCCATTCTGCAGAAATATGTGACTTATGGAACGGATGTGATCCTTTCGAACCAAACTGTAGTGAGTAACTTTGGAGATTCTGCTAAATGGTGTGGATCGGCGGATAACCGTGTAAAGTATCACTGTCGCACTGGAAGCGGTCAGAGGGGAACTTGGTTGGGTGCCTGTTAAAGAGAGAAAATATATTGGAAAACTGTGTTACTCAAATTACCCGGTAAACCTTCCAAACAGTATGTGATGTAAGACGACATTTAACTATGTATGGGATTCCAACATTCATTAGAATAGACAGGGCAGGTGAGGCAGTTCATGGAAAAGATCTACACGGGTGGGGGTGAAGCAGGGGTGTAGTTTTATTTGGGAGAGGGTTCTCGAGGATTGCAAGAGGAACAAGCGAACTGGAGTTAGGGCTTTTTGGATGGGTTATATATAAAATATACTCCAGGTTTTGAGAAGTTCCTCGATGGATTGTTTGGGGGTCGTTGTTGTTCAAAGTGAGATCAAAGTTACTCGAGTTGAGGGGGAAATCGGGAAAGGGTGCCTGCCAAATTGCAGCATAGGAGTAACGGAACATTTCATTTTAGAATGCCCTAAATATTTGCCAAGAAGAAGATTCCCTGAAAACCAATAGACAAATGGGATGAAAATATGAGAGATAAGTGGGTGAGGGATGATACTAGGGAAAGAGTCAGTAGCATAATAGTTAAGAAGATTAAGAAAGTGCCAAGAGGGAGATTATAAAACAGTTTGTGTCGGAATGCTGGGTGATTAGGAGGGATAGTGGGGTAGGGGCGACTAGATGGGTGACGGGATTGGTGCATGCTTCTTGGTTAGAGGGACATGGCAAATCATCGGAAAGCCAAATAAGTTTTATACATGTTAATGTTTTCACAACAACAGTACAATGTTGTTACAACCACATGTGGTGGCTGGATAAGGCGCTCAGCATGACGACGGTTCACCGATTTCCACGCAATGTTGATCTTGCTTGTGTGGGTTAATCAGCTGGAGAGACTGGTACTTATTCACTGTTTCTTGGTAATTATCTGCGGCTCCCCCGCCCGTAAAATCCTCCGATTCGATATGGCCCTGGTTGCTGAAAGTGCCGTAAAACCCTAATAATGAACAAACAAGTAATTCATTTTTGGGGTATTTTCATTGCGAAAGCACTCAGACACAAATTGTATAGGTTATTGGACACTGTACCACGAAGGAATAACTGCAGCAACTGTTTTCAAGTAACATAAATTGGGAATCCGTGGAGGAGGCACATTTATCTTCCATGTCAGTTCAATGGCAGCAGTTGGAAAAGTCCATATTCATCATCTGGGGTAGACCAATCAATATTTTCAACGTGCAGCCATCGGGCTGCACGTTGAACATATTGATTGTTCTACCCCACATATTCAATAAGCAGCCATCCTACTTAATGAAATTATGACGTATCATCTTTCTGGGCCGGATAAAAATGGACTCTTGTGATCAACGGGTTAAGAGGGTAACATTCTTCTAGTCCGATTTGGAGTTTTTTTCCAAACCCCGTAATTTGACAGCTGATGGTTTGGCCAAAGCAGTACCCGAGGATCACCTTATGTTGTTGTTAATTATGTGATGGGTTAAGTCTCTAGCATACCTGTTGTTATCAGAACACAAATACAAGGTGCTTCCTAAGGAGAACCAGTGGGAGAACGGGGACACAAGCCCCCACCCCACCAAAATATCTGATCTACAAACACGATGTTACTTTTTCACGATGCACATTCCCATGTCCTACTCCTGTTAACCCCACAAGGACACTGTGATTCAGTTATTGCTAATCACTTCACTAATCTGATCTCTATAGTATCATTTCAAGACGCATTACCAGGTTTTCTGTGGTGCCCAAAAGTATGCATACCTTGATAAAAAGGTGAATACTAAACAGGTTCACCGAAGTGGTGGAAAAAAACGTCCAAGACGCACAGGATCCTCTATGGTTCGGCCAAGCGGCGTTGTCATGACGGGCTTGGTGCGGGTGCGCAAGCCTGGCAATCTATAGTCACCTGACGTAAAGGCGTATTGGGGCATTTTGTTGTCGGGCAGCCAAACTTTGTCCCAATTTTTTTAAAATGTCTTTACCTTTCAATGGTTTGGTCTGAAAATACACCGTACTTTCTCAGAAAATTGCAAAAATAAAAGAACAATACCGCCCTTGCCTACCCTGGATTAATTGCCTTGAAAATTGATAGATTCCATGGACATGGCAGGACAACACCTCTCCCATCGCCGACCGACCCCCCGCCCTCCATCTCATTCTTCTATACATAGACCAGTGATTCTTTAATAATGGGGTCGGCACTCATCAGCTCGTGTAAATGACTAGCGATGGCACCACAGTGTGACAGATTTGTTCAAAGAATATTTCCAATAAGTAACAATGGAATCGAAGAATTGAGATGGAATTTACTGTCCTTTTGGTTGTAATAAACGATAATTTATTTGTTTATACATTTATTTATTTCGTTGGATGCTGAAGCAGAATAATATTTTTTTCAACCGTTTGGCAATTCCTATATAAATTTTTTACGGGTGTTGGAATTTTGTTTGATCATATTTAATTACGCAGATTAAACCAGGACGACCCTGAGAAGTTATTTTTAATCATTTCACAAGCTGGTGGATGCATCGATAATCCAACCCTGGAACATTTTCCTTCTGCATTCAAAAAGTGTCTGACGTACAATCTCAGTTTCGACACGACCAAAATGTTTTGTGGGCCACGAGATAACATGATCTCAATCCTCTCCATTTGTTAAAGAAACACGCGGCCCCAATATAGCAAATATCCATTCCTCGACTGACTCCCATGTGAGGTTACTCCATAAAAATGGTTTATCGGCATAACCGCTTCCCTTCTACGGACAAAGGAATCTATGTTTTTTTTGTAGGATATGTTATTTTTAAACCGTTAAATTTCAAGATGACTAAGAATTGAGAGACCGTCCTTTAAATGATACTTACACTGATAACCTAAATTCACAAGAAAACATTCAATTTTTGTAGGCACTATTCAAAGACAAAGGCGAATACAGATGTTTAACTACTCCGAGTAATATTACATTTCTGATGCACAGAGTTTGGGAAGGTGTTTTTTCCATACTCATTTCGCAATTATTTTTCATCAAGTAAATTTTAACCCTTTACCTAACCTGAAAAGCAGACGACACTTGCAAAAATAATTCTTGAATAACTATTTTTTTCATTTTTTGTCTCAAAAACATAGGTTATGACCCCTCGTTGGAACGAGCTCGTTCCAACGAGGGGTCATAACCTATGTTTTTGAGACAAAAAATGAAAAAAATAATGAAAATTAATTGGCGATTTTTGAAAATACCGCTGACCGGTTTTGGCCCTTACCTTAGGTAAAGGGTTAAACCACAGCTGAAAAGTGTATTAATTCTCTACACACTAATTTCGAAATATTAAAAAAATCAAGATGCCAATTTTTCTTCCCATAATGCCATTAGGAATTTAACCAATGGAATCTTTCTTTGACAGAGCACGTCGAGAATACACAAAGCTATCACATTCAACAGCAGGAATAAGCAGAACGAAACAGCGCCGTGAAGAGAAATAATTTTTTTTTACAATTTTGAATCTCTAAAATTGATGAGTAAAACATTACATTAACCCATTGAAAACGAAGGACCGCTCTTCCGGTCCAGGATGTGATATAACCCGACCTCATTAAGTATGTTGTCATTTTTAGGGCCTTGGTTGCCCCATAAAGACGGGCCTTATGCGGACGGGCAACATGTTAATCAACTCGTCTTCATTTGTGCCACCCTACAGCACCTTTTATTTGATCAGATTTGCTCATCTAGAAGGTTTTCTGGGAGGTTGTCACTTTTAGGGCCTTGGTTGCCCCATAAAGAGAGGCCTTATACGGACGGGCAACATGTCAATTAACTCGTCTTCATTTGTGCCACCATACAGCAGGTGCCATTTTTTCCTGTTTTGATGGAAAAGAAAATGTCAAAATGTCAAATAGGAAATAAGTAACTAAGTTCACATCGCTCTTGCTTGAAGATGCCTGCAATACAATAGCACCACCTTCGGGGAGAGGAAGCATCTCTGTCGAAAGGTCTCACTCTCACACTGGTCCTCAGCCGAGGGAAACAATAATAATAACCGACCAAGAAAAGACCATCAGAAACCGACTCCCTGGAACGCTTCATCCTCTGCTGCGACTGGCCACGATGATGATCTGCGAGACAACAAAATGTCAAAATACCAGATTAGGGTCGAAAGGGGCTTGTTTCACGCGATCTCTACCATTAATCTTGCATATAGCTGCTCAGTGAATTTGTGTGGTAGACAAATCAAGATTTTCAACGTGCAGCCCCAAGGCAACGTGTTGAAAATATTGATCGGCCTTCCCCAAAGTAGCGAATATAGACTGTTTCAACTGATGACACTGAACTGGCGTGAAAGACCACCAGGGTTCAAGGGGTTAACGCCCTTATATTTGTTCAGTCACACGATAGTTTCCACATGTTTATTTCATAAATTATACTGACTATTTTTTAAAAAAATGCTTCTGCAATTTGTACAGAAATGCATAGAAATTGTATATATAGTCAGCTTCTTTTGGGGTTTGATCAAGCGGTTTACTGACGTTTCGTACACAAGACGTTTCGTACACGCGACGATTCGTACACAAATAAGACGTTTCGTACACAAAAATTGGACGTTTCGTACACGAAGTGAGCGTTTCGTACACGTGTTTAATTATCTGTTTTAGACCTTGTATTATAAAATTATTTATTATTTTTGTTACATTAAATTAATATTTTTACATTTATGAATATCTCCTTTCAATATTTATGTAAAATTATTCCTGTTTTTATAGATACTGTTGGTGTTTAATTGCATGTTGAATAGGTTAATTTTCCTTGATTTCTTTGATTTATTGTTTGATTTACTGTTTGATTTTACCGATGAGTGACTTGTTTGAATATTGCCGGGGTGTTTTTAGGTTATTTTGTTTGTACATGCGATGGCTAATCTAGTCAGCGGTAAATTGCAAAGAGTCTGACCGTCGCCAACGATGAAAATATTGGAGGGCGGTTTGGGTAAAAATGTGGAGGCCGGTTTGGGTTAAGTGGAGGCCGGTTTGGGCCAAAATGTCGGAGGCCGGTTTGGCTGGAGGCCGGTTTGGGCGTATTCGTACACGATGGGGAGGAGCTCAGAATCTACAACATACTGGTGGTGTTAAATGACACCAAATACTGTTGCTATCAATAAAGGGCAAATATCGATAAAATAAAATCAGTTTAGCATAATGCAATGAGGTGATTCGCCGAAAATGTACAGTATCGCTGGAGATAAATTGTCATAAAAACGGAATAAAATTGTATCACTATCAAAGATAGCAATATATTTTATATTGATGTAATACAATTAAATCACATGCAGAATACATCAAACACATAAAAACAAAACATGTTATTTTTGTGTAATGAATTTATTTTAATTTAGTATGTATGAGATTTCAACTAAAATCACCACGTATTTATTGGAAAATAAAATTATTTCATGCAAGAAAGTAGTCTTCTTTCTTGCTTTTAAACTCACAATCTGAAATAAGAAGGAAAAAAAGTGAGATATAAAGAGAAAATGCGAAATTATTATTAAAATCTGTGTACGAAACGTCCAGGCGTTTTGTGTACGAAACGTCCTAAATTGGCCGTGTACGAAACGCCCGTGTACGAAACGTCCAGCACCCTGATCAAGCTAATGAACAGATGGCGCGTAAAAATTTTAATTACATATGCTTGTAGAGTATTGTCCAATCCCGTTAATTAAGAATCCTCGGTGTGGACTCACCAACAAACGACAACTTTGACTTTTTGAATCTTTTGCTTTTATTTTATTGTTCAGGAAATATCAGATTTTGCCTGTGATCAATCGACTTCTCACCGATGTCCTCGAAACCATCACGACCACGATTCTAATGATTCCGGAATTAAACGAGTTTACTCCTTTGCTTGTCTGAATAGAAAGCACGTGTAACAACATTTAAAGGCCTGCTTTTCAACCTATTTCTGAGGCAAAAGAGATGCAAGTTTACATCTTCTTTGCGGTTCATTAACTGAAAAAGCATATTTTTAGACATTAGCTTACACTTGAGGTCAGAAAAATGATATTTATAATGTCACAATCCCAAAGTTATGCAATTTGGAAACAAGAATAGATTAGAAAACAGATTACGAAAAACCGAAATAACAAACGAACCGGGTTGGGAGGGGGGGGGGGGGGGGGGGGGGGGGCGGGAGGGGTTGGCGGCCTTCACTGCACAAATTGAAATTCAACTCAATTTTAAGACTTGAAATTATTTTTCAAGGTTACCTATTTTCGCGACTTACTCACTGATATCGCAACAATCAAGGACAAGGACAGGTGATGCGGGAATCCATTTGATGATTTGAGGGCGTTTTGACCCACAGTTCCTGGAAGTTGTGGCTGCAACCACTTTTTTCAACGATAACAATGAATGCACCACGTCAGTCAGTCCTGACCCTGTGTTACACATACAGTAGTCTAGATAATAATATACACAAGCCTATTTTACCCTGACCTAGTTCAGCGATCGGAACGTAGTGGCTACCCCTCTACGTTCAGATTCTTACCATTCAAACCTGTAGAAAAATTTCCCATCAAGTTTTTATGGGAATTCAAAACTCGAAAATTAGGAATATGTATGAAGCTTTTGCTCTTATTACCAGCTGCAATCGATAGTAAACGTATTTCCTTACATTTGTGCAAAGTTTATTGATCCAAACTATGTTTTATTCTGTAATTATCATCATTTTTATATGATTTTTTGGTTGCAAGTATATGTTGATGGAAGGAATCTCCTTTTCGATTTGTGTTGCTGTCCGATTTGTCATCCCAGACTTATGGGACTTTATTCGTCAAAATATAGACAATTTTCCACATGTCGGACTTTGAGCAATTTTCATGATTTTTTGGTGGCCATCCACTGTCATCAGTATCCATCTGACTGTACCTTTCATTGTTTCCACACTGTTATCCTATTTCTCTTCTGTTATTTCTGGTAATGATTATCAAATTATTTTATTATATAAACTAGTTAAAAGTTCAGATGTTGAACAATGTATCCAATACTTTTACCATTCCCCATTGCCCACGTGGGGGGATGGTGACGCTGTGTACTAAGGCGTACTGCATGTCGATGGTACCTTTTTTAAACTTCTGTACTCCCCCCCCCCCCTCCCCCCGGGGGCCAATTAGGCACTTTTTTTTCTTTCGTCAAAAATTCGCTTCTGTACAGTTTTGTTTCACAGTTACAGTTTGTGGGTAAAAACCCAGACAACCCCAACCCCCCATCTACCCCCCCCCCCCCCCCCCCCCCCCCCAATTAGGCATTTTTTTTTTTCCTCCAATATGCATTTTGAACTTTTTACGGTCACTACATGCAGAACCTTTTTTTAAACTTACGTTTAGGCACCTTTTTTTTTCTTTCGTCAAAAATGCTTTTTTACAGTTTTGGTTAAAGTTTGTGGTTAAAAACCACCGCCACATTATTTAGGCTAATATTGCCCAGCACTAAACATGCATACTCTGAGAACTTATGTGGTACAGTATAATCCTCTTAATTGAATATCCATTTTGCCAGTGAAAATTATTCAATTAACAGGAGTATACAATTAACAGGGATTCGGTCAGTTTCCTGTGTTCTGGATGTAAACTGAGCATTTATTCTATTATATCATAGAGCTCTGCCAAACAAGATATAATAGAATAAATGCCTGTATTGGATGTAGTGAGGCCAAAAAGGTTGATAAATAAGGGGAATTTGGTGCATGTCACAGTAATTTTTTCGACAAATTACAAAAATTTATATACAATTAACATGAGTTATTAACATGAGTTTACTCTACAACCCATATGCAATTAAGAGATCAAATTTGTACTGAAGGTATGGTAAATGGTTTTGTGTTTGAGAATTATATTCAATTAACAGGGATATACAATTAAGAGATATCCAATTAAATGGGCTCCACTGTATTAGGCTTTCGTAATTGGTGATTTGTCAATGAAATTCTGCAGTATAACAGACACTAACAGATTTTCTTCTTGGTCCTTTTTCAACCATTGGAATTTGGAGTTTTGATAATCGGTTCATCACTAGCAAAATGCAGACTGTTTTGATATTCCTTGATTGGTCTTTTCATAATTCCTGTGATATTGCTATCAGTTTAGTTTTTTCAGAATATTGCTCTTCTCTAGTTAGAAACCAATCTCAGTGTCACAATTTTTTTTTTCTTTTTTCAGATTTTCAAATAATTATGACATCCCTAGCTCAACAGCTTCAGCGACTTGCTGTTCCACAAACTCAAGCAATATTTAGTCAACAAAAGAAGAAATGTTCACTCCTTTTTGATCCCAAAGAAGCTGCAGAACTTGACAAAGAAACTTATTATGCATTAGGTAATCAGTTAAAATTTTGAAATTGTTTGTTATTGAACACAAATGCATATGTTTTATCCAAAAAAGTTTGATGAGATTTTTTGGGGGATAATTTCCATTCGATTTTAGAAACCAAAGTCTTGTTTGTTCTTTGTTTATGGCAAATCTATGTCCATTTCCGATAACCTATTTTCAAGTCATTGCTATAATTGCTTGATGTCCTCCAGTAGACGTTCTTGGTCTGAAGTTTTTTTTTAAGTCTCAGCACACCGATTCTGAACATAGTTTATATCAGTTAACCACAAGGACAGTTTTAGACAGGTTTCCTGTGCAATCCAGAAAAGAATTTAGCAGGGTAGCATCAATAAATTTACCCTCTGTGAACCTCAATCTGAATCAGGGTCTCAAAACTAAACAGAAAGAGGTACCCGGAGAATTAATTGGCCCACTGTATGGGATAGCATCATCAAATTCACCCTCTGGGGACCTCATTTTGCAAATGCCAGACTGCTTATTTTCAGGCTTGTTCCTGTGAGGCTATGGGTTCAATGAAGGGCCTTGAATTTGTCCAAGGGTCATTCAAAGCCTTGGAATGTTGGAAAATGTGTCAGAAGGCCTTGAATATTCACAAAATAAAAATATTGACAAAGTGCATTTATAACAGCTATATAGTTTTATATGCCATAGTTTAGGTCTAAAAAGGTTAAAAATCTGTTTCTCCGGCCGACCACATGATCATTTTGGCTGCTGCATGCTCTCTTTTTATAACCAATCAGGGACCAGCCGTGAGGGCGACTAGGGCGATTATGTCGCCCTTCTAAGCCCAAAGTCGCCTAGAAAAATGGTTGGGGCGATTACAAGTCGCCCTCTAAAAATTGGCCAAAATGAGGAAAGGCTGAACTGAGTGATGCGAGGTTTACATGAAAACAATTATTTTCAAAAATCGAATGTGCTTGAGTGTGATAAATGGGCATTTTAATTCGACAAATAAACATCCATTTATTTGAAATCACACGACAATCAATTTCCATTGTCGCTTTTGGCAGATTTTTTTTATTTCTATTTTGTTGCGTTTCAGTCGGAGCTTCAAGTGTCGAAACAAAAATAGGTGACTCATGTGACTCAACAAAATAACCCAGTTTGAAAGTAGGTTACGTCGCTTAGGATGCCGAAAATGTATACACAACGGACGTATTTTATAACACAGTATTTTCATTTCGTTTTGCTGACAACTATTAACTGTTGGGCTGTCTATTCCCAGCAAAACACAAATGGAATTGAAACACATGAAAAAAGGCTTTAGTGATGACAAGAAAAGCTTTGTACAGGACACAAGTGTGCATGTGGACGATCTTGAAAAAGGGTCCTCCTAAACACCGGAATGACACGAAATGATGCGGAATGACACCGGAATGCCATAAAAATGATGCGGAATGACATTTCTTTTACAAAATTCTCGACCCCAGAATGTATTTTGTTTATTAACTAACAAAGTACCTCCCAAGCAACCTTCTTACATCTTGTCCTGTTCACACTTTCAGACTCAGGAAATTATTAGCTTAGTAGACTTTGGTGAAAGGCAACCACAGGAGGGTGCTGGGGGATTGGCAGGAAGAAGAGGGGAGGGGTCATGAAGGAGAGGGTAGCAGTGAGGGGATTTTCAGTCAATAATTACTTAGTGATTTTTTAACCTGGCACAGATGCATCATAGACAACTGGACCTGGATTATTTGGATGTTAATGGAGGACCACAAATTGAAAATATGAAGGGGCGGCAGGAGTGGTACATGAATATTCTTCATTTTCCTCACTTGCCTATGAAGTCTCCCTACATAACTCTGCAGTCTCCCTATTTTTTCTGGAGGGAGACTTGAAGTCTCCCTAAAAATCCCCTCTAGGCTGGTCTCTGTAACCAATGCAAACTTAAAAAAATAAAAACGAAGTGATTTATGTCTGATATTTAAGGTAAAAAAAAATTGATAAATTTGTCCCTTGAGTGCTTCAGCATTGCAAAACCTTCTTGCACACAAGGGATGATATACGCCACCACCCATGCTATTCTGTAGATTATGAGGCCTAAAACAGAAAACAAACCAAGAACATGAACTTTTGATGGCAAAGTAATAATTGCAAAAATAAAATATAAAACAGCCCACCCGCATGAAACATTACAAAAAAGGACCTGAGAAACAGAAGATCTACTTTGTAGGGCCTTATATTATATGCCATGAAGGCATAATACTAACTAGGGCACTCTTGGTCATTTCCTGTTCCTCCAATTCACTTGAAGGGAAGTTGGGGGGGGGGGGGGGGGTAATGACCAGAAGGTCCTAATTAGGACTAGAGAAGGTGGGATCTTGAATATTCTTGAATTGGACAATTGTAGGACCTTGAAAAATTGTGAAAAATGTCAAGAAATGGCCCTGAATATCCTTGAATTTTATGTCTTTACTTGAAGGAACCCTGTTTCACATCTGAATTCTCAATTCCCAGAAGAAAAATATACTTGTTTGCAAGCCTGAAAATAAGCAGACTGTCATCTGCAGAATGAGGTCCCTAGAGGGTGAATTTATTGATGCTTACCTGCATGGCAGGGAAGCATTACTAAATTTACTCTCTGAGAACCTCAATCTGAAACCATATTGCAGGCCTAAGCAGAAAGTAGTAGCTAGAGGATAAATTGGAGGATTCTGGACCACTGTATGGGACAGCATCTGCAAGGTCACCCTCTTGCAACCTCATTCTGTAAATGACATTCTTTATTTTCAGGCTTGCTTGTTTGATGAAATGATGAAATGGCATTAGTGCTTTGGAGTTGTTCAAAGCGACTCGGCAAAATCACCGAAACATGGAGAAAGGGCTGACTCTCTGCAATTTAATGTCCTGTTTAGTGTTAGAAGAAATGCACATATTTTTTTTGGACTTAATTTTCTGCCTAACACAAAATGGATTAGCAAGTCCCAAGAGTTGATTACCAACTTGTAAAGTAGGGCCCTGTGAGCAGATATTTTAGTTCAAGTCGATTCTCAATTCGATTCTAGTTTAAAACTCTTGGGTCGAGTCATTTTTAGCTCAACTTTGACGAAGTCAAATTTGAGCTATTGTCATGGCCCGTCGTCCGTCTGTCCGTCCGTCCGTCTGTCCGTCTGGCCGTCTGTCCGTCTGTCCGTCTGTCCATACGTCAACAATTGGCTATGGCTCGGGCTAGAGGTCGTATTTATGAACCGATCTTTACGAAACTTCTTGTGTACCTTTGTTATGACCCTGGGACGGGAACGAGTGTTTTTAGGTGTGGTCCGAAATTCAAGATGGCTACCAGCGGCCATTTTGTACCGATGATGCAAAAATCAGTTTTTTGTACAGAACTTCTGTATGAAAGTTCTGATTTGAATAAAGTTTTGTATAAATGTTTAGTATCATGGGATACATCACATATAATACGGGTTTTTTTCTCCTGCGTAAATTATGCAAATTAGACTGACTTTGAATTATTTAGTGTTACTTTCAGAGCTGTAAGTGCCAAGCTGCTATGGCTCGGGCTAGAGGCCGTATTGATGAACCAATCTTTACGAAACTTCTTGGGTACCTTTGTTGTGACCGTGGGATAAGAACGAGTGTTTTTGGGTGCAGTCCGAAATTCAAGATGGCTGCCAGCAGCCATTTTGTACCGACGATGCAGAAATCTGTTTTTTGTACATAACTTCCATATGAAAACTCTGATTTGAATAATTTTTTGTATGAATGTTTAGTACCATGAGATACATTACATATCATACAGGTTTTTTTCTCGTGCTTAAATTATGCAAATTAGACTAACTTTGATTTATTTAGTGTTACTTTCAGAACTGTCAGTGCAAATGCCAATACGGCTCGGGCTAGAGGCCGCATTTATGAACCGATCTTTATGAAACTTCTTGGCTACCTTTGTTACCACCGTGGGACGAGAACGAGTGTTTTTGGGTCCGGTCTGAAATTCAAGATGGCCGCTGGTAGCCATTTTGTTCAAAATTAAGTGCAATCAGATTTTTGCGCAGAACTTCCACATGAAAGCTCTGATTTGAATAATTTTTTGTATGAATGTTTAGTACCATGGGATACATCCCATATAATATGGGGTTTTTTCTCGTACAGAAATTATGCAAATTAGATGAACTTTGATTTTTTCGGTTCTACTTACACACAGTAAGTACACATGTCAATATGACTCGGGCTAGAGGCTGTATTTATCAGCCGATCTTCACGAAACTTCTTGGGTACCTCTGTTATCACCTTGGAACGAGAACGAGTGTTTCTGAGTGCGGTCCAAAATTCAAGATGGCTGCCAGTGGCCATTTTGTACCAAAATTACATCTAATCAGTTTTTTGTACACAACTTCTATACGGCTCAGGCTAGAGGCCGTATTTATGAACCGATCTTTACGAAACTTCTTGGGTACCTTTGTTATCACCATGGGATGAGAACGAGTGTTTTTGGGTGTTGTCCGAAATTCAAGATGGCCACCAGCAGCCATTTTGTACCAAAATTAGTGCAATCAGTCTTTTGTACAGAACTTCTGTATGAAAGTTCTGATTTTAATAAATTTTTGTATGAATGTTTAGTAAAATGGAATACATTACATATAGTATGGGTTTTTTTCTCGTGCTGAAATTATGCAAATTAGATGAATTTTGATTTATTTAGTGCTACTTATACACTGTAAGTGCACATGTCAATACGGCTCGGTCTAGAGGCTGTATTTATCAACCGATCTTCACGAAACTTCTTGGGTACTCTTGTTATCACCTTGGGACGAGAATGAATGTTTCAGAGTGCGGTCCAAAATTCAAGATGGCTGCCAGTAGCCATTTTGTACCGAGATTAGGTCCAATCAGTTTTTTGTAACAACTTCTATACAGCTCGTATTTATGAACTGATCTTCACGAAACTTCTTGGGCACCTTTGTTTTCACCTTGGGACAGGAATGTGTGTTTTGGGGTGCCTTTGTTATCACTGTGCTATGAGAACAAATATTTTGGGGTTCAGTCAGACCCACTCTGGGACTCAAAGATTTCTTTTCTAGTTTAGCATCTGACTGTCACCCACCTTTACAATACTTTACCTATGCATTTGTTACAGGCTACGGCCAGTATTTATGTATAGACCGTTACAATACTTTATATGTACCTTTGTTATCAGGTCATTACCTAGATGTTTGTCATTGCTGTGTCAAATACTATACATGTACATGTCTTGACAAGTTGAGCTACAGTGTCATTGACACTTTCATTTTAGTTGATTCTTATAAAACCGACTGCCTGATTTCTTCTCGGCAGAGAGGGATTTAACATTCTTTCATTGCGTAAATGCGACTTTCAATCGGCTAACTATTCCATTTATACATATTTTGGTACAAGCTACTGACCTTTCTTGCCTGTTAGGCACGGCATATTGGGTTGTTCATGCAGTCAAAACTCCGAGCACTCGAGTCCGTACACTTCCATAAAATGGAAGTCTAAGACTTTAGTGCTTGGAGTGCACTTCATTCTTCACAGATAGAGTTTCTACCATCCATTGGGCGTTTCACCTTGAGAGCAAAGCCTTATCTTCAGGTAATGAATCCTGTTATGACGTATGTATAATGCCAACTTCACTAAGGCCGCGATGATGCGTCAGTAAATTGTGTTGGTATCATTTAACAGTGATACAAATAGGGTTTTGTAACATTTTCCTATTTCTTTCGAGACCAAACTGGATTATTGCATCGTTTAAAGAAAGAACTCACAATGAAAACTGTGTCGTTTATCGGGACCGAATCGACTTGAGAAAAAGGACATCTGCGAATCGGAGACGAGTTGAGTCGATTTTGCGTTCCGATTCGAAATTTGAGTAATCGCTGGACCCTTTTGTAAAGGAGCACTAAAATTATAACACTGTCATATACCAAAGTCACATAGAATCCTTGTCGATTTTCCCTCTCCATAATACAAGTCAACTGGGTTTTTAGCTCAACTTTGACGAAGTCAAATTTGAGCTATTGTCATGGCCCGTCGTCTGTCTGTCTGTCTGTCCGTCTGTCCATCTGTCAACAATTGGCTATGGCTCGGGCTAGAGGTCGTATTTATGAACCGATCTTTTCGAAACTTCTTGTGTTCCTTTGTTATGACCCTGGGACGGGAACAAGTGTTTTTAGGTGTGGTCCGAAATTCAAGATGGCTGCCAGCGGCCATTTTGTACCGATGATGCAAAAATCAGTTTTTTGTACAGAACTTCTGTATGAAAGTTCTGATTTGAATAAAGTTTTGTATAAATGTTTAGTACCATTGGATACATCACATATAATACGGTTTTTTTTCTCGTGCGTAAATTATGCAAATTAGACTGACTTTGATTTATTTAGTGTTACTTTCAGTGCTGTAAGTGCCAAGCTGCTATGGCTCGGGCTAAAGGCCGTATTTATGAACCAATCTTTACGAAACTTCTTGGGTACCTTTGTTATGACCCTGGGATGGGAACGAGTGTTTTTGGGTGTGGTCCGAAATTCAAGATGGCTGCCAGTGGCCATTTTGTACCGATGATGCAAAAATCAGTTTTTTGTACAGAACTTCTGTATGAAAGTTCTGATTTGAATAAAGTTTTGTATAAATGTATAGTACAATGGGATATATCACATATAATACGGGTTTTTTTCTCGTGCGTAAATTATGCAAATTAGATTAACTTTGATTTATTTAGTGTTACTTTCAGAGCTGTAAGTGCCAAGCTGCTATGGCTCGGGCTAGAGGCCGTATTTATGAACCAATCTTTACGAAACTTCTTGGGTACCTTTGTTATGACCGTGGGACGAGAACAAGTGTTTTTGGGTGCAGTCCCAAATTCCAGATGGCTGCCAGCAGCCATTTTGTACTGACGATGCCGAAATCTGTTTTTTGTACAGAACTTCCATATGAAAGCTCTGATTTGAATAATTTTTTGTATGAATGTTTAGTACCATGGGATACATTACTGTGAGTGCAAATCCCAATACAGCTCGGGCTAGAGGCCGTATTTATGAACCGATCTTCACGAAACTTCTTGGGTACCTTTGTTATCACTGTGGGACGAGAAGGAGTGTTTTTGGGTCCAGTCTGAAATTCAAGATGGCCGCTAGCAGCCATTTTGTTCAAAATTAAGTGCAATCAGATTTTTGCTCAGAACTTCCAAATGAAAGATCTGATTTGAATAAATTTTTGTATGAATGTTTAGTACCATGGGATACATTACATATAATACAGAGTTTTTCTCGTGAATAAATTATGCAAATTAGGGGTCCGGGTGGGACTTAGAAAATTTTGGACCAAAATCCGGAAATTAGTTTTTTGGTTTTTTATGCGTTTTGGTCAATTTTAAGACAAAAAAAAAAATTTTTTTTTTACACTGAAAATTTGGGGTCTGGGTGGGATTTAGAAAATTTTGGACCAAAATCCGGAAATTAGTTTTTTGTGTTTTGATGCATTTTGGACAATTTTAAGAAGAAGAAGAAAAAATTTTAGTCTGAAAATATTTTGTTTGGGACTGAAAATTTCCACACAAAAATAATAATCTACAATGATTGGTCTTAATCTGTAGTCCATTACAGTCACCTTGTAATTCTTTTATTATTGTTGACTGGGCCAAAACAAATACTAATTCCTGTCATATTCATTATTCAGTTGTCTTGGTCACAGCAAGTACTAATTCCTGTCATATCCAAGTTGAGCTACAGAGTCATTGACTCTTTCATTTTTAAACCCTTTTGCAATGACAGGCTTACACATTTTTATATCATATCAGAGTTGAGCAATGTGATGGGTTATTTCTGATTATTTGTCTTATCGAGGCTATACAGTGTCACAGGGTGGCTATAGATTATAAATGTTGGGAAACCCTTTACAGACTAGAGGTGGAAGTTAATTTAGGAACCTGGCGGCACTGCTCACTAAATTAGTTTTGCAACTCAAAGCATAAGTTCAATCTCGACACCCACGTCTCCGCTGAACATGAACTCCGAGCTGCATGTCTTAGATCATCACAATGACTTATAATGTGAATGGAAAACCAGTAACCCTCTTTCTTCTGAGGTGATCGATCACCCTATTTTTGCTGACCTGTAATTACATAAATGTCTGATTCCACTTTTCACTTGTAAAAATAGAGATCAGTGTCTCGGTGTCTTCCCACTAGACCAGTTCCCCTTAGACCAACTACATAGTGTTTCTGATTAAGGGTTCATTAACCCCCTGCACACTGATGTCAAAATATCTTAATTTCAGGCAGAAAAAAATTCCCATAATGCAACTAGAAATTTAACCAATTCAATCTCGTTTGACAGAGCTCATTATGGGAAAAAACAGCTTCCTGAAATTTTGTTATTTTGACAGAGTGAAGGAGGTTAAGGATAGCTAGAAAAACAATTATTTATAAAAATCTGCCCAACATCTATAAAATATCGACAAGCCAGAAAATGAGCAGACTATCATCTGAAAAATGAGGTCCCCAGAGGGTGAATTTAGTGATGCTACCATGCACAGCAGGGTAGCATCACTAAATTTACCCTCTGTGAACCTCAATCTGAATAATGGTCTCAAAACTGAACAGAAAGAGGTACCCAGAGGATAAATTGACCCTCCGTATGGGAAAGCATCATCAAATTCACCCTCTAGGGACCTCATTCTGCAAATGTCAGACTGCTTATTTTCAGGCTTGAATATCAATATTTATAAATATATCAAATTATTGATATAGAATTATTTTTAAAGTAGAACACACCAGTTGGTCTAAGGGGAATTAGTCTTTTGTGAATTGGTCTCATGGGAGTTTGTCTGCAGGGAATTGGTCTAGTGGG
This sequence comes from Pictodentalium vernedei, assembly GCA_031216915.1. Taxonomy (NCBI): domain Eukaryota; kingdom Metazoa; phylum Mollusca; class Scaphopoda; order Dentaliida; family Dentaliidae; genus Pictodentalium; species Pictodentalium vernedei. The sequence goes on from CM062293.1 coordinate 24,510,121, forward strand.
AATGAACCCAGTGTCTCCAATTGAAAAATATCCAGACCAGGGACCAGCCGTGAGGGCGACTAGTGCGATTATGTTGCCCTTCTAAGCCCAAAGTCGCCTAGAAAAATGGTTGGGGCGATTACAAGTCGCCCTCTAAAAATTGGCCAAAATGAGGAAAGGCTGAACTGAGTGATGCGAGGTTTACATGAAAACGATTATTTTCAAAAATCGAATGTGCTTGAGTGTGATAAATGGGCATTTTAATTCGACAAATAAACGTCCATTTATTTGAAATCACACGACAATCAATTGTCCATTGTTGCTTTTGGCGGATTTTTTTTATTTCTATTTTGTTGCTTTTCAGTCGGAGCTTCAAGTGTCGAAACGAAAATAGGTGACTTACGCGACTCAACAAAATAACCCAGTTTGAAAGTAGGTTACGTCGCTTAGGATGCCGAAAATGTACACACAACGGACGTATTTTATAACACAGTATTTTCATTTCATTTTGCTGACGACTATTAACTGTTGGCTGTCTATTCCCAGAAAAACACAAATGGAATTGAAACACATGAAAAAAGGCTTTAGTGATGACAAGAAAAGCTTTGTACAGGACACAAGTGTGCATGTGGACGATCTTGAAAAAGGGTCCTCCTAAACACCGGAATGACACGAAATGATGCGGAATGACACCGGAATGCCATAAAAATGATGCGGAATGACATTTCTTTTACAAAATTCTCGACCTCAGAATGTATTTTGTTTATTAACTAACAAAGTACCTCCCAAGCAACCTTCTTACATCTGGTCCTGTTCACACTTTCAGACTTAGGAAATTATTAGCTTAGTAGACTTTGGTGAAAGGCAACCACAGGAGAGTGCTGGGGGATTGGCAGGAAGAAGAGGGGAGGGGTCATGAAGGAGAGGGTAGCAGTGAGGGGATTTTCAGTCAATAATTACTTTGTGATTTTTTAACCTGGCACAGATGCATCATAGACAACTGGACCTGGATTATTTGGACGTTAATGGAGGACCACAAATTGAAAATATGAAGGGGCGGCAGGAGTGGTACATGAATATTCTTAATTTTCCCCACTTGCCTATGAAGTCTCCCTACATGACTCTACAGTCTCCCTATTTTTTTTTCTGGAAGGAGACTTGAAGTCTCCCTAAAATTCCCCTCTAGGCTGGTCTCTGATCCTGATTCTTCCCCAATTTATAGGCTTGACTTCTTTTTTTTTTATTTTTTCAGGAATCAGTGGTTTGGAAGAGTTGGAGAACATAGATAGTACCTTTGATCAGTTTGAATCTAATTTATTAGGAGAATCCTCATTAACATTTGAGAGAAGCATCCAAACTAAAGAAGTTAATGAGAGGCTAGACATTAATATTTCTAAACTATTACGTAAACTATCACCATACATTTTGCTAAAACCAGCTCAGAAAGTCTTAGAATGGCTTATTTATAGGTTTGTAATTTTTCTTTTACCTAACCCTTTACCCAACGAATCAGCCGCATCCGCCCGTGTAATATTCAAATTTAGCAGTTGAAAAAATATTATTTTTAAAAAAAATTTCAACAAAACCATATCATGTGAACCCTCGTTGGAACGAGCTCGTTGAGCTCGTTCCAACGAGGGGTCACATGATATGGTTTTCTGGAAATTTTTTGAAAAATTTAACAAAAATGATATTTCAAATAATAAATTTTGATATCGTCTGCGTTGGGTAAAGGGTTAAGTTAGGAAATTTAAAATAAATTCTCTAGATTCCTTAAAAGAAGTATTGGAATTTTTGCTTTCATGAATTTTTTGGTCAGTTTTGTTAACCTTTAACCTTGACCTAATGTAGCAAACATATCCGCTCTGCACTATCTACAAAAATCTCCAATCGAATTTTTATTATGTTTTCAATATTTGCCTCCAAAACTGTATCAACTCAATGTATAACCCTCTCATTGGAATCAACTCATTAAGGTAGTTCCAGTGAGAGGTCATAAGATATGCTTTTGATGCCCCAAAAACCTTGGAATGTAATCGGTTATAAGATATTATTACTTTCCAAAGTGTGATTTACTGGGATTTCCAGATTTGATTATAAACGATAACTTTACAAGTGAATTATGCAATCAACAATTGGGTCATGTATCTGTACACACAAACGAAGACGCTTTGCCATGGGTGTAATGGAGACTTCATTGTGTTTTTGTGCTATTTTATCTGTACCCATACTATGTATGGTACACATAATGCCATCATCCGGGGTGGCCATCCGTCGTTCGTCCATCCTTTGTCCGTCCATCTGTCTGTCCGGCGTCCGTATCCATTTCTTTGTCATTCGATAACTTGAAAAATATTGTTTGGATTGTCAAGTTACTTTATATTTGTGTTCAGGTTACTGATGTGCCAAGCTGTATAGTTTTTGGTGTAAATCTGATAATTTGATCCTGAGATATTAACCCTTTATTCTTCAAATTGAAAATTCCTCCAATCCTTTTGGCATTCGATAACTTGAAAAATATTGCTTGGATTGTCAAGTTACTTTATATTTGTGTTCAGGTTACTGATGTGCCGAGCTGTATAGTTTTTGGTGTAAATCTGATAATTTGATCCTGAGATATTAACCCTTTATCCTTCAAATTGAAAATTCCTCCAATCCCTTTGGCATTTGATAACTTGAAAAATATTTATGTGTACCATACTATGTATGGTACACATAATGCCGTCATCTGGGGTGGCCATCCGTCGTTCGTCCATCCTTTGTCCGTCCATCTGTCCGTCTCTCCATCTGTCCATCCATCTGTCTGTCCGGCGTCTGTATCCATTTCTTTGTCATTTGATAACTTGAAAAATATTGCTTGGCTTGTCAAGTTACTTTATATTTGTGTTCAGGTTACTGATGTGCCGAGCTGTATAGTTTTTGGTGTAAATCTGATAATTTGATCCTGAGATATTAACCCTTTATCCTTCAAATTGAAAATTCCTCCAATCCCGTTGGCATTTGATAACTTGAAAAAAATTTCTTGGATTGTCAAGTTATGTTATATTCGTGTTCAGGTTACTAATGTGCCAAGCTGTATAGTTTTTTTTGTTCGTCCGTCCGTCCGTCCATCCTTCGGTCTGTCCATCCGGCGTCCGTATCCATTTCTTTGTCATTCGATAACTTGAAAAATATTGCTTGGCTTGTCAAGTTACTTTATATTTGTGTTCAGGTTACTGATGTGCCGAGCTGTATAGTTTTTGGTGTAAATCTGATAATTTGATCCTGAGATATTAACCCTTTATCCTTCAAATTGAAAATTCCTCCAATCCCGTTGGCATTTGATAACTTGAAAAAAATTGCTTGGATTGTCAAGTTACTTTATATTTGTGTTCAGGTTACTGATGTGCCGAGCTGTATAGTTTTTTTTGTTTGTCCGTCTGTCCGTCTGTCCTTCGGTCTGTCCATCCGGCGTCCATATCCATTTCTTTGTCATTCGATAACTTGAAAAATATTGCTTGGCTTGTCAAGTTACTTTATATTTGTGTTCAGGTTACTGATGTGCCGAGCTGTATAGTTTTTGGTGTAAATCTGTAATTTTGATCCGGAGATATTAACCCTTTATCCATCAAATGGGAAATTCCTCCAATCCCTTTCGCATTCGATAACTTGAAAAATATTGCTTGAATTGTCAAGTTACTTTATATTTCTGTTCAGGTTACTGATGAGCCGAGCTGTATAGTTTTTGGTGTAAATCTGATAGTTTGATCCTGAGATATTTACCCTTTAACCTTCAAATTGAAAATTCCTCCAATCCCTTTGGCATTCGATAACTTGAAAAATATTGCTTGGATTGTCAGGTTACTTTATATTTGTGTTCAGGTTACTGATGTGCCGAGCTGTATAGTTTTTGGTGTAAATCTGTTATTTTGATCCTGAGATATTAACCCTTTATCCTTCAAATTGAAAATTCCTCCAATCCCTTTGGCATTCGATAACTTGAAAAATATTGCTTGGGTTGTCAAGTTACTTTATATTTGTGTTCAGGTTACTGATGTGCCAAGCTGTTTAGTTTTTGGTGTAAATCTGATAATTTGATCCTGAGATATTAACCCTTTATCCTTCAAATTGAAAATTCCTCCAATCCCTTTGGCATTCGATAACTTGAAAAATATTGCTTGGGTTGTCAAGTTACTTTATATTTGTGTTCAGGTTACTGATGTGCCAAGCTGTTTAGTTTTTGGTGTAAATCTGATAATTTGATCCTGAGATATTAACCCTTTATCCTTCAAATTGAAAATTCCTCCAATCCCTTTGGCATGAGATAACTCAATTCGATTGTCATGTTTCTTTATATATTTATTCAGGTTACTGATTTGCTGTGCTCTATAGTTTTTTATGTAAATCTGATAATTTGATCCGGAGATATTAACCCTTTATCCATCAAATTAGACACTCCTCCAATCCATTTCTATATGTACCCATACCATGTATGGTTTACATAATGTTGGCATCCGTGGTGGCCCTCCATCATACGGCTTTCTACTAGTTGCGCGTATGGGTACACATCTGACGATTTCATCGGCCTATTTTTTTTTTTAACCCTTTACCTAACATGAAAAGCAGACAACACTTGCAAAAAAAAATCTTCAATATCTATTATTTTCATTTAAAAAACAAAACAAAAATTGAAACTAGGCTCTTTAGTAAACATGTAAATATGACATCTGTTTATTACCTGGGAGCTGGGAGTATAAAGTGGTTGCACTCACAAGCCTGACAAGGGTATAATAGTGCTCACCAATTCTAAATTAGGAACTGAAGGGGAAAATTGATTCATGCAGCAGGATTTCACAAGAATCAAAACTGATTCTCAGTAGCAGGGTGAATTTTAATGTCTGAATGTAGTTGCCGACAGTTATTTTTATTTGCGGAGTCGTCGACGAAAATGTATGACAATGACAGAGTATGTATCTCACTATCCTGTGTGTGAAAACATAGTTTATGTTGAAGAACACAAAAAACAATGCTGGGGTAGACTATCCCGACATCAATATCTGGGTTTCGGTCAGGGGAAAAATTAGTGGATGTAGCGGGATATAGCACCCAGTTGTAGTTGTGTAGTTGCGACCAATATCTCTGAACTGGAAAGCAGTGTTTTTTAGCTGCTACTAGCAGCTCTGTAAGTGGCAATGTTGGTCTGTCAGTCGGTCGGGCGGTCGGCAGTCTGTCTGTGACCAACGAGTTTCAAAACTCAATACCTTTTGAAATACTTGATGGAATGACTTTATATTTGGCATGTAAGTGTATCTTATTGATGTCTAGCCACTGTTCAATGCATGTGTTGTTCCAAATATTTTTCTTGGAGTTATGGCTCTTGATGAACTTAGAATTTTGTGAGATTGCACCACCCGTCGCAGCTACGGCGTCAATGTCATGATTTTTACTAGAGATTACTTGTTTGAACTGGTAACATTTACAAGCTTTACAATGGTGTAATATAATAGCACTCGCAAATTCTAAATTAAGAACTAAAAGGGAAAATTGATTCTCACAGCAGGAGTTCACAATCATCAAAACCTATACTCATGAAGCAGTCCATCTACAGCTAGAGATGGGCAATATACCGAAAAAATGAACTGATACCAATATCATGAGGGATACCTAAGAGCTGAACCAAACCAATCATTGATTATCAAAACTGTCTGAATTTTCAAATTTTCCCACAATTGCTATTTATAAGACCTTGTTGAGGCTTGATTGTAGCTGAAGGGTTCATTTTCTTGAAAGAAGTGACTGATTTTCATTTCTGTTTTGTTAACCTTTAAGGGCCTGGGCAGTTGTCCATAATTATGTCTCCCCAGAAGGGAGACATATTGTTTTAGTGCATATTCTTCTTCTTCTCCTTCTTTTTCTTATACAAACTTTGTCCGGGCCATAACTTTTTTGTCTTTTGACCTACACCTTAGATACTTGGCATGTGGATGTATCACCATGAGCCGGTGTGCAGTGTGCCATAGTGACCTTCATGTGACCTTGACCTTTGACCTGAAGGTCAGATTTATGTGTTTTTTTAAGGGAAACATCACACAAACTTTGTCCGGGCCATAACTTTTTTGTATTTTGACCTACACCTTAGCCTTAGATACTTGGCATGTGGATGTATCACCATGAACCGGTGTGCAGTGTACCATAGTGACCTTCATGTGACCTTGACCTTTGACCTGAAGGTCAGATTTATGCGCTTTTTTAAGGGAAACTGTCTGGACCAGAACTGTTTTGTGTTTTGAGTCAGGCTTTAGATATATGGCATGTGGATGTATCACCATGAGCCGGTGTGTAGCGTACCATTGTGACCTTCATGTGACCTTGACCTTTGATCTGAAAGTCAGATTTGTGCTTTTTTCAAGGAAACTTTGTCCGGACCAAAACTTGTTTGTCTTTTGAGCCAGGCCTTAGATATTTGGCACATGGATGTATCACCATGAGCCGGTGTGTCACATACCATTGTGACCTTCATGTGACCTTGACCTCAAGGTCAAATTTATGTACTTTAAATAGGGAGTAATTGTCCAGACCAGATTTTTTTTTTTTGGGACATATGGATGTGTCACCATGAAACTGCATGTCCGCTACCTTGATGAACTGCATGTGACCTCGACCTCTGACCTCAAAGTCAAATTTATGTACTTCAAATAGGGAATAATTGTCCAGATCAGAACTTTTTTTGTTTTTTGACCTAGGACTTAGATGATTGACATGTGGATGTATCACAATGAGACCACATGTCATCATGACCTTCATGTGACCTTGACCTCAAGGTCAAATTTATATACTTTAAATAGGGAGTAATTGTCCAGACCAGAATTTTTTTTTTTTGACATGTGGATGTGTCACCATGAAACCGCATGTCCGCTACCTTGATGAACTGCATGTGACCTTGACCTCTGACCTCAAAAGGAATGGGAGACATATGTTTTAGTGTGCTAAAACACTTTCTAGTTCCCACTAAATTACAACCTATACATGTTCAGTTGCTCAGTGATTTCTAGTCAAGACCTGACTCGAAACTTGACTAGAAATCATTGCACAGATAAATTTTCTCTTGTCAGCAGGATCTTCAAATGATGCATCTTGACCCTTAGGGGCCTAATTCCGACCCTGATCACATTTTTGGCAGCAGAACAGGTACCCCAACATGCAGTCTTTGGATTAACTCACAAGTTGCATTCTAAGCACCTTGGTGGTTGTTGTTTTTAGACAAGTCTTGGCTGCCTATAAAGTCACGGGATGTACATTATAAAAGTGTAGCAAAATATATATAAAAATCTCTAGGCCCTTAAGGGTAGTGTTGATTGAACTGATTGTATGTTAGGTCACGAACCAATGTTTGATTATTTTCCCTGCATTTTCAAAAATGCTGGGATATAGTGATGATCTCTGTCCATACATTTGTACATGCATATATCCCTTTTCTTGAGCTATAATTTTTGAAACTTGGGCATAGAGATGAGAAAAATAGGTTTAGTTTGAATTTTTGTCACCAGGTGGTACCAGTGGCACCACTTAAAGACTGAGCTAAAGAACTGCTTTCTGACGAAAGGCTCCTAGGATATATAATTTCAGTTTAAAGTGTGTTTACATGCTTCGATTGGGTGTCTAGATGTGCATAAAGGTTTCAGATTTCTTATTGTGCCCCATTTGTTGCCTATAGTGCCACTTTTGTCATTAGAGAATCAGTTTTCAGCCAAACGCTGAAAGTGTGTTCATATGTTCCAGTAGGGTCTCTAGATGTGCTTAAAGGTTTCAGATTTTTGATTCGGGGTCCCATATTGTGCCCGCAGCGCCATTTTTGTCATTTTCGGTGAGCGACTCCTCGGGTTTTAATTCAAAATGCTGAAAGTGAGTTCATATGTTCCAGTAGGGTCTGTAGAAGTGCATAAAGGTTTTAGATTTTTGATTCAGTTTTATGATGGAGGAGTGAGACTTTTTTTTAGCTAACCCTCAACTGGTAGAGTGCTGGAAGCCCATATTTGGGCTTTACTCTGAAGTACAGTTACCGCAACTTAAAGGCCTCAAATTCAGTGGATGTGCCTTGCTTCTTTGAACTAAAATAAGTTTGTCTGTTAGGATTGCATTGTTACAATTTATGGGAGAGTGCCTATTGGCGTGTATCTCCCATAAATTGTAACAAAGCAAAGACATGTGAACAAATTCTGATGACCAAAAATAACTTGGCACTCTACCAGTTAAAGGCCTGAAGATTTTTCTTACAATTTTGCCACTATCTGACATTTAATGCTCTCTGACTTTGCAGTTGTGTCTCTTCGCAAGTCACGCCTATATCGGCAGCCAAGACATGCCAAGAAACAAATGCCAATGTACTTCATGTACCTTGCAAGTTTACCTCACCACAGCAATTTGGAGCACCTGTTTTATACAGATTATCACCACAGTGTGTGTTTCCAGGAATTCAGATCAAGTCGAGTTCTAGGAACAGAATAGTATTTCGACCAGCCCGTTAGGGAGAGTTGAAATGCAATTCTGTGCCTACAACGAGACTTGATAAGAATTTCTGGAGTCCCACACTTTAGTGATGATAAATTTATCTCACAGTATTGACCACAAAAGTGTTATAAAACTATTTTAAGAGGAACTTTTTCATTTGTCTTATCGACGGAAAGACGCATATTGAGAATTAGAATAGCGTTCATTGATCTCCATATTGAGGTCAGTGATGAGTCATGACGTTACACTTCAGAGGAAATTACGTCACTGGGATTCACTTTACTGAATACTGTTTTGTGATGTGGAGCAACTGTGTGTTTCATCAACATAAATTTGGTTGTTAATTTTGCAACAATTACTGGTGAATTAAATATCCCTCTTTGTGTAAAGGTTTATTATATTTTAAAATATGCCATTCATCGTTTATTGAGGTGGAGTTTTCCACATTTCATAGCGAAAGCTAATCCTTTAACTTCAAGAGAGAAGTCTCAACTTGAGCATTCAGGAAAATCACAATAATAGGCTACAAACCAGCCCAAGATGCCGAAAAGTGCGCATTATTTAACTATTCATTGAGTTAACCTCCCCAGTGACTTTTTAGCATGCTGTGCATAATAAATACGTTACAGGGCGTTTAGTTGGCAGATACCGTGTCATATACGGCTCAGAGAAAACAATATTAGGTTCAGCTTCGCCTCACCTAATATTGTTTTCTCTGAAGGGAAAAACACGAAGCGATCGAAAAATGATATTAATGCCGTTGTTTTGGCAACAGCTGAATCATGCTCTTCTATCAAGGGCCCTTCAAACAGATTCGGAACAAGGGCCCAGTTACATTAAACTTTAGTTGCATAACAGTGCAAACATGCCCCGATTGTGAGATAAAATACGGGAAAACTTGACCAAAGTCGGAAATAGGCCCTTATGAGTTAATGTAAAAACGGTCTTGAAAATGAAATCAATCATTTGGGATAAGTTTATGGGCCTTTGTCAGGCAAGTGCTTCAGACCTCTTGTTTTGTAATCTGCAGGTTCTGGAACTTTTTTTTTTCAGATATGCAGTGCATTTGTATAATGTGGATGAGTACATGATGTGTATTTTACCCTCTCATGAGAGCAAAATATTTGTTAGAGCTGTTCAGTTGATCAGCTTGACTAAAGAGACAGAAAGTAAATGGAGCTGGTTAGAAAGTCTCAAGGTAAATACATAAACCATAACATTGCACCTGCTGCCTCAGTATTGAAGGATTTTTTCATTTTGGAAAAATTTGTGTCTCATATTTTTTAGTTGTGTAAATTGCCTTTTAGTATCCAGGCTGTAAAATTTGTTCCGATTCACAAGAATTGATTTTGATACTCGCAAACTTATGCTGTGAGAATCAATTCTAGAATTTGAGAGTACTGTTGTACACTTATGGGTGTAACCAGTACATATTCCATCATAAAAAAACAAACCTCACAGTGCCAGAAATGAACAAAATTGACGGGTGCAGCTTTAAGCTCTCATGAAATCAGAGATGAGAGTAAATTGCACCCGTAAAATGTTAGTGTATGAAATTTCGAGGTAATACTGTCACCAAACACCAGAAACCTTACCCCTTTGAACCGGAGTGGCTGCTTTTCCAGCCTGGAACATGATACGTCATAACGTCATTAAATAGGATGGCTGTTCAGTAAATGTGTGGGGTAGACCAATCAGTATTTTCAACGTGCAGCCCCGAGACTGCACGTTGAAAATATTGATTGTTCTACCCTAAATAATGAATATGGACTCTTCTAATTGTTGCCATTGAACTGGCATGGAAGATACCACTAGAGTTCAAAGGGTTAAATGTACAAGGAATTGCTGAATTATGACAGTTACTTGCCACTGGCTAAAGAGTGTTGCTTTCTCAAAACAACATACATTTATATGCACTCATAGTATATTAGTGCTCCACAATATTTTTCAACGAGTGCATTTTTTGGCTCCTGTAAAATAGAAATCATGGATGCTGACATGAGCAATTGCACTCGCACCCATCTCATTTTCAGGACTGACCTCATGTACATTTAATAGAGCTTAACCCTTAGAGGCTTATTTCCAACTTTTCAGACCTCAGAACAGGTGTCCTTACCAGGCCATCATGAGGACGTCCGGCTGACATGAGACAAATTACTTAGGCAGTGGTTTCAAGTCTTGTCCCAGCTGCTTAAATTTGCAGCCGAAACATAACTAGAAATCACTCTAAAGCTAGATGCAAAGAGACTGGAATGGTGGAAATTCAAGACCCATGTCTAGGCCCTTACAGGTTTTAAGGGCACTGTACCAATTTTGATGAATTTCTCATCTTACTTGAACATATAAAACATTTGTTCCAACATACTAAATTTTTGTGGTCTTTCTAATGGAAGTTACAGTTCCTTGACAGTGGTCTCTGGACAAGCCTGAATATAAGCAACCTGTCATTTGCTAAATGAGGTCCCCAGAGGGTGAATTTGCTGATGCTCTCCCCAACAGTGGGCTATTTTATCCTCTAGGTACACCTTTCTGTTTTAACTTGAGACCTTGATTCAAACTGAGGTTCACAAACAGTAAATTTTGTGATGCTACCCTCCATTTCTGGAAAGTAAGATGAAAAAGGAAATTTTTATACTGTACCAATGACCCAGACATAGCTGGTGCTAACTCTTAAAAATATAGGGCCAAACACAAATTTTGCCCCCCAAACCCCAAAATTTGCATCTAAAACCAAAGAAAACATGTCCTGAATGGCCCTCCATACTTCACCTCTACTGCGCATGCGCAGTGTCAAGGACGTCCCGAAATTGGCGCCATTAATCATTCTTTGTTTGGCCCTTCATCAGTTAACATCTGACTGATCTTTGTGCTTGTAAATCTCAGTTTAAATGATGCCAGACACATAAATATTAGAGAAATGGTGATTCTAAGGAGGATATAGAAGGAGGAGAGGAAAAATGAGTGACAGAAAATTATCAGGGCTGTAACTTAAAATTTTTTAATGAAATTATGTTAAGTTACCTATTTTCGAGGCAACAGCCTGTTGTGGTCATTCTTGTTATCAAGTTACACTGCTTGTTCAGTGTTTTCCTCTCTCCCTTTCCTTTAAGTCCCCTCTTGCTATTCTCCCATGCTTTTGGCATATTTTCTGTAATATTATTACTAAAATTTCTTGGGAGTTTTAGCTAGATAACAGAATGAATTCTGTTCTTTTCCCCATGTTTACGTCTTCACCTATGGGTGGTTAGGCGTAGTGTTCTGCATCTACCATCTGATGTTCTGCAGTTTCTTCCCTGGAAGTCTCTGTTTTGCATCAGATAGTGTATTATTGGTAACTGATTTTGGGCCAGGGTGCCTGGAGTCTTCTTCTGGTGTTTTTACACTTATTGTTTACATTTACAACAGCCCTCTGTGTGAGGGGGGATTTCTTGAAAATAATATCTTGATGTTTATTTAATCATAACTAGATACATTATTATTGTTCGTAAGTGTTGCATAAATTGTTTAAAATATTTTTAGAATTTTTGTCCACACTTAGGCTTGGGATCCATTGGGGCTCAACGTTACTTTTCAGAAACTTGGGCTGTTCTGAAAAAATATTTTTTCAAAATTTTTTGATTTCAATTATTTTTTCTATGTTAATGGATCATGTTATTATGTATTTTGATTGTCAGGGGTTGGTGCGAGTACTAGGACTTTGTTTTCTTTTCACAATGAAAGGATATTGTTCAATTGTAATAAGAGGAAGTCTTCCTCTGACTTTCATAATCATTGTATATGTAGTCAGTGTGCTCGCACTAACTCCTGTTCTGTATGTGTTAATTTTGATGACTACATGGGAAGCGTGTGTCACGGTATGTTAGTGGGGAATTGGCCATGCCGGTCCTTTCCCCGCAGGGTCACTCTAGTTTATCAATCTCTATTTCAGACGATCAAGAACAGGGTGATGTATCCGTGATGTCTTCCAAAAGTGTGCCTCCGTCGTCACAATTAATGAAGAACTAGCGGAAAAGTGCTCATGTAAATACGTCAATTGCCTAAGAGGACCCTAGTAGGTTCTACGGCCTTTGACGTCCGCTAGCTCGCCCGGTGTAGCATCCATTCATCAAATGGTTCGGCAGCCGGGTTCGTCCTTTGCGGTCTAGAAGGAGTTTTGGGTGATGCGAGCACTATAAATCAACCAAATGCACACCCAGTGACGGCAGATTAGAGGAGAGAACGGAGGAAGCCTTTTAGTCCGGTTCCTAGCTCGTCCAGGTCCATCCGGACTGCGAGCGAGAGAGGCCCCTCTCTCGTACAACAACATCTGGCCCCAGATGTTGTGGTACAAAATGTTTCGCATTCGGAGCTCACGTCCGCCGCTCGGGACGCTCCGATGTATAGTCAGTCCGGAGAGACTGTCAATAAGGCTTCCTCATCCTCATGGTAGCGCACACAACCGCTCTTGGCTACGTGACCTCGGATATCCAGTCAGCTTCGCCAATCAGAGAATCATCGGCGACCAGGTCACACCATCCGGTAGCCAGGGACACGAGGCCTGCAGACTCCGGACGTGCGCATAAGAAAGTATGCGGGAGTCAACGTACACGGAGCTTCCAGCGGCAAAGCATCGTAAGACCGCTACTGCACAGGCCTCGGTGACGGACGTGCTATCCCAAATAGCACAGCTTATCGCAGCATCCCAGCAACGACAGAATCTCTGTCGCATTATGTATTATCCGACGACGCTGGGTCGGGACGCTCCACGGAAGCAGGTACGGACGTCCGAAAATTTCATCCGGTCAGACGGGATGCCGAAAGGGATTCGGAGGATTTCGAGCTTTCCCTTTCGGAACAACATGAGCTGCTGTGTATGTCATCTGACTTTATCTTCTAGAGGTTCTTTGTCGGACCAGAATGCTGCGATGCCGAATAAGAAACTGATAGCGTCGGTGGACACAGAAATTTTTGGTTCGGTTCAGGGACATCGTCCCTCAGTTCCGACACAGTCCAATAATATCACACAAACTTTCGAATTATTGAACGACGCTATATATATTATTATATGCTTGCTATTAACAAGCATGTCTGGTTTCTTGTTCGCAAAGTTACTGAGATGTCTTTCAAAAGTGTGCCTCTGTCGTCATAGTTAATGAAGAGCTAGCGGCAATAAGTGCTCATGGAATACGTCAATCGCCTAAGAGGTCCCTAGTAGGATCGACGGAGTTGACATTCGCTAGCTCACCCGGTGTAGCGTCCATTCATCGAATGGTTCGGCAGTCGGGTTCGTCCGTGGCGGTCTAGGAATGAGATTTGGGTGATGCGAGCACTATAATAGACTTTAATACACACCCAGTGACGACGGATTGAGGACAGATCGGAGGAAGCCTGTTAGTCCGGTTCCTAGCTCGTCCAGGTCCGTCCGGGCTGCGAGCGAGAGAGGTCCCTCTCTCGTACAACAACATATGGGACCGGATGTTGTGGTACAGATATTTTGCATTCGGAGCATATGTCCATCACTTGGGACGCTCCGTTATATTGACAGTCCGAGAGACTGTCGATAATGCTTCCTCATCCTCACAGCAGCGCACACGACCGCACATTGGCTACGTGACCTCGAGTATCCGGCCAGCTTCGTCATTCAGTGATTCCACGGCGAACAGGTCACGCCATCCGGTAGCCAAGGGACACGAGGCCTATACACTCCGTTCGCTCGCATAATAGAATTATGCACGGGGTAATGAACACGGAGCTTCCAGCGGCAATGCATCCTAAGACCGCTTCTCCACAGGCCTCAGTGACGGACGTGCTATCCAAAATAGCACAGTTTATCGCAGCATCCCAGCAAACGACAAATTCTCGGTCGGATCAGGAATAGTCCGACGGCGTTGGGTCGGTGCGCTCCGCTGTTGCATCAGGTTTGGACGACCGAACACTTTATAGGGTCCGACAGGATGGCGAAAGGGATTCGGACGACTTCGAGCTTTCCCTTTCGGAACAACAGAAGCTGCCATACATTTCTTTCGGCATTATCTTCCAGAGGTTGTTCCGTCGGACTACATTGCTGCGTTGCTGGATAAGAGACTGATAGCGTCATTGGACACGGAGTTTTGGATTGGTTCAGGGACATTGTTCCTGACTTACCGACACAGTCCAATAATGTCTTAGAACATTCGAATTATTTAACGACGCTATATATAAGCTTGCTACCAAGCATGATAGTCTAGTTTCTTGTCCGCAATGCTCTATTCTGCCTTTTTTCAATTCTAGGAAATAATTTATATTGGCAGAACAGGGCATACCGAGAGTTCATATGCATATAGACGGCGGTGCTGAAGACTGGGAATTATCTTTTTCGCCGTCTATGTCAATTCCAACCACGATGTTGGAAACGACAATGATGTCTAATAGACTTAACTTAGACGCTTTATCATACGTAGACCACCTTACTGAGGCGTTATCATTACATCTTCAAGAGAAAGAATTCCAGGATATGATCCTCAATGTGATTTCTTTCAAGGGCAGTAGTTTTTCCACGTATAACTCCGCCCTTCAGTGGCAACCTGGAGTTGGTTACATCCACGCGCGTGGATAGTAAGGTGAAGAACTCTCTCAGAGTCGCATCGGTCTTGGAGAAGCTTCTCTTCGACGGCAACTTTTCAGCAATCTATGAATTGCTCGATATACACGGTCTCTTGTCTATCAAGTGTAGCAAGAGATTCAGACTGGGGGCAAACATTCGGTGGTTGACTCAGAGTGTGCCACTGCAGTAGCCGGATCCGAGTTTTATGATTATGACAGATGCCAGTCAAACAGGTTGGGGTACAATATTGATCCCAACGCATTCGAAGTGCCAGGGTCTTTGGGTTCCGCAGTTTCTAGGCAAGCACTTAACTTCCAGGAAATGATGTTATTTAGGCTTGCACTATGTCATTGAATGAACATTATTCAGAAACGCATGTCCAAATCCTGTCCGTTAATACGACAGTAGTTGCGCATCTCCGGAACTAGGGAGGCACTCATTCGATTCCGTTATTCAATTTAACGGAAAGAATCCTTCTGTTTGTTATAGTACACCAAGTTCTGCTTCGGTCCGTCATATTCTGGGTCGTCTGATTGTTTTAGCAGACTCCTTTTCACGTAGGAGTCGCTTGTTGCCGTCAGAATGGACTCTCATCAATCAAGTATTCAATCAGATTTGCTATCAATGGGAGCGCCTAATGATAATTTATTTGCGACACAACTCACTATTCAATTGCAGACGTATGTGTTTCCATGTCCGGATCCCTGAGCTTATGTTGTTAACGCTCCATTGATCTAATAGGACGGAATGATAGGATATGCGTATCCTCCAGCGCTGTTGATTCAGCAAGTATTGCTAAGATAAACATCCACAATACAATTCTGTTGATAGCATCTCTGTCTTCACAGAGCCCGTGGGTAAATTTACTCAGGTGTCTACTGTGGGACTTACCGCGAAAACTTCCTCCATGAGAGGATCTTCTTTCGCTGGGGAAATCGTGTCAACTCCAGCACAACCCGCAAGGTCTCAACCTTCATGTATTCCGTTGTGTGGTCCTTCTTGCACGGCAAGCATTGTACAGGACGAGTTATGGATGCGATTTCTTACTGTAGGAGAACCTCTTCTTCGCTATACTATGCGGCTAAAGTGGAGGCTCTTCCGTCGTTGGTGTAGGGATCATTATGTTGATATTTTTGATCCCACCATACTAGACATTGCAACTTTCTAGTATACTTGTTTGACAAGATCAACTGCAGCCTGTTACTATTAAGGTTATAGGTCTATGTTATCTCATACCTATGCACTCTATGATAGTTTACAATTGAGTCTTATGTCTCTTTATCTAAGTCAGTTAGAAACTTTTCGATAAATAGACCTAGAATCCTTAGATTAAATTCCTATACGGAATTTAGCTTCGGTTCTTATTTGGCTAAGTAATTATTTGAGCCTCTGGAAACAGTAGTTTTCAAATTCTGACCTTTTAAGACAGTTATTCTCTTAGTCTTCTCTTCTACTGAAGAGTCAGTGAGCTTCATGCACTATCGGTGGACGATTCTCACTTTCGTAGTATCGGAAACACTATTTCCTTTACTACTAATGTTGGATTTTTGGTTAAGAATCAGGCTCCTAATAAATATCTGGAACCTATTGTTATTAAGGTCCTTCCGTCTTCGTACGGGCATAGGCCTTTACTCTGTCCGGTTAGAGTTTACGTATTTATAAACAGATATCAGTTTATTAGTAAGTTCGTAAGCTTCTTCTGTCTTTGATGCCTAATAGAAGGACATTACGCTCCATTCTATTGCTAATGGATTCAATTAACTATCGGTACTGCTTATGGTATATCATTAACTCAGCAGTTTGTGCTTGAGATTTCGGCTCATGAAGTAAGAGCTCTTTCTACATCTTGGGCTTACATTAATAGTGTCGCTATTATAGATTTTATGAAGGCTGCACATTGGGCTCAGCCATCCACATTCATGAATTTTTATCTCAGAAATATTGAGTCCATTTCTGGAGGCCTCCATTGTTAGGTCTATTATCTACTGCTCAGAATGTCATTCACTTAACAGTTGCTACTATAGCTAGGCAGGCTTTCTGTTCAGGCAGTGACTCCGTCCTGCTGCCCTCTTCGCTCTGGGCTATTTGACCCAGGGCAAGAAAAGGGGGGGGGGGGGGGGGGGGGGGGACGGTGTTTCCTTGGGTCCAGGGCTTGATTTAATCTGAAAATTTTGAATAGCAATTTACTATTCACCCTGGAAAATTGATTAGCAGTTGATCCAAAAGCACTTGAAACTAATAAATCTTGAATAGCAAAATTCAGAAATTGGAGAGCAAAGTGCTATGCTAATCCAGTTAAATCGAGCCCTGCTTGGGTCACCTGTTTTATTATGAAAACAAGGGGATACCTCCTCCGGAGTTAGTAATTCTGAGCTGTTACTGGGATGGCTTTTAAGTGAGAAGTTTATGTTTTAAAAATTCATTCAGGTCATAGTTTTTAAAGTATAGCTTTTGAATATATCACATGTCAAACGGGCGGTATTATACAATCCTCAGACACTTTTAAGGAGTATAAAGAGTCTCTATTCTCTTGACTTTATTTATTGGCTTACTTTAAAAATTATTAGTATAAGGATTATACTGGATATTAATAGAGTACATGGATGTTATGATGCTCAATTTTGGAAGGTGTTGTGTCTTTCTAATTTATCATAAATAAGAAAGATACATGTAAGGCCTAATACTCCTTTTCCCCTAGAGGGGATGACTCTATTTTATATAATTGAGCATATTTCAACTTGCTCTATGTCCTAGGCCCTCCAGCCTTTTTACTATTCAGCTAAGTCTGGGTCATTGGTACAGTATAAAAATGTTAAAAAATTTATAGTAATTTATATATTTTTTATACTTACCAATGACCCAGACGGGGATGGCCCTCCCAGGAGTTGGGAACTCATACCTCCCCGCTGAGTACATAGCGCTTACAAGAATGATTAATGGCGCCAATTTCGGGATGTCCTTGACACTGCGCATGCGCAGTAGAGGTGAAGTGTGGAGGGCCATTCAGGACATGTTTTCTTTGGTTTTAGATACAAATTTTGGGGATTGGGGGGCAAAATTTGTGTTTGGCCCTATATTTTTAAGAGTTAGCACCAGCTAAGTCTGGGTCATTGGTAAGTATAAAAAATATATAAATTACTATAAATTTTTTAACTTTTTGTTTTAATCCGTTCATGACATAACAATAATAATATTCTATATGATCAATAAGGAACGCAATGCATTAACATCATGCGTGTCACATTTACTCAAGAACGATGTCAAATTAGGACCACTCAAACTTTGAAAGAATCCAGTGATGGATTTTATACGCATTTACAAACTGAGAGTGATGGAGTGACAAAATTAATCAAAATTTGGATCTTTGTTGAGGTAGACTGACAGGGTTTGAGGTGACTGGTTTTTAACCCACTTCGCCGCCGAAATGTTATTCCCTTTTTTCATGATAGTGATATTTTTATACTGTACCAATGACCCAGACATAGCTGGTGCTAACTCTTAAAATATAGGGCCAAACACAAATTTTGCCCCCCAATCCCCAAAATTTGCATCTAAAACTAAAGAAAACATGTCCTGAGAGGCCCTCCACACTTCGCCCCTACTGCGCATGCGCAGTGTCAAGGACGTTCCGAAATTGGCGCCATTTATCATTCTAAGTTTGGCCCTTCATCAGTTAACATCTGACTGATCTTTGTGCTTTTAAATCTCAGTTTAAATGATGCCAGACACATAAATATTAGTGAAATGGTGATTCTAAGGAGGATAGAAAAGGAGGAGAGGAAAAGAATGTGTGACAGAATATTATCAGGGCTGTAACTTAAAATTTTTTAATGAAATTATGTTAAGTTACCTATTTTCAAGGCAGCAGCCATTTTGTTGTCATTCTGATTATTTAGTTACACTGTTTTTTCAAGTGTTTTTCCTCTCTCCCTGTCCTTTAAGTTCCCCCTTGCTATTCTCCCATGCTTTTGGCATAATTTCTGTAATTATTATTACTAAAAATTTCTTGGGAGTTTAGCTGAATAACAGAATGAATTCTGTTCTTTCCCCATGTTTACGTCTTCACCTACGGGTGGTTAGGCGTTGTGTTCTGCATCTACCATCTGATGTTCTGCAGTTTCTTCCCTGGAAGTCTCTGTTTTGCATCAGATGGTGTATTTTTGATAACTGATTTCGGGCCTGGGTGCCTGGAGTCTTATTTTAGTGTTTTTACACTCATTGTTTACATTTACAACAGCCCTCTGTGTGAGGGGGGGATTTCTAAATAATAATATCTTTATGTTATTTCAATCATAACTAGATACATTATTATTGTTCGTAAGTGTTGAATAAATTGTTTAAAATATTTTTAAAATTTTTGTCCACACTTAGGCTTGGGATCCATTGGGGCTCAACGTTACTTTTCAGAAACTTGGGCTGTTCTGAAAAAATATTTTTTCAAAATATTTTGATTTCAATTATTTTTTCTATATTAATGGATCATATTATTATTATGTATTTTGATTGCCAGGGGTTAGTGCGAGTACCAGGACTTGTTTTCTTTTCACATTGAAAGGATATTGATCAATTGTTTTAAGAGGAAGTCTTCCTCTGACCTTATTATCATTCTATATGTGGTCAGTGTACTCGCATTAACTCCGGTTCTGTATCGTATGATTTCGATGACAATATGGGAAGCGTATGTCACGGTATGTTGTTGGGGATTTGGACACTCCGGTCCTTTCCCCGCAGGGTCACTCTACTTTATCAATTTCTATTTCAGACGATCAAGATTAGGGTGATGTATCTGTGATGTCTTCCAACAGTGTGCCTCCGTCGTCACAATTAATGAAGGGCTAGCGGAAAAGTGCTCATGTAATACGCCAATTGCCTAAGAGGACCCTAGTAGGTTCGACGGCCTTTGACGTCCGCTAGCTCGCCCGGTGTAGCGTCCATTCACCGAATGGTTCGGCAGCCGGGTTCGTCCGTTGCGGTCTAGAAGGAATTTTGGGGTGATGCGAGCACTATAAAATTAACTTAATGCACACCCAGTGACGGCGGATCGGAGGGAGAACGGAGGAAGCCTTTTAGTCCGGTTCATAGCTCGTTCCGGTCCATCCGGACGGCAAGCGAGAGAGGCCCCTCTCTCGTTCAACAACATCTGGCCCCAGATGTTGTGGTACAAATGTGTCGTTAGCGGAGCATACGTCCGTCGCTCGGGACGCTCCGTTGTATAGGCAGTCCGCTGAGACTGCTAAGGCTTCCTCTTCTCGTCAGCGCACACGACCGCACCTTGGCTGCGTGACCGCCGATATATTACCAGCTTCGCCGATCAAGGATTCTTCGGCGACCAGGTCACACCATCCGGCAGCCAGGGATTCGAGACCGATGGACTCCGGACGTTCGCATAGGAAAAGTATGCGGGAGCCATCTGATGCGGAGCTGCCCTCGGCGAAGCAGCGATAGACTGCGCCTCCGCAGGTCTCGACGCCGGACATTCTTGTGCACATAGCACAGCTTATCGCAGCATCCCAGCAGCCGACAGAAACGGTGTCGGATCGAGAATTATCCGACAGCGCTGGGTCGGTAGCCGGGGACTTGAGGCCTGCAGACTCCGGACGTTCGCATAGGAAGTATGCGGGAGTCAACGTACACGAAGCTTCCAGCGGCAATGCATCGTAAGTCCGCTACTGCACAGGCCTCGGGAACGGACGTGCTTTCCTTAATAGCACAGTTTATCGCAGCAATCCAGCATCAACTGAATCTGTCGCATATATTTTATCCGACGATGCTGGGTCGGGACGCTCCGCGGAAGCGGGTACGGACGTCCGAAAGTTTCATCCGGTCCGACGGGATACCGAAAGGGATTCGGTGGATTTCAAGCTTTCCCTTTCGGAACAACATATGCTGCGATACCGGATAAGAAACTGATAGCGTCGGTGGACTTAGAAATTTTTGGTTCGGTTCAGGGACATCGTCCCTCAGTTCCGACATAGTCCAATAATGTCACACAAACTTTCGAATTATTGAACGACGCTATATATATTATTATTTTATGCTTGCTATCCAAGCATTTCTGGTTTCTTGTTCGAAGAGTTATGGAGATGTCTTTCAAAAGTGTGCCTCTGTCGTCATAGTTAATGAAGAGTTAGCGGCAATAAGTGCTCATGGAATATGTCTATCGCTTACGGAGTGACATTCGCTAGCTCACCCGGTGTAGCGTACATTCATCGAATGGTTCGGCTGCCGGGTTCGTCCGTTGCGGTCTAGGAAGGAGATTTGGGTGATGCGAGCACTTTAATTACTTTAGTACTCACCCAGTGACGGCAGATTGAGGACAGATCGGAGGAAGCCAACAACATAGGGGACCGCATGTTGTGGTTCAGATATTTTACATTCGGAGCATATGTCCGTTGCTCGGGACGCTCCGTTATATTGACAGTCCGAGAGACTGTCTTTAATGCTTCCTCATCCTCACAGCAGGGCACACGACCGCACATTGGCTACGTGACCTCGAGTATCCGATCAGTTTCGGCATTCAGTGATTCCACAGCGAATAGGTCGCGCCATCCGGTAGCCAAGGGACACGAGGCCTATACACTCCGTTCGCTCGCATATTGGAAGTATGCACGGGGTAACGATCTCGGAGCTTCCTGCGGCAATGCATCGTAAGACCGCTGCTCCTCAGGCCTCAGTGACGGACGTGCTATCCGAGTTAGCACAGTTGTTTCGCAGCATCCCAGCAATTGACGGTTTCTTGGTCGAATCAGGAATTATCCGACGGCGCTGGGTCGGTGCGGTCCGCGGTTGCATCAAGCTACGGACGACCGAACGCTTTATAGGGTCTGACAGGATGGCGAAAGGGATTCGAAAGATTTCGAGTTTTCCCTTTAGTAGTATCGGAAGATGCCTTTCATATCTTCTGGCATTTCTTCCAGTGATTATTTTTCGGACTTCATTGCTGCGATCTTGGATAAGAGACTTATAGCGTCATTGGACTCGGATTTTTCGATCGGTACAGGGACTTTGTCCCTGACTTACCGACGCAGTCCAATATTGTCATTACAACATGTGTTTTATTTTTCGACGCTATATATTTATATATATATACAAGCCTGCTACTAAGCATGGTAGTTTAGTTTCTTGTCCGCGTGGCTCATTTCTGCCATTTTATCTTTTTTACATATAGTTTATTTTGGCAGAGCAGGGCATACCGAGAGTTCATATGCGTCTAGACGGTGTGATTAAAGACTGCATATATTCTTTTTCGCCGTTTATGTCTTTTCCAATTTCAATGTTGGGAACGACATTATGTATAGTAGACTTAACTTAGACGCTTTATTATACGTAATCCGCCTTACTGAGGCGTTATCATTACGTCTTTAAGAAAAGATTTACGGGATATTATTCTCAATGTAATTTCTTTTGAGGGCAGTAGTTTGTTCACGTATAACTCCGCCCTTCAGTGGCTGATTGGAGTTGGTTAGACGTGATGCAGCCCTAGCTACATCCACGCGTGGATAGTAGGTTAAGAACTCTCTCAGAGTCGCTTCGTTCTCGGAGGAGCTTCTCTTCGACAGCAACTTTCCGGCAATCCATGAATTGCTTGATTATACATTCTCTTGTCTATCTAGTGTTACAAGAGATTCAGACTGGGGCAAACATTCGGTGGTTGACTCAGAGAGTGCCGCCGCAGTTGCCGGACCCGAGTGTGGCTGTTATGACGGTTGCCAGTCAAACAGATTGGGATATATACTGATCCCTACGGATTCGAAGTGCCAGGGTCTTTGGGTTCCGCAGTCTTTTAGCTATCAGTTTAACTTCCGCGGAATAATGTTTTTTAGGCTTGCTTTATGTCATTGCATGAACATTATTCAGAAACGCATGCCCAAATTCCTGTCCTTTAATTCGACAGTAGTGGCGTATCTCCGGAACCAGGGAGGCACTCTTTCGTTTCCGTTATTCAATTTAATGGAAAGAATCCGTCTGTTGGTTATAGTACACCAAGTTCAGTTTTGGTCCGTCATATTCTGGGTCGTCTGATTGTTTTATCGCACTCCCGTTCTCTTACGGGTCGCTTGTTGCTGTCAGAATGGACTCTCAACAAACAAGTATTCAATCAGATTTGCTATCTATGGGAGCGCCCAATGATGTTTTATTTATGACACAGCTGGCTAATCAATTGCAGACGTATGTGTTGGCTTGTCCAGATCTCTGAGCTAATACTGTTAACGCTCTATTGATCTATAGGACGGAATGATAGGATACGCGTATCCTTCGGCGCTGTTGTTTTTAGCAGGTATTGCTAAGATAAACAACCACAATACATTTCTGTTGATAGCATCTCTATCTTCACAGAGATCATGAGTAATTTACTCTCTTGTCTACTGTGGATCTTAACGTGAAATCTTCCTCTATGTGAGGATCTTTTTTCACTGGGTAAATCGTGTCATCTTTATCACAACCAGCAAGGTCGCAACCTTCATGTATTCCGTTGTGTGGTCCGTATTGCATTGTAAGCACTGTACTGGACGAGCTTTGGACGCGATTTCTTACTATAGGAGATCCTCTTCTTCGCTATTCTATGCGACTAAAGTGGAGGCTCTTCCGTCGTGGTGTAGGGATCATTATGTTCATATGGTTGATCCCTCCATACTACTCATTGCTATTTTTTAGTATACTTGTTTCACAAGATCTACTGCAGCCTGTGGTTATTTAGGTTATAGGTTTATGTTACCTCATACCTATGCACTCTATGATAGTTTACAATTGAGTCTTTTGTCTCTTTATCTAAGTCAGTTAGTAACTTTTTGATAAATAGACTTAGAATCTTTAGATTAAATTCCTATACGGATTTTAACTTCAGGTTCTTATTTAGCTAAGTAATCATTTGAGCCTCTGGAAACAGTAGTTTTCAAATTCTGACCTTTTAGACAGTAATTCTGTTGGTTTCTCTTTTACTGTAGAGTCAGTGAGTTTCATGCACTATCGATGGATGATTTTCACTTTCATAGTTTCGGAATCAATACTTCCGTTACTATTTAGGTTGGATTGTTGCATAAGAGTTAGGCTCCTATTATCCGGATCCTATTATTTTAAGGTCCTTCCGTCTTCGTATGGGCATAGGCCTTTACTCTTTCCGGGTACAGTTTATGTATTTATAAACAGATATCTGTTTATTACAAGGGCGTAAGCTTCTTCTGTCTTTGATGTCTAGTAGAAGGTCGTTACGCTCCATTTTATTGTTAATGGATTCTATTAACTAGCGTACTGCTTATGGTATATCATTGGCTTAGCAGTTGTGCTTAAGATTTCGGCTCATGAAGTAAGAGTTCTTCTACTTCTTGCGCTTACATTAATAGTGTTGCTATTATAGATTTTTGAAGGCTGCTCATTGCGCTCAGCCATCCATTCATGAATTTTATCTCAGAAATATCGAGTCCATTTCTGGAGGCCTCTATTGTTAGGTCTATTATCTACTGCTCAGAATGTCATTCACTTAACAGTTGCTACTATAGCTAGGTAGGCTGTCTGTTTCGGCAGTGTCTCCGTTCGGCTGCCCTCTTCGCTCTGGGCTATTTGACCCAGGGCAAGAAAAAGGGGGGGGGGGGAGGGTGTTCCCTTGGGTCACCTGTTTTTACTATGAAAACAAGGGGATACCTCCTCCGGAGTTAGTAATTCTGAGCTGTTATTGGGATGGTTGTTTAGTGAGAAGTTTAAGTTTATAAAATTCATTCAAGTCTTAGTTTTTAAAGTATAGCTTTTGAATATTGCATATGTCAACGGACATGATTATGCAATTCTCACACACTTTTAGGAGTATAAGAGTCTCTATTCTCTAGACTTACTTTATTATTGGCTTACTTTAAAAATTATTAGTATAAGGATTATTGGATATTAATAGAGTACATGGATGTATGAAGCTCAATTTTTGGAAGGTGTTGTATCTTTCTAATTTATCATAAATAAGAAAGATACATGTAAGGCCTATTACTTCTTTTCCCTACAGGGGATGACTCCATTTTATTTTATTGAGCGTATTCCATTTTGCTCTATGTCCTTGGCCCTCCAGCCTTTTTACTATTCAGCTATGTCTGGGTCATTGGTACAGTATAAAAATGTTAAAAAATTTATAGTAATTTATATATTTTTTATACTTACCAATGACCCAGACGGGGATGGCCCTCCCAGGAGTTGGGAACTCTTGCCTCCCCGCTGAGTACATAGCGCTTACCAGGCACTGGTTATTAGAATGATAAATGGCGCCAATTTCGGAACGTCCTTGACACTGCGCATGCGCAGTAGGGGCGAAGTGTGGAGGGCCTCTCAGGACATGTTTTCTTTAGTTTTAGATGCAAATTTTGGGGATTGGGGGGCAAAATTTGTGTTTGGCCCTATATTTTAAGAGTTAGCACCAGCTATGTCTGGGTCATTGGTAAGTATAAAAAATATATAAATTACTATAAATTTTTTAACATGTTCAAATACTGATGAACAACGTAAAACTTACTACACAACATAGAATTTTATTCAGGAACAACAGACTTCAAATCGACACACTCATACAAAAGCTGCACTCATCATAATGCCTCTAAGGCTCTCGTAAGTCTTGTTTTTGGTAACAATAATCATTTTAAAATAGTGCCGACGCAAAGTGTTTTTTAGCCGACGCAAACTGCCGTTGCCTCGGCGTTTTTTTTGGCGAGGCAAATTTTCTGAATTGCAAGGCCTGAGCCCTATAGGTTACCACCTTATTATTTAGTTAATCTGAAAACAGTTTACAATGTACGCTTTTTATTTCCAGGCCAGTTTTTTTCCATTGTGTTTGAAAAGTTTTTACATATGTAAAATGTGACATTGTAGCTATGATATTGATATTGAGAACTAAAACAGTTACAGCTCGACTCACACAGCACTGTTGCATTAAGTTTATATTTATTTTTACAGGTGTCAGGGGTTCATTTGACAAGATCAGCACTGATTTCTTATTGTACCAAAAATAATTCATTGTTGTCTTTCATTTGTGAAATGGTTCCCAAATATATCAAGGTAAAATATAACATTATACAGTGGAGCCCACTTAATTGGATATCTCTTAATTGTATATCCCTGTTAATTGAATATAATTTTCAAACACAAAACCATTTACCATATCTTCAGTACAAATTTGATCTGTTAATTGCATATGGGTTGTAGAGTAAGCTACTGTTAATTGTATATAAATTTTTGTAACGTGTCGAAAAAATTACTGTGACACACACCAAATTCCCCTTATTTATCAACCTTTGTGGCCTCACTACATCCAATACAGGCATTTATTCTATTATATCTTGTTTGACAGAGCTCTATGAGCTCTGTCAAACAAGATATAATGGAATAAATGCTCAGTTTACCTCCAGAACACAGAAAACTAACCAAATCCCTGTTAATTGTTTTCTCCAGTTAATTGAATAATTTTCATTTGATAAAATGGATATTCAATTAAGAGGATTCTACTGTAATAGTTTCCTGCTTTCTTTTTCAAACAAGATGCCATATCCACCTTTTATATCTCTGCAATCCAACACACAGCCATTCTATCTGATATTTTTTAACTTAATAATCAGTATTGGCCAACCATCTGTCGTGTAAACAGTCCATCTGATGTAATATTACCACAGTTAGGGCTGTCATGATTTTGAATTTATGAATCGAGTAATTGTCTTAAATAATCAATGATAATCTATTAAACCTAGATGACCCCCCTCTCCCTCTCTTTGAAGTTGTTAAAATGAAGTAAAGTCAGTTGACCTACCACAAGTAAACAACAAAGATGATCCTCTTTTAGGTACATTCAAAGCTTTTGGACTTCGCAACTGTCAACCGGTCTTGATTATTACACTGACGGTTCAAAAGTTAGAACATCAAAGCCTTGAATGTACATATTTATTTATTGGTGTTTATGGTCACATATTTCTGCACAATAGCTAACCATGACCGTGACAGTTTTACGAGTGGAGGAAGCCGCAGTACCCGGAGAGAACCACCGAGCAACGGCGAGCAACTGTCAGCTCCCCAACATACCAACTCCACACAAGCAGGGTTAGCATTGGTTGAAGACAGGTGCACCATCGACGTGCAGTACGCCTTAATAAACAACGTCGCCGTGCCCCCATGTGGGCAATGGGGGTGAAGTGTCTTACCCAAGGACACAACGCGGTTGCCGCAGGTGGGATTCAAACCGAGGACCTCTCGCCTTGCAGCCTGCACCTCTACCAACTAAGCCACCACGCCCCCTTGAATGTACATAAAAGACAAATGAGACATTGATTCAGAATGAGGTTCATGGTGGGTAATTTAGTGATGCTACACTGCTGTGCAGGGTAGCATCCCCAAATTCACCCTCTGGGATCCTCATTCTGCGGATGACAGTCTGCTTACATGAAAGGATATTTTGGCATGAAAAGTTCAGCCACTTAGAGATTTTTTTATGCCAAATCAAATTTTTCAGTGCTGTTGGCTGAATTGGCACCTGGCAGCATGAACACTGAAGGGATCATTTCGGCCTACTCTTTGAAAATTTTGAGTTTTTGCTGATGTTGATAGTGTTCAACTGATTACCAGAAATGGCCGTTGACCGATTACTGGTTATTTGAGCTCATACTCATTCGATTCCGATGCCGATTGTAATACTGTGCACTACTAGATGAGTTAGGGCTTGAAAGAACTATATTAAATATTACCGTATTTACTCTATGTATTGGGACAGCTAAAAATAATTATTTTCACAGGTGTCCCAATTCTTAGAAAATGGGGAAAGAACAGAGCCTGGTCTTGATTTGATGCTGAATAAAGTTGTTTGTGATTCGTTTTCCATCACTATACACGAAAATCGCCGTCCAATTTTTTTTAATATTTTCATTTTTTGCTTCCAAAACATAGCTTAATCTGATTGCGCCCGTTTCAATGAGGGATCATAAGCTATGTTTTGGAAGCAAAAAATGAAAATTTTTAGTTACTCAAAAATTTTTTTTTATGAGTGTCGTCTGCTACTAGCGACAGACCAACTGGAAACAAATCTCCTGAATGTCCCAAACTTAGGAGCATAAAAAAAAATATAGTTTTCTGGAAAAAATGTGTGTCCCAAATCATAGAGTGTCCCAATACATAGAGTAAATACGGTAAATTGAATATATTTAACAGTGTTAAAACGTCAACTGGGGTCAAAGTAAAATGACCAGACACATGCTTTGACAACATTGAATTGATTATGGTAGAAATGCTCCTTGAAATTTCTGTATTTTGACATCCTTTTGAAAAGTGTTTCTCATCCGATTCCGATTGTAATACTGTGCACTACTAGACGAGTTGGGGCTTGAAAGAACTATATTAAATATTGAATTAAATATATTTAACAGTGTTAAATGTTGTTAACTCAGGTCGCAGTAAAATGACCAGACGCATGCTTTGGCAACATTGAATTGATTAAATTCCAAGTTGCATTATGGTAGAAATGCTCTTTGAAATTTCTGATTTTCCGAATGCAAAGTGTTATGTGTCATAAATAGACAATAAACATATAGTGTGTTTTTATATCTGTGTTATACAACGAGTTGAAATATGGTTTATTTTTTCGAGGCTTCGCCGAGAAAAAATAAACCATATTTCAACGAGTTGTATAACACAGATATAAAAACACACTATATGTTTATTGTTTTTATCTGATAACAAACAGACACCCGTCTCGTGCGTCTACCCGACTTATATATGCTTCCCACGGGCCTCCAAAGAAAACCAGTCTACGAGACAAAAGAAATAGGACAAGACGCATAGAGTTGTGTCCCTTACATTACAAAATCGATGACGGCGATTGTAAAGTGCGATTGCACTTCTTTCATCATGTAACTGCGCTGGAACAAAATAAATTTCAACTATTTTATTAACAGTAACAAAACGGTGTTTCAGTAGAGTTATTCTTTTTTTGACATAGTTCCAGTTTTCTTCCGTGTTTTATGCTGTAGTCCCAATATAACAAATAATTTTGCGTTTGTTTACAATTTTTACGAAGTGTTTTTTTTTCAGGTAGAGCAGACGAACTTTTAATTAGCGCAGTTCCGCGAGTACTTTTGTTCGAGGCCGTGACTATAAATAGTTCGCAGTCGCCGCATACTAATTACTATTAACATTCAAGTAATTTCTACAATGTTTTGAAGCAAAATTTTAGGTTGCCTTTATTGAAGCAAAATAAATAAGAAATGACACCATCAGAGGATTTTGACAAAGTGCAATAAGCGTACAATTAAAACCTGCCCTGTGATATTACTATGTTTCATGAATGAATGAATGAAAATGGAATTGAAAGAGGTCAGAGGTCGTTCGCATAAATTATAATTATATACAACACCTGTTGTATATACTTCAAGTATATACAACGGTTGTTATACTCTATGGTTATCAGATAAAATATGCTTTGCAAAAGGGTCAAGGTGTAAACAGAGCTGTAGATATGTATTGGTGTTACACTTATTGATTTAGGAAAAAAATTAAAACATAACTTGGGGGATACCAATAACAATTTTTGTGTCGCCTACTCCTCCAAAGGCTTACATGCAACATTGTTCAAACTTTGCACACATGTTGATCAGTAATTGCCGTTGTGCATGTGACAAGTGCAGGTAACTCTGTTATGTATTTCCAGAGTTATGCCCCCTTTTAGTACTTAAAACTTTACAGTATTGTGTCGCCTACTCCTTCAACATTTTACATGCTATATTGCACAAACTTTCCACACATGTTGATCACCAATTGTCGTTGTGCATGTGACTAGAGCAGGTAACTCTGTTTTGTATTTCCAGAGTTATGCCTCCTTTTAGTACTTGAAACGTCACAGTATTATGTCGCCAACTCCTTCAACATTTTACATGCTATATTGCACAAACTTTCCACACATGTTGATCACCAATTGTCGTTGTGCATGTGACTAGAGCAGGTAACTCTGTTTTGTATTTCCAGAGTTATGCCTCCTTTTAGTACTTGAAATGTCACAGTATTATGTCGCCAACTCCTTCAACATTTTACAGGCTATATTGTTTAAATTTTGAACACATGGTGGTCATCAATTGTCATTGTGCATGTGACAGGAGTGGACAACTCTATTTAATTTTTAAACAACGAGAATCCTCGCCGTTTATAGCTGTTATGATCCTCAAAATGTCCTTAATTGCCATTGTTCATCTGACAAGTGCAGGTAACTCTGTTTTGTATTTCAAGAGTTATGCCCCCTTTTAGTACTTAAAACATTACAGTATTGTGTCGCCTACTCCTTCAACATTTTACATGCTATATTGTTCAAACTTTGCACACATGGTGATCACCAATTGCCGTTGTGCCTGTGACAAGAGCAAGTAACTCCATTTTCAGAGTTATGCCCCTTTTAGCACTTAAAACATTACAGTATTTTTCAAAATTCATGTGTATACACGAAAAAAATTATTTGCATTGCCATTCTGCATACTAAAATTTCACAAAAGCAATATGAAATGTGTGCACACAAGCATACAATTTGAAACCCTTTACCCCAGACAGGGCAGGGGAATGGGCAATGATTGGAGGAAGGGACAGACAGAGTCGAGTCAACAAAAATTTCAAACTTTACCCCAGAGAAACTTGTGCATGTTCCAATTTTGACGGGCGTATGTTACCTCGCTAGGCAGTGCTCTTATTTTATTTTTTATTTTTGTAATTATTTCTTTACCATCAAAAGTTCAGGTTCTTGTTTTATGTTTTAGACCTCATACTCTATAGAATAGCTTGAGTGGTGATGTACTTCATCCCTTGAGTACAAGAAAGCTAAAGTGTTGTAAATCCCTGTTGTACTCAAGGGACAAATTTATAAATTTTATTAATGTGGGTAAAATATTAATATTTGGGGGGGGGGGGGAGGGGGAGATACAGCTGTGGCACTGTCCGTCCATCTATAAACTGAGTTGGTTTCTGTTCTGTAACTAAAATTCTTCTTGGCTGACCGAAACCAAACTAGGCATGTGGGTTAGACATGATAAGAGAAAGAACTCTATTAATTTTGAGGTTGTTGTGCCGAACTTAAACATTTACCAGAGTTGGCTTCTCTAGTTGAAATTTTGCTTGCCCATTCGAAACCCAACTTGGCATGTGGGTTGAGAATGATGAGAGGAAGAACCCTACATATTTTTAGGTCATTGTGCCAAAGGTCAGGTCACAGTGACCTTGAACTTAAAATTTCAAAACCAAACTTGACAGGTCATCAAATACAGGTAATCTTATCTCTATTATTAGCTTAACTTGACATAGTCAAGATAAGCTATTGCCATCACGTGTGCGGAAGTCTGTTAGTCTGTGAGTCTGTTCACATTTTCCTTTAGCACGGGCTACACCCCGCAGTTCTTGTCTGATCATCACTAAATTTCATATGCAGGTTTGGGGTCATGTCTAGATGAGAACGTCCCCTTTTGGTCGCGATCAGGCAACCGGTATGGCTGCCAGAGCCCAAAACCCGAAAACCATTAGCATGGTCTACAGGTAGTATTTATGAAGGGATTTCTTTGTAACTTGGTAGGATGCCTCTGTATAATGCCTAGATGAGAACGTCCCCTTTTGGACATGATTCGTGAACCGTGATTGCTGCCCAAGCCCAAAACCCAAAAACTTTTAGCACAGTCTGCAGGTCATGTTTAATATGGTGGGATTTTATTGTAACTTGGTACAATGACTTGTTATGATGTCTAGATGAGAATTTCCCTATTTGGGCATGATCTGCCAACTGTGACGACTGCCCGAGCCCAAAACCTGAAAACCTTTAGTACAGTTTACAGGTCATATTTATTGAGGAATTTCATTGTAACATGGTGGGTTGGCTTCATATATTGTCTGGATGAGAAGGTCCCCTTTTGAACGTGATTGGGCAACTGTGACGGCTACAGGGGCCTGAAGCCCGAAAACCTTTAGCACAGTCTACAGGTCATATTTATGAAGGGATTTCATTGAAACTTGGTAGGATGACTCCAAATAATGTCTAGATGAGAACGTCCCATTTTGATCGCGATCATTCAGCCTTCATGGGTGCCTGAGCCCAAAAACCTTTAGCAAAAGGTCATATTTATGGAAGGATTTCATTGTAACCTGTTAGTTTGACTCTATATAATGCCTAGATGATGACATCCCCTTTTGGTCGCGATTGGTCAACTGTGATGGCTACATGTGCCCGAAGCCCGAAAACCTTGAGCACAGTCTACAGGTCATATTTATGAAGGGATTTCATTGTAACTTCGTAGGATCACTCCAGATGATGCCCGGATGAGAATGTCCACTTTTGGTTGTGATCATTCAACCATGATGGCTGCCCGAGCCCAAAGCCCAAAAACCTTTAGCACAATCTACAGGTCATATTTATGAAGGGATTTTATTGTAACTTGGTAGGTTGACTTCATATAATGTCTAGATGAGAATGTCCCCTTTGGACGCAATTGGGAAACTGATGGCTACAGAGGCCTGAAGCCCGAAAACCTTTAGCACAGTCTACAGGCCATATTTATGAAGGGATTTCAATGTAACTTGATAGGATGACTCGTTTTGGAATAATGTCACTGTAACTTGGTAACTTTCGTTAATATACGTTAACTGTGAGGGCCACATATATTAACTGTGAGGTCATATTAACCCACCCCTCAGCTCTTTAGTACAGTGTACACCTCATATTATTTTTTATCAAAAACATAGCATACAGGGAACAGAAATGAACATATTCCCAATTATCACAATTCTTGTCTTATTTCATAATCCTTTCATAAACATTGAACATTATCCTTTTCATCAAATACAACACACAAGTTAAGCTACAGTGTCATTGACACTTTCATTTGAGTAAATACTACCAACAGTGGCTGTGTTAATTTAATGTAATATATTGCCAAGGTTACTGTGTTGGGTGATTTTTCGGAGGGATTGGCCACCCCTGGCGGCTGCCTCTAGTTTAAGTTTGTATTGGTTGTGAAAAGGCAGCCAAAAGGACCATGTAGAAGGGCCTAAGCAAGCCTGGCATTCTTAAAAATGCAGGAGGGCAAAAAATCACTCTCCTCACATGGCGTAGGAGAGCGATTAGCTCTCCAGAAACTTATAAAAGCTGAAATTGGCAAAATGAAGTTCTACTATTAATGAATTTTGCTTAGTGGGCTTTGTACATTTTATTTGGTGCTGCTAACAAGGTAGTGTCTGTGAGACAGCTACACTGCCCCTCTCACACCTCCGGGCCTTGGTAAGGCCTGGAGGTATGGGAGGGGCAGTGTGGCCATATTGCAGAGACCACTAACATAGCAGAGGTATGAAAACCTGTTAGTTTTAGGAATAGGCTGTTGTGGTAATCATTATTTTCTAAGGCTAGGAGGGCTATATTTTTATACTGTACCAATGACCCAGACACAGCTGGTGCTAATTCTCAAAATCTAGGACCAAACACAAATTTTGCCCCCAATCCCCAAAATTTGCATCTAAAACCGAAAATAACATGTCCTAAATGGTCCTCCATACTTTCCCTCCACTGCGCATGCTCAGTGTCAAGGAGGTCTCGAAATTGGCGCCAATTATCATTCTTTGTTTAACCCTTCATCAGTTCACATCTGACTGATATTTGTGCTTGTAAATCTCAGTTTAAATGATGCCAGACACATAAATATTAGAGAAATGGTGGATCTAAAGAGGAAATAGAAGGAGGAGAGGAAAAATTAGTGACAGGAAATAATCAGGGCTGTAACTTAAATTTTTTTTATGAAATTATGTTATGTTCCCTAATTTCAAGGCATGGGCCTGTTGTTGTCATTCTTGCTATAAAGTTACACTGCTTGATCACTGTTTCCTCTCTCCCTTTCCTTTAGTCCCCCCCCCCCCCCCCCCCCCCCCCCCCCCCTTGCTATTCTACCATGCTTTTGGCATATTTCCTGTAATATTATTACTAAAATTTCTTGGGAGTTTTAGCTTGGTAAGAGAATGAATTCTGTTTTTTCCCCATGTTTACGTCCTCACCCATGGGTGTTTAGGCGTTGTGTTCTGCATCTACCATCTGATGTTCTGCAGTTTCTTCCCTGGAAGTCTCTGTTTTGCATCAGAGAGTGTTGTAATTGGTAACTGATTTCGGGCCATGTTTATCAGTGCCTGGAGTCATGTTTCCGGTTTTTATACACTTCTTGTTTACATTGACAACGGTTTCTGTTGAGAGTGATTTCTTGTCTTTGTATTAGTTTAATCATAACAAGATACATTATTATTATACGTAAGTGTTGCATTAATTTTTTTGAAATATTTAAAAAAAATTTGTCCACACTTAGGCTTTTTTGGGATCCATTGGGGCTCAACGTTACTTTCAGAAACTTGGACTTTTCTGAAAAAATATTTTTTCAAAAAATTTTTTTGATTTCATTTATTTTTTCTATATGTTAATGGATCATGTTATTATGTATCTTTGTTTTCAGGGGTTGATGCGAGTACTAGAACTGTTTGTGTTCTTTTCACAATGAAAGGATATTGTTCAAATTGTAATAAGAGGAAATCTTCCTCTGACTTTCATAATCATTGTATTAATTGTAGTCAGTGTACTCGCACCAACTCCTGCTCAGTGTGTGTCAATTGGGATGACAAACATTGGAAATGTGTGTCACGGTATGTTGTTAGCGGGGAAAAGGCCATGCCGGTCCTTTCTCCGCAGGGTCACTCTAGTTTTTCAATCTCTTTTTCAGAGGAACAAGAACAGGGTGATGTTTCCGTGATGTCTTCCAAAAGTGTGCCTCCATTGTCACAGTTAAATGAAGAGCTAGCGGCAAAAGTGCTCATGGAAATACGTCAATTGCCTAAGAGGTCCCTAGTAGGATCGACGGCATTGGTGTCCGCTAGCTCGCCCGGGGTAGCGACCATTCATCGAATGGTTCGGCAGCCGGGATTCGTCCGTTGCGGTTCAGGAAGGAGATTTGGGTGATGCGAGCACTATAATAACGCAAAGTGCACACCCAGTGACTACGGATCAGAGGATTGAATGGAGGAAGCCTATTAGTCCGGTTCCTAGCTCGTCCAGGTCCATCCGGGCTGCGAGCGAGAGCGGCCCCTCTCTCGTACAACAACATCTGGGACAGATGTTGTGGTACAAAACGTTTCGCATTCGGAGTATACGTCCGCCACTCTGGACGCTCCGTCCTATAAACAGTCCGGAGAGACTGTCAATATGGCTTCCTCATCCTCACGGCAGCGCACACGACCGCACCTTGGCTACGTGACCACAGATATCCAGCCAGCTTCGCCGATCAGGGATTCCACGGCGACCAGGTCATGCCATCCGGTAGCCAGGGACACGAGGCCTGTAGACTCCGGACGTTCGCATAAAAGAAATATGCAGGAGTCAACGTCCAGGGAGCTTCCAGCGGCAAAGCAACCGCTGCTCCACCGGCCTCAGTGACGGACGTGCTATCACAAATAGCACAACTTATCGCAGCATCCCAGCAGATGACAGAATCTCTGTCGGATCAGGAATTATCCGACGACGCTGGGTCGGTACGCTCTGCTGAAGCATCAGGTACGGACGACCGAGAACTTCATATGGTCCGACAGGATGGCGAAAGGGATTCAGAGTATCTGGAGTTTTCCCTTTCGGAACAACATAAAGCTGCCGTAGATTTTATCCGGCATTACCTTCCAGAGGTTGTTCCGTCGGACCAGAATGCTGCGATGCCGGATAAGAAACTGATAGCGTCACTAGACACAGAATTTTTTGATCGGTTTAGGGACATCGTCCCTGAGTTTCCGACACAGTCCAATAATGTCACAAGAACATTTGAACTATTGAATGACGCTATATATAAGCTTGCTACCAAAACGAGCAAGTATGGTTTCTTGTCTGCAAATGCTCTACATCTGCTTTTCATCAATTCAAGGAATAAATTTGAAACGGCAGGACAGGGCATACCGAGAGTTCCTCTGCATCTAGACGACCAGGCTGAAGACCTAGAATTGTCTATACCGTCGTCTATGTCAATTCCAACCACGACGTTGGAAATGACAATAATGTCTAATAGAGTTAACTTAGACGCCTTATCATACGCAGATCACCTTACTAAAGCGTTATCATTACGTCTTCAAGGGAAAGAATTCCAGGATATACAATCCTCCTTAAGAGTTCTTTCGAGGGCCATAGCTTATTCCACGTATAACTCTGCCCTTTCAGTGGCAAACCTGGAGTTGGTTAGATGTGACGTGGCCCTACATCCACGCGCATGGATGGTAAGGTGAAAAACTTTTAGAGTCGCTTCGGTCTCCGGAGAGCTTCTCTTCGACGGCAAGCTTTCAGCAATCTATGATCGGATAACTAAGAAAGCTTCGGATTCTCTGCTATTCAAATCCGCTTCTAAAAAGTTGGATACAGCAGAAAAGAGTAAGACGGGCACTTCTGGGACAAGTACGCCCAAGGGAAGTTTCTATAGAGGTTCCTATGCATCCTCTAGGTCTTATTCTAGAGACCGTCAAGGCAGCGACTCACGTAGGGGACGTTATACTGGCCGAGATAACCGGTCAGACGTCCCTAGGTCGACGGGGCGAGGTGCGGGTCGTGGAGGACGTAGTTTCTCCTTCCGCAAGCCTCGCAGGTCCAGGAGGTGATGGTATGAACCTCTATCGTGTTCCGGTAGGCGGAAGATTGTCGAGTTTTATAAATAATTGGGCGTCAGTTACGGACGACCCCTGGGTTCGAGGGGTAATTTCGAAAGGACTAAGAATATCCTTCAAACGAAAGCCTCCATTAACTCGAAGTCCAAAATGGACTCAGCTTCCGTCAAATCCGCAGATAAGAGACGCTCTTCTATCAGAAGTACAGTCTCTTCTGGAGAAGAACGCGGTAGAGGTCGTAGAAGAACAGGAATCACCGGGTTTCTACAGCCATCTGTTTCTGGTTCCGAAACCAGACGGCTCGTTCCGTCCAGTCATAGATCTGAGCTGGATAAACAAGCTGATCGTCGCTCCGAAGTTCTATATGGAGACAATTCGATCAGTCAGAGTGAGTATTCGGGTGAACGACTACGCTACAAGCATAGATCTCAAGGATGCGTACTTTCACGTCATGGTACATCCAACATTCAGAAAGTATCTACGCTTCGCAGTCCTAGGAGTTGTATATCAGTTCCGAGCAATGTGCTTCGGTTTGAACCTAGCGCCCTGGGCTTCACTCGAATAATGAACTCGGTAATGATGCATTTCCGAGCTCATTCGTCTGCGGTAATGTTGGCCTACCTGGACGACATTCTTCAGAGGTACGGCAACGAGTTAACGCTTCAGAACGATGTGCAGAATCTGCTTTTATTACTCCGACATCTCGGTTTTATAATAAATGAGGAGAAGTCGGATCTGGTGCCGTCCAAGTCATTCACCCACTTGGGAATGAGCTTCGAGACGCACAACAATCTCGTTCGTCTGCCGTTAACCAGAGCGGAATTAATCAGTTGTTACGCTCGCTATTGTCTTCACTCAGACAAAGTCACAGCGAGAGAATTCATGAGACTGATAGGTCTGTGCGGAGCCGCTGCGCATCTCATTTCGATGGGGCGGTTACGCACTCGTCCTCTCCAAATTTTCTTGACACAGAATTGGAGAGTAAAGATTCATTCACTCGATATAGATGTTCTCTTGTCAAATCAAGTGAAACAAGAGATTCAGACTTGGGCAAACATTCAGTGGTTGACTCAGGGAGTTCCACTGCAGTTGCCCGATCCGAGTTTTACTATTATGACGGATGCCAGTCAAACAGGTTGGGGTGCAACATTGATCCCAACGGATTCGAAGTGCCAGGGTCTTTGGCATCCGCAGTTTCTAGGCAAGCACATAAACATCAAAGAAATGATGTCAATTTGGCTTG
The DNA here is from genome assembly GCA_031216915.1 of Pictodentalium vernedei. NCBI lineage: Eukaryota > Metazoa > Mollusca > Scaphopoda > Dentaliida > Dentaliidae > Pictodentalium > Pictodentalium vernedei. Next base: position 24,548,025 of record CM062293.1, read on the forward strand.
CACTATGTCATTGGATGAACATTATTCAGAAAGCACATGTCCAAATCCTGTCTGACAATACGACAGTAGTTGCGTATATTCGGAACCAGGGAGGCACTCATTCCTTAACGTTATTCAATTTAACGGAAAGAATCCTTCTGTTTGTACTAGAACACCAAGTTCTACTTTCGGTCCGTCATATACCGGGTCGTCTGAATGTATTAGCAGACTCCCTTTCACGGAAGGGTCGCTTGTTGCCGTCAGAATGGACTCTCAACAAACAGGTATTCAATCAGATTTGCTACCAATGGGAGCGGCCAATGATAGACTTATTTGCGACACAGCTCAACAATCAGTTGCAGATGTATGTGTCACCATGTCCGGATCCTCGAGCATATGCAGTAGACGCTCTATCGATATCGTGGGACGGAATGATAGGATATGTGTATCCTCCAGCGCCGTTGATTCAGCAGATATTGTTAAAGATAAAACAATCTCAATGCAAAATTCTGTTGGTAGCATCTCTGTCTCCACAGAGACCGTGGATAAATCTACTCAGGTGTCTGCTGTGGGACATACCGCAGAAGCTTCCTCCATGATAGGATCTTCTTTCGCAGGGGAAATCACGTCAACTACATCACAACCCGCAAGGTCTCAACCTTCACGTATTTCTGTTGTGAGGTCCTTCTTGCACGGCAAGCATTTTACAGGACGAGCAGTGTACGTAATTTCTAACTGTAGGAGGACCTCCTCTTCGCTAAACTATGCGGCTAAGTGGAAGGTCTTTTGTCGTTGGTGTAGGGATCATTCTGTTGATATTTTTGATCCCTCCATTCCAGACATTGCAAACTTTCTAGTATACTTGTTTGATGAGATCAAACTGCAGCATGTTACTATTAAAGGTTATAGGTCTATGTTATCTGATACCTATGCACACCATGATAGTTTACAAATTGGATCTAATGTCTCTTTATCTAAACTAGCTAGAAACTGCTCGATAAATAGACCTAGAACCCTTAGATTAATTCCTAAATGGAATTTAGTTTGGGTTCTTCTTGAACTAAAAGAAAAGCCATTTGAGCCTCTTGAGACAGTGGACTTCAAATTCTTATCTTATAAGACAGCATTTCTCTTAGCGTTCTCTTCTGCTAGAAGAGTCAGTGAGCTTCATGCACTGTGGACGATTCTCACTATCGCAGTGTCAGGAACACTATTACCTTTACTACTAATGTTGGATCTTTTGCTAAGAATCAGGCTCCTAATAAATACCCGGAACCTATTGTTATTAAGGCCCTTCCATCTTCAGAAGGGCATAGGCCTTTACTCTGTCCGGTTAGAGCTTTACGTATTTATAAACGAAGATCTCAGTTTATCAGAAAGGAACGAAAACGCTTCTTTCTGTCTCTGATGCCTAATAGAAAGGACATTATGGTCCATTCTATTGCTAGATGGATTCAATTAACTATCCATACTGCTTATGATAATCTATCTTCAACTCAGCAGTCTGTGCTTAAGATTTCGGCTCATGAAGTAAGAGCACTTTCTACATCTTGGGCTTACGCAAATAGTGTTGCTATTACAGATTTAATGAAGGCTGCATATTGGTCTCAGCCATCCACATTCACAAATTTTCATCTCAGAAATATTGAGTCCATTTCTGGAGACCTGCATTGTTTAGGTCCATTATCTGTTGCTCAGAATGTCGTCCACTAAACAGTTGCAACTATAGTTATGCAGGCTTTCTGTTCCTGCAGTAACTCTGTCCTGCTGCCCTCTTCGCTCTGGACTATTTGACCCAGGGCAAGGGGAAGGGGGGGGGAGGGTATTCCCTTAGGTCACCTGCTTTATAGTGAAAAGCAAGGGGATACCTCCTCCGGAGTCAGTAATTCTGAGTCGGTACCGGGATGGTTTTAAAGTGTAAAGCTAATGTTTAAATTCATTCATGTCATATTTTTAAAGTGTAGCTCGGTGTGAAGCATTTGTATATGTCACGTGTCAAACGGGCGTTAATATACAATCCTCGGACACTTATAATGAGTATAAAGAGTCTCAATTCTCTGGACTTACTTTAAAAATAATTAGTATAAAGGGTTATACTGGATGTTAATAGAGAACATGGATGTTATTATGCTCAATTATGAAGGTGTTGTGTCTTTCTAATTTGTCATAAATAAGAAAGATACATGTAAAGCCTAATCCTCCTTTTCTCCTCGAGGGGATAACTCTATTATATATATAGTTGAGCTTATTGGATTTTCCTCTATGTCCTAGGCCCTCCAGCCTTTTTTTCTATTCAGCTATGTCTGGATCATTGGTACAGTATAAAAATGTTAAAAAATTTATAGTAATTTATATATTTTTTATACTTACCAATGACCCAGACGGGGATGGCCCTCCCAGGAGTTGGGAACTTGTACCTCCGCGCTGAGTACATAGCGCTGACCAGGCACTGCTTGTAAGAATGATAATTGGCGCCAATTTCGAGACCTCCTTGACACTGCACATGCGCAGTGGAGGAAAAGTATGGAGGACCATTTAGTACATGTCATTTTCAGTTTTAGATGCAAATTTTGGGGACTGGGGGGCAAAATTTGTGTTTGGCCCTAGATTTTGAGAATTAGCACCAGCTATGTCTGGGTCATTGGTAAGTATAAAAAATATATAAATTACTATAAATTTTTTAACTTTTCGCCCTTCTCAATTTTTTTAAGCCGAGCAGTAGGCGAGCGAATATATCACTCTCCTGAAAATGCCAGGCCTGCCTTAGAAACAGATTTTTAACTTTTTTTTGCCTGATTTATCAGATGTTGAAAAGCATTATTGTTTTCAAAAGAATGCCTGTTGTTTTAATCACTGGTACTCGGCACAATTTGAGATGTTGGGAAAATTATATTGGACATTTTTCCTTAAGATACACTTTTCCTAACAACTGTCAGCTTTATACACCACTCTATTTCTCAGAATACCTGACAATGATTTATGAACCCCTGCCTTGTTATTTCTAAGGTCATTTTATCAAAGTTATGCAATCACTTTTTGATACTTAAGCCTTGGGTGCTTAGGATGCTCAAGATCCAGTTGAAAAGAAAAATTTGAAATTTAACCCAGAAGAATCCGCCGGCCCTCAAACTATGGGATGAACTCTCAATTTGACACAAAACAAAATTGAGTTTTTGGAGTGGGCATGAGGCAAAATTGAAAGAGATGAATCAATTGAATTTCTCTATCCAATGTTGATTGAAAAGAATTGAAATGTCCAGATATAAGGCCATTAACACTTTACCCAACGCAGACGATATCAAAATTTATTATTTTAAATATATTTTTTAAAAATTTTTCAAAAAATTTCAACAAAACCATATTATGTGACACCTCGTTGGAACGAGCTCGACGAGCTCGTTCCAACGAGGGGGTCACATAATATGGTTTTGTTGAAATTTTTTGAAAAATAATATTTTTTCAACTGCAGAATTTGCATATTACGTGGGCAGATGTGGGCGATTCGTTGGGTAAAGGGTTAAAAAAAACAACATGTTCTCAGGCATTTTTGCTGAAACATCAGACGAGGGAGGGAGGTTTTTTTTTTTTCAGATTGATTGACTGGAGAAAATAATTTTATCATCAAAATTTGTGAATATACAATACATGTATTAATGTGGATGCTTGAAATCTCCTGTATTCTTCCTTTTTAGGAGCCTTTAGATGTGATAATATGAAAAAAAAATATGAGGACTACATGCTGAGTGCATTTTTAATATAGAAGTGATGATGTTTTCAATAAGCCCATACATCACAAGATTTCGCTGGTTCAACTTCAAATTTGTTTTCATCTCTGACTCGGCAGTACATTTTTATCACTGAACACGATGTATTCAACTCTCCAATCATAGTCCAATTCAATAAAATCTTCCAGCCGAATGTAACTAAAACAGATACAATCATATTGCAAATAGTTCATAACTTTCAAAACAATCACTTTTGTACTGGGACATCGACTAAAAACAATCGGAAATTGCAGTGAAAACATGTGACAAGAAATTAGCTTAAAGTGTCAACGGTGCTGCTAAAATGTGCAGGTGCTACTAAAATGTGACGGTGCTCCTAAAATATTATCCAGGGCCCAAAAATGTAAAAAAAAAATGATGCATCGGTCTTTTTGGTGATGTGGGCGGTGCCTGAGGACCCGGGTTATTTATTTTTTTGGCCTAATGTGAATGTGATCATGCTTGCAAACTTTGTTTTTTTTTCAGACGTTCACCTCTGATGGTACTTGCAAGGAGCTGAGAGTTCTGTTTTCATTCTATGCCTCAACTGTGGTTGGAGTTCTGCAGAATAAGAAAGTAACAGAATCCTTGATCGCTGCATTGATCCCTCATATAAGCAAAGGACTTAAATCATCAGTCAATGATTATAGGGCTGCCTCATTGATACTACTTGCACAACTGTTCTATACTGCAAAGTTAAAAGAAGAATTGTTACAAACATTTTTAAAAATTATAACCAAGGTGAGGATTTTATGCAAAGAAATATCTTTTTGAGAGCTGGATGGTATTGAAATTTCAGGCTCAATATCGGTAACAGTGTTTTTTTGGGTGATTTACCAGACAGTTACCATGGACTGGCAGCCATCGAAATTGGCCACAGCAATCAGCACTGCCGTGTTGAATGCTGTAGTAAATTAGTTTTACCACGGTACATTAATGCTGTTGTAACATTTTCCCCAGATGCTTGATTTATAATATTTTAATAATGTGTATTAGAAATCAAGAGCAACGTCCCATCCAAAATACCCTTGTGCAACGCTCTTAATTATATAACTCAAGTATTGAATATCAGGACTGGCAGTTACCTGCCAGTCCTGATATTCAATGCTTGAGTTAGGAAAGGCTACATGCACTCCTAGTACTTGATTTGTGATGTTCTTCAGTTGAAACCATATTTATTTACAAGAAGCCAAGTGAACAAATCTTAAACTATTCTAACAGGGCATAAAGACATAAAGCCTGAGGCTTACAACTCATCATCTCCACATAATGTACAGAATTGATTTTCGTGTCTGTGATTGCTGTGGCAATGCCGGGGGAAATGGAATTTACCACAGCAATTGATTGCCATGGTAAAATATTCCTAATTTCAAGGGCTGGACTGGTCATATTCCACGGTGAGTAGTGATGTCCTCGCATGTGTTTAACAGTTAATAAAAATCTTCATTAGCAAAATTTGAATTAATGATGGACTGGGTGGTACCAGGTGCTTCATTAATTAAATTTTTGATGATTATTCCTATAATTAGTGTTTGGAATCTAATATTGTTGCGTCCGTGGAAATATTGCCCACCCATGGAAAGTGACCAGTCTACTGCAGCCGTACTGTACCTTGGTATTGGTATGGTATTCGGTTGTATTACTGTTGCTCCGTGCACCTATCATAGGTACAAGAAACAATTTCGGGAACTGAACTGATCTAGTGCTGGGAGCCCATAGTTTGGGCTTTATTTTTAAGTGCAGGTACCCCCAACTGAAAGGCTTCATATTCTTTGGATGTATTTCATATTATCTTTAACTCTTAAGGGCCTAATTGGGGGCGCGGTGGCTCAGTTGGTAGAGGTGCAGGCTGCAAGCCGAGAGGTCCTCGGTTCGAATCCCACCTGCGGCAACCGCGTTGTGTCCTTGGGCAAGACACTTCACCCCGATTGCCTACATGGGGGCACGATGACGCTGTGTAATGAGGCGTACTGCACGTCGATGGTGCGCATGTCTTCAACCAATCTAACCCTGCCTGTGCTGCGGTGCAGAGTTCAGAGTTACGATGTTGGGGAGCTGACAGCTGCTCGTCGTTGCTCGGTGGTTCTCTCCGGGTACTCCGGCTTCCTCCACCTGTAAAACTGTCACGGTCACGATTAGCCCTTGTGCATAAATATGTGACCTTAAACACCAATAAATAAATAAATAAGGGCCTAATTCTGACTTGATAACGTTTTAATCCAAAGGAACAGGTGTCCCAACATGCATTGTTTCGGTAAACTCAAAACTTGATTTATAAGTACCTTGTCATTTGTTTCTAGGCAAGTCTTGGCTGCCTCTCTAGGCAGCCAATACTTTACTAGAAACAACTGCAAAGCCACTGTAGGTAGACTTTCAAAGTATAAAAAAAAATGTATAAAAAATCTCTAGGCCCTTAAGTGTTAAAGTGAAATTATTTAATCTGTATTTATGAGAGAGTGCCAAAAAACACCCTCTCTAAAATTGAAACAAAGCAAAGACAACTGAACACATTTTGATTATAAATACTGGCCACAGAATATTTGGTGAGTTCTTTTTAGCAGATCAGATCAAAGTGGATGTTTATAAAACAAATAAAATTAATATACAGTGTATTTGAACCCCCTGCACACTGATGTCAAAATACTTAAATTTCAGGCAGTAAATATTTCCCATAATGCATCTCGTTGATTTAACCAATTCATTCCTGAATTGGTTAAATTCCTTGTTGCATTATGGGAAAAGTTGGCAGGTTAAATTTTCTTTTTCCAACATCAGTGCAAGAAGTTAATCATACCAAGTCATAAAATAAGCAGACTGTCATCTGCAAAATGAGGTCCCAGAGGTGAATTTAGTGATGCTACCCCACATCTGCTCCAACGAGGGGTCACATGATATGGTTTTGTTGAAATTTTTTGAAAAATTTAAAAAAAGGTTATTTAAAATAATAAATTTTGATATCGTCTGCATTGGGTAAAGGGTTAAATATGGGCATTAACCTTCTACCCAACAAATTGGCCACATCCGCCCACGTAATATGCAAATTCAGCAGCTGAAAAAATATTATTTTTCAAAAAATTTCAACAAAACCACATCATGTGTCCCCTCTTAGAAATGAGCTCATCAAGCTTGTTCCAATGAGGGGTCATATGGTACGATTTGGTTGAAATTTTTTGAACAATTTTAAAAATTTTTATTTAAAATAATACATTTTGATATTGTCTGCATTGGGTAAAGGGTTAAGCATTAAATGAATTAATACTTGGATGCGCAAATTATTTGTTACTTATTTACAATTTAAAATTAAATGGAGATAATGTGACATGCTCTTTATTTATTCCACAGCACTTATCCTTGGGATTAATTCGGGAAAGCATGGCATGCATTTGTTTATTGTACAAGACACAAGATATATTAACATTCCCTAGAAGGTAAGCACAAACACAACTTGATAGCACTTTCAGTAGAGGTTAACCCTTTACCTAACGTAACGGCCAAAACCGGCCAGCGCTATTCTCAAAAATCGCCAATTAATTTTCATTATTTTTTTCATTTTTTGTCTCAAAAACATAGGTTATGACCCCTCGTTGGAACGAGCTTGTCGAGCTCGTTCCAACGAGGGGTCATAACCTATGTTTTTGAGACAAAAAATGAAAAAAATTAGTTATTCAAGAATTATTTTTGCAAGTGTCGTCTGCTTTTCATGTTAGGTAAAGGGTTAACCCACATCGAGTGTATCATTTTACTGACATATGACACCAATGCAGTGTTCAGTTCAGGGCCTTATGGGGGCTGAATTTCTTCCCTGTTCTCGATATGAAATAGGCAGTAACATTCCCTACTTATTGCCCTTTATCGAATTCCCCTTGTTAGCTTAACTTGACAAAGTCAAGATAAGCCATTGCCAACACACGTGCAGAAGTCTGTGAGTCTGTTCACATTTTCTTTGGCACATGCTACTCCCGTAGTTCTTGTTCGATCATTACGAAATTTCATATGCAGGTTCGAGTTCATGTCTTGATGAGAACGTCCCCTTTTAGTCACGATCAGTCAACTGTGATGGCTGTGAGAGCCCAAAACCTTTAGCACTCTCTACAGGTCTTCAATCAGTCAACCGTCGTGGGTACGTAGGCCCAGAACGTCCTATTTTGGCTGTGACCGGTCAACAGTATTGGCCGCACAGGCAGGTGACCTAGATTGTGTGGCACAGTCTACAGTTGTTCATAGTTATGAAGTGATATTATAACTTGGAAGGATAACTCTATGTGATGTCTAGATAAGACTGTCCTATTTTGGTCCCAATCAGTCAGCCATTACCGTCGCCTGGTCCTGTGACCTAGATTCCTTTAGCACTGTCTACAGTTTGTTTTTATGAAGGAATTTCATTGTAACTTGGTAGGATAACTTGGTATGATATCTAGATGAGATGCCTATTTTGGTCATGATCGGGCAACCGTGACTGCCGAACCCTCATGTGACCTAGATTCCTTTAGCAAAGTCTATGAGTTATATCTATGAAGGGATTTCATTGTAACTTGTTAGGATAACCCATTTTGGAATGATTTTCCTGAAACTTGGTAACTTTGGTTGACATACATTAACCTAGGCCTCAATTCTTTCGTACAGTCCACACCTCAAATTATTCTTATTTTCTGAAAAGATAGCATTTTGGGAACAGAAATTAAAATATTCTCAATTATCACAATTCTTGTCTTATTTCATAATCCTTTCATAAACATTGAACATTATCCTTTTCATCAAACACTACACACAGTCAAGTTAAGCTACAGTGTCATTGCCACTTTCAGTTCTAATGCTTTTAGCCCTTTACCCAAAGTAACAGCCAAAAACGGCCAGCGCTATTAACAAAAATTGCCAATTAATTTTCATTATTTTATTCATTTTTTGTCTCAAAAACATAGGTTATGACCCCTCTTTGGAACGAGCTTGCCAAGCTCGTTCCAAAGAGGGGTCATAACCTATGTTTGTAAGACAAAAAATAAAATAAAAATAGTTCTTCAAGAATTTTGTTTGCAAGTGTCGTCTGCTTTTCATGTTAGGTAAAAGGTTAAGGAAGCACCAGGTGAGGGATGTGACAATAATTGCTAAATACCATTGTTTAGAAGTTCTCTTGCTTCATCTCCCTGAATGGGATAAAGTATAATTTTGTGAACTGAGGTTTTTCCAATTAAGGCGTCATAAGTTACATTTTAGAGGCAAAAAATAAAAAATATATATTTCACAAAACATTGCTGTTATCATCTGGTAATCTTGTTTGGTAAGAAATTAAATCTATTCGTTAGTTGTAATAGGTTGTGATTTTCCCATTGGGAACAAGCCAGAAAATAAGCTGACTGTCATCTGCAAAATGAGGTCCCCAGAGGGTGAATTTAGTTACCCTCTGTGAACCTCAATCTGAATCAGGGTCTCAAAACTAAACAGAAAGAGGTACCCAGAGGATAAATTGGCCCACTGTATGGGATAGCAACATCAAATTCACCCTCTGGGGACCTCATTCTACAAATGTCATACTGCTTATTTTTTAGGCCTGATTGGTAACCCTGGTGAGTACTGTTGTGCTTGTTTATACAATAGTAACCAATTTTGTTTTACTGGTACATGTAAAATAGAACCTGATAATGAATACCTCGGGTGGAAGTCCTTTAACCCTTTACCCAACCCACATGACATCAAAATTTATTAAGGTTAATGAAATAAAATATCTTGTTTCTCTGGTACCTCCCTCATCATTGAAAATTTGTCTCATTACTCCTTTTTTTTTTTACCTGAAAATCTTTTCATTAACCCTTTGCGACTTTAATTATTCTGACGTTCAAACGACACTGGGAATTCTGTTTTTCTGACGTTTTTCAAAATGCGACGTCAAACGTCGAAATGTACAAATAAGAAGATGTTTTTACCTACGTCGCCAGCGGCAGAGCAGGTCTAGTAACCGCTCGACTCCGTCCGTCTGTCAGTCCGTCTGTCCATCAGTCAGTCCATCAGTCCGTCCGAAACACTTCTTCCGTCAAAGTTTTCTGGGCTTCTATGAAAGGGAATGATTTTATATTTGGTCTGCTGCTTCATAATGATTAGTTGTATCGTGTAAGCAATTTTCAGATCTGCTGTGCAGCCACTTCCTGTTTGCCGATACTTTGAAATTTTACTGTACCCACTGAACAATGAAATTTTCCGTCAAGGTTTTCTTGGCTTCTGTGCAAGGGAATGATTTTATATTTGGTCTGCTGCTTCATAATGATGAGTTGTATCGTGTAAGCAATTTTTAGTCGAGTTGTGACGAAGTCAAACTCGACTTATAGTTTGGTGAATGGCGGGCGGGCGGGCGGGCGGGCGGGCGGGCGGGCGGGCGGGCGGGCGGGCGTAAACAATTGGTTTCCGGATGATAACTTGATAGTGGTTCAACTCACATTCATTAAACTTCATACATAGGTTGGTCTTGGTGGGAGGAAGAACCCTATTGATTTTGGACATGCTACGTCGAAGGTCAAGGTCACAGTGACCTTGAACATAGTAAATCTTAAACAATTGGTTTCCGGATGATAACTTGATAATGGTTCAACTCACATTCATGAAACTTCATAGGTAGATTGGCCTTGGTGAGGGGAAGAACCCTATTGATTTTGGACTCGCTACGTCAAAGGTCAAGGTCACAGTGACCTTTAACATAGTATATCGCAACAATTGGTTTCCGGATGATAACTTGATAGTGGTTCAACCTAGAGTCATGAAACTTCATAGGTGTGTTGGCCTTGGTGCGAGGAAGAACCCTATTGATCTTGGACTCACCAGGTCAAAGGTCAAGGTCACAGTGACCTTGAACATAGTATATCGCAACAATTGGTTTCCGGATGATAACTTGATAGTGGTTCAACCTAGAGTCATGAAACTTTATAGGTGTGTTGGCCTTGGTGCGAGGAAGAACCCTATTGATCTTGGACTCACCAGGTCAAGGTCACAGTGACCTTGAACATAGTATATCGCAACAATTGGTTTCCGGATGATAACTTGATAGTGGTTCAACCTAGAGCCATGAAACTTCATAGGTGTGTTGGCCTTGGTGCGAGGAAGAACCCTATTGACCTTGGACTCGCCTGGTCAAAGGTCAAGGTCACAACTCGACATTGGATCTGTGATCCTGAGCGGCATTTTCAGATCTGCCATGCAGCCACTTTCTGTTTGCCGATACTTTGAAATTTTACTGTACCCACTGAACATTGAAATTTTCCATCAAGGTTTTCTTGGCTTCTATGCAAGGGAATGATTTTATATTTGGTCTGCTGCTTCATAATGATGAGTTGTATCGTGTAAGCAATTTTCAGATCTGCTGTGCAGCCACTTCCTGTTTGCCGATACTTTGAAATTTTACTGTACCCACTGAACATTGAAATTTTCCGTCAAACTTTTCTCGGCTTCTATGCTAGGGATTGATTTTATGTTTGGTCTGCTGCTTCATAATGATGAGTTGTATCATGTATGCAATTTTCAGATCTGCTGTGCAGCCACTTCCTGTTTGCTGATTCAATTACATGCAGCGACGCAGGTCCAGACCCGGTATTGGTCTTGGCTTGTTCACATTAGTGATTACAGTGTTGTGATCACAAAGGTGGAAGGGGACTATCGACCACGTCGCAACGCAATTGAGATCGACATGATGAGGTTTCTGAGACTTACAACAATTAAAGCATGATCGAATCGATGCAGATTCCCGATTAAGTTTACAAGTGTGAACACGATAATCAACACAGTCGCGATTTTACAATTGCCGCAACCAATATGCATGTACATGTGTACGCTCGCATTTTCTCTATAAATGGAAAACTCCTCAAATACAGAATGAATAGGGGTATATGCCAATTAGGGAAATTCCAAGGCAAATTGTGTTTTGAGAAACAGAAATCAAGTCCTGCAATACCTATTTTGCGACACTCCGTCCTTACTTTGTTTACATGTGGAGAGATATGAAAAGAAAACAAATTAAAGTGATATTTTGAAAACAAAATTGAAACGAAGAAATGACTGGGTACACATATGGTTGTGTCTCTTTCAAAGGACTGGCATAATAAATACGTTATGGGGAAGGCCGAGCCTACTATTGATCTTGCTGAGCCTTATATCACACCATATCCGCCCACTGAAAGCCCCATAACTTGTAATACATTTTTCCTACTGCCTACATAGGCAGCCAAGACTTGTCTAAAAAACAGCTGACAAGGCACTAAGAAAAACAAGCTTGGAGTTTACCCAAACAATGCATGTTGGGCCACCTGTACCTTTTCATTAAGAAGTTTTCAAAGTTGGAATTAGGCCCTTAACCCTAAAGGGTCTGGAGATTTTTATACTTTGTCACTATGCTTTGAAAGTCTACCACTATTGTTTCTAGTCAAGTCTTGGCTGCCCACAGAGGCAGCCAAGACTTGCCTAGAAACAAATGACAAGGTACTTAGAAAACAAATTTTGAGTTTACCCAAACAGTGCAAGTTTGGGCACCTGTTCTTATGCATTAAAAAGTTATCAGTGTCAGAATTGGGCCCTTAAGGGTTAACCCTTTACCTAACATGAAAAGCAGACGTCACTTGCAAAAAAAATTCTTGAATAACTATTTTTTTTCATTTTTTGTCTCAAAAACATAGGTTATGACCCCTCATTGGAACGAGCTTGACCAGCTCGTTCCAATGAGAGGTCATAACCTATGTTTTTGAGACAAAAAATGAAAAAATAATTAAAATTAATAGGCGATTTTTGAGAATAGCGCTGGCCGGTTTTGGCCGTTACGTTGGGTAAAGGGTTAAGGATTAAATTCCTTGTTACATTATGTGAAAAAATTGCTGCTAAGAAATTTCATTATTTATTATGCCCCCAACTTGGTCAGAGGGGGTATCTAGTGGAGAGCTGCGGACGTTCGTGCGTAATGCAAATGTGTCCGTCCAACATATTTGCTGCTCTAGAATGGTCATTATTTGTCGGATTCAAATAATTTTTGCCATATTTGTCCGTCAACATGGGGAAACGGATCCTACAGCAGAATTAACATCTTCGCATAAACATTTACAGAGTTATTTTTCCTTGTTGAACTTATTAGATTATTATTGAAAAATGATTGAAAAGTGTGTCTCTCCAACATATTTGCTGCTCTAGCTCTGTCATCATACGTTGAATTCAAATAATTTTTACCATGCTTGTTCCTCAGCATGGGGGAACGGATTCTACAGTAGAATTAATATCTTTGCATGAGCATTTACAGTGTTATTTGCCCTTGTTTAACTTAGGGGATGATTGAAAAATGTGTCCGTCCAACATATTTGCTGCTCTAGTTCTGTCATCATACGTTTGAATTCAAATAATTTTTACCATGCTTGTTCCTCAGCATGGGGGAACGGATTCTACAGTAGAATTAATATCTTCGCATGAGTATTTACAGTGTTATTTGCCCTTGTTTAACTTAGGGGATGATTGAAAAATGTGTCCGTCCAACATATTTGATGCTCTAGCTCTGTCATCATACGTTGAATTCAAATAATTTTTACCATGCTTGTTCCTCAGCATGGGGGAACGGATTCTACAGTAGAATTAATATCTTCGCATGAGCATTTACAGTGTTATTTGCCCTTGTTTGACTTAGGGGATGATTGAAAAATGTGTCTGTCCAACATATTTGATGCTGTAGCTCTGTTATCATACTTTGGATTGAAATAATTTTTGCCATGCTTGTTTATATTAGTACAGATTGCAGCAGGCACATGTCATGCTTTCGAGGGCATAATGCTATCCATGGTATTGCAGGAGGGGGGCATATGCCACGCTTCGTGTTGCTCTTGTTGCAGTCTGTAAAGGGTTAAAAGAGATTAACAATATTTTTTCAGGGCATTGAAATACTTGGCTAAAGTACCTCATGCTGCCATATATTTGAAGGATTTCCTTGTTGAACAAGATTCAAAATTAGCATGGGCAATACTACAGGACCTTGTTGGTACCGCTGTGCGTAAATCATTGACAGCTTTCTGTGGTGAGACAGCTTCAAGTGCAAGTGATGATGAACAAGAAATTTATGGACCTCCACAGTATACCACACTATTAAGAACAGTGGTGATGGAAGTACCACTAGATAACAATACTGCTGAGAAGTTCGCAAAGTAAGTATTTTAGGCCTAAAATAGTTAATATGTTTCACAGGCCCACCCGCATAGTCTTTTGGCTGTCACATGCTCTCTTTTTATAACCAATGCAAACTTAAGAAAATAAACATTAAATGGTTAATGACTGATATTTTACCCAGCTTAATAAAATTGATAAATTTGTTCCATGAGTGCAGCAAGGCTTTGCAATACTAAAGCATTGCAAAACCTTGTTCCACTCAAGGAATGAAATACACCACCACCCATGCTACTCTGCAGATTATGAGGCCTAAAACATAAAACAAAACCAGGAACATGAACTTTTGATTGCAAAACAATAATTCCAAAAATAAAAAATAAAATAAAAAAAAACACCTGCCCACATGCAATTTTACAAAAAATGGCCCGAGAAACAGAAGATCTACTTTGTAGGGGCCATATGCAGATACTTTTTCTGTGAGAATTTATCTTTTTTGTTGTGATGTAGTAGTTTTATTAGTCAAGTTGTGACAAAGTCAAACTCGACTTATAGTTTGATGAATGGCAGGCGGGAGGGTGGGCGTGCGGGCGGGCCTAAACAATTGGTTTCCGGATGATAACTTGATAATGGTTCAACCCATGTTCTTGAAACTTCATAGGTAGGTTGGTATCGGTGAGAGAAAGAATCCTATTAATTTTGGACTTGCTTGGTCAAAGGTGTAGGTCACAATGACCTTCAACATAGTAAATCGTAAACAATTGGTTTCTGGACGATAACTTGTTGGTTTGACCCAACTTCATGAAACTTCATATGTAGGTTGGCCTTCGTGAGAACCCTATTTATTTTGGACTCACTTGGTCAAAGGTCAAGGTCACAGTGACTCTGAACATAGTAAATCAAAACAGTTGGTTTCCAGATGATAACTTGATAATGGTTCGACCATGTTCATGAAACTCCATAGATAGGTTGGCATAGGTGAGAGGAAGAACCCTATTTATTTTGGACTTGCTAGGTGGAAGGTCAAGGTCACAGTGACCTTCGGCATAGTAAATCATAAACAATTGATTTCCGGATGATAACTTGATAATGTTTTGACCCACGTTCATGAAATTTCATAGGTTGGCATCAGTGAGAGGAAGAACACTATTTATTTTGGACTTGTTAGGTGAAAGGTCAAGGTCACAGTGACCTTCAACATAGTAAATCATAAACAATTGGTTTCCCGATGATAATTTGACAATGGTTCCACCTGCATAATGGTTTGACCCACACTCATGAAACTCCATAGGTTGGCTTAGGTGAGTGGAAGACCCCTATGTAATTTGGACTCACTAGGTCCAAGGCCAAGGTCACAGTGACCTTGAACTTAATAAATCGTAAACAATTGGTTTCCAGATGATAATTTGACAATGGTTCCACCTACATTCATGAAACTTCATAGGTAGGTTGGCATTGGTGTAAGAAAGAGCCCTATTTATTTCGGAATCACCTAGCTCAAAGGTCAAGGTCACAGTGACCCTTCACATAGTAAATTGTAAACAATTGGTTTCCGGATGATAAGTTGATAATGATTAAACCCACTTTTGTGCTGTCACAACTCGACATTGGATCGGTAATCCTATCGTCATTTTTTTTCTTTGTGCTGGAGTGTTCTGGTTGCTATTTATTACTAACATCATTATTTTCAGGAGATGTATATTTCATTACATAACCTATGCTACGGAAAGGGACAGTGATGAAGTTAATAATATGAATGAAATGATGACAGGAATTATCAAGATTTTAGAAAGAAGGTGAGTAAAAGCAGTAAAATAAGACAGCATTGTCAGCCATGGTTCAATATGATAAAAATAAGAGTTTCTGGGAATTACATTTCATCGGCTCGACAAAAATTATCAGTTCAACATATTAGTAGAGGGACGTGTTTATGAAGCTTGCTAATAATATGGAACTGCCACTGTGGAGGATCGATAAAACTTTCCTCGCTGTCAAAATCATGTTATTACCTTTATTCCTGTTTATCATAATTATGATATCCCACATCACATTCTTCATGCCACCATTCAGATTATCCCAAAAGTGTAAAAACTTGCACAGTGTTTATATAGAGCCATTATTTACATGTGGAGTATTATGCAGCCTTATGTCATAAGTTTTCACTCATTAACCCTTAGCTAACACGAAAAAAAAGAAGACACTTGCAAACAAAATTCTTAACTAAATTTTCAATTTCTTTTCGTAAAACATAGCTTATGACCCGTCATTGGAACGATCTCAGTGAGCTCATTGCAATGAGGGGTCATAAGCTATGTTTTTGTGAGAAAAAATAAAAACGTTATGAAAATTGATCAGTGACTTTTGTGAATAGCACATGAAGGTTTTGGCTGTTATTGGGTAAAGGGTTAAAATACCTAAAAACTTGAAAATAAATATTTGTTCTGGAATTTCATTTTTAAATTAGTAGTTCGGAGTCGCTCAGCTCCATGCGTGACGAACATAAATTGATTCAGTTTTTCAAAATGTATCATAACCTGGTACAGTAGAACCTTTGAGAGACTGTCCTTTGGGCCACACAAAAGTGGTCTCTCAAGACAGGTGGGCTCTCATAACAGGTTTCAGGTTTTCTCGAGTCAGTGAATAACCAGCCACAAAATTCAGAAATGGAGAAGAATAGATTTTTGTAATTACTTTGTTGTTCTTTTTTACGAAGTTTTTGTAACAAATTGAAATGGACTGTTATAAAAATTAAAAAAATAAATTAGTGTTGAAACTCTTCATTGAAGATTTTCAACATTAATTTATATTTTTATACTGTACCAATGACCCAGACATAGCTGGTGCTAACTCCCAAAATATAGGGCCAAACACAAATTTTGCCCCCCAATCCCCAAAATTTGCATCTAAAACTAAAGAAAACATGTCCTGAAAGGCCCTCCACACTTCGCCCCTACTGCGCATGCGCAGTGTCAAGGACGTTCCGAAATTGGCGCCATTTATCATTCTAAGTTTGGCCCTTCATCAGTTAACATCTGACTGATCTTTGTGCTTTTAAATCTCAGTTTAAATGATGCCAGACACATAAATATTAGTGAAATGGTGATTCTAAGGAGGATAGAAAAGGAGGAGAGGAAAAGAATGTGTGACAGAATATTATCAGGGCTGTAACTTAAAATTTTTTAATGAAATTATGTTAAGTTACCTATTTTCAAGGCAGCAGCCATTTTGTTGTCATTCTGATTATTTAGTTACACTGTTTTTTCAAGTGTTTTTCCTCTCTCCCTGTCCTTTAAGTTCCCCCTTGCTATTCTCCCATGCTTTTGGCATAGTTTCTGTAATTATTATTACTAAAATTTCTTGGGAGTTTTAGCTGAATAACAGAATGAATTCTGTTCTTTCCCCATGTTTACGTCTTCACCTACGGGTGGTTAGGCGTTGTGTTCTGCATCTACCATCTGATGTTCTGCAGTTTCTTCCCTGGAAGTCTCTGTTTTCCATCAGATAGTGTATTTTTGGTAACTGATTTCGGGCCTGGGTGCCTGGAGTCTTATTTTAGTGTTTTTACACTCATTGTTTACATTTACAACAGCCCTCTGTGTGAGGGGGGGATTTCTAAATAATAATATCTTTATGTTATTTTAATCATAACTAGATACATTATTATTGTTCGTAAGTGTTGAATAAATTGTTTAAAATATTTTTAAAATTTTTGTCCACACTTAGGCTTGGGATCCATTGGGGCTCAACGTTACTTTTCAGAAACTTGGGCTGTTCTGAAAAAATATTTTTTCAAAATATTTTGATTTCAATTATTTTTTCTATATTAATAGATCATATTATTATTATGTATTTTGATTGCCAGGGGTTAGTGCGAGTACCAGGACTTGTTTTCTTTTCACATTGAAAGGATATTGATCAATTGCTTTAAGAGGAAGTCTTCCTCTGACCTTATTATCATTCTATATGTGGTCAGTGTACTCGCATTAACTCCTGTTCTGTATCGTTTGATTTCGATGACAATATGGGAAGCGTATGTCACGGTATGTTGTTGGGGATTTGGACACTCCGGTCCTTTCCCCGCAGGGTCACTCTACTTTATCAATTTCTATTTCAGACGATCAAGATTAGGGTGATGTATCTGTGATGTCTTCCAACAGTGTGCCTCCGTCGTCACAATTAATGAAGGGCTAGCGGAAAAGTGCTCATGTAATACGCCAATTGCCTAAGAGGACCCTAGTAGGTTCGACGGCCTTTGACGTCCGCTAGCTCGCCCGGTGTAGCGTCCATTCACCGAATGGTTCGGCAGCCGGGTTCGTCCGTTGCGGTCTAGAAGGAATTTTGGGGTGATGCGAGCACTATAAAATTAACTTAATGCACACCCAGTGACGGCGTATCGGAGGGAGAACGGAGGAAGCCTTTTAGTCCGGTTCATAGCTCGTTCCGGTCCATCCGGACGGCAAGCGAGAGAGGCCCCTCTCTCGTTCAACAACATCTGGCCCCAGATGTTGTGGTACAAATGTGTAGTTAGCGGAGCATACGTCCGTCGCTCGGGACGCTCCGTTGTATAGGCAGTCCGCTGAGACTGCTAAGGCTTCCTCTTCTCGTCAGCGCACACGACCGCACCTTGGCTGCGTGACCGCCGATATATTACCAGCTTCGCCGATCAAGGATTCTTCGGCGACCAGGTCACACCATCCGGCAGCCAGGGATTCGAGACCGATGGACTCCGGACGTTCGCATAGGAAAAGTATGCGGGAGCCATCTGATGCGGAGCTGCCCTCGGCGAAGCAGCGATAGACTGCGCCTCCGTAGGTCTCGACGCCGGACATTCTTGTGCACATAGCACAGCTTATCGCAGCATCCCAGCAGCCGACAGAACGGTGTCGGATCGAGAATTATCCGACAGCGTTGGGTCGGTAGCCGGGGACTCGAGGCCTGCAGACTCCGGACGTTCGCATAGGAAGTGTGCGGGAGTCAACGTACATGGAGCTTCCAGCGGCAATGCATCGTAAGTCCGCTACTGCACAGGCCTCGGGAACGGATGTGCTTCCTTAATAGCACAGTTTATCGCAGCATCCCAGCATCAACTGAATCTGTCGCATATATTTTATCCGACGATGCTGGGTCGGGACGCTCCGTGGAAGCGGGTACGGACGTCCGAAAGTTTCATCCGGTCCGATGGGATACCGAAAGGGATTCGGTGGATTTCAAGCTTTCCCTTTCGGAACAACATATGCTGCGATGCCGGATAAGAAACTGATAGCGTCGGTGGACTTAGAAATTTTTGGTTCGGTTCAGGGACATCGTCCCTCAGTTCCGACATAGTCCAATAATGTCACACAAACTTTCGAATTATTGAACGACGCTATATATATTATTATTTTATGCTTGCTATCCAAGCATTTCTGGTTTCTTGTTCGAAGAGTTATGGAGATGTCTTTCAAAAGTGTGCCTCTGTCGTCATAGTTAATGAAGAGTTAGCGGCAATAAGTGCTCATGGAATATGTCTATCGCTTACGGAGTGACATTCGCTAGCTCACCCGGTGTAGCGTACATTCATCGAATGGTTCGGCTGCCGGGTTTGTCCGTTGCGGTCTAGGAAGGAGATTTGGGTGATGCGAGCACTTTAATTACTTTAGTACTCACCCAGTGACGGCAGATTGAGGACAGATCGGAGGAAGCCAACAACATAGGGGACCGCATGTTGTGGTTCAGATATTTTACATTCGGAGCATATGTCCGTTGCTCGGGACGCTCCGTTATATTGACAGTCCGAGAGACTGTCTTTAATGCTTCCTCTTCCTCACAGCAGGGCACACGACCGCACATTGGCTACGTGACCTCGAGTATCCGATCAGTTTCGGCATTCAGTGATTCCACAGCGAATAGGTCGCGCCATCCGGTAGCCAAGGGACACGAGGCCTATACACTCCGTTCGCTCGCATATTGGAAGTATGCACGGGGTAACGATCTCGGAGCTTCCTGCGGCAATGCATCGTAAGACCGCTGCTCCTCAGGCCTCAGTGACGGACGTGCTATCCGAGTTAGCACAGTTGTTTCGCAGCATCCCAGCAATTGACGGTTTCTCGGTCGAATCAGGAATTATCCGACGGCGCTGGGTCGGTGCGGTCCGCGGTTGCATCAAGCTACGGACGACCGAACGCTTTATAGGGTCCGACAGGATGGCGAAAGGGATTCGAAAGATTTCGAGTTTTCCCTTTAGTAGTATCGGAAGATGCCTTTCATATCTTCTGGCATTTCTTCCAGTGATTATTTTTCGGACTTCATTGCTGCGATCTTGGATAAGAGACTTATAGCGTCATTGGACTCGGATTTTTCGATCGGTACAGGGACTTTGTCCCTGACTTACCGACGCAGTCCAATATTGTCATTACAACATGTGTTTTATTTTTCGACGCTATATATTTATATATATATACAAGCCTGCTACTAAGCATGATAGTTTAGTTTCTTGTCCGCGTGGCTCATTCCTGCCATTTTATCTTTTTTACATATAGTTTATTTTGGCAGAGCAGGGCATACCGAGAGTTCATATGCGTCTAGACGGTGTGATTAAAGACTGCATATATTCTTTTCGCCGTTATGTCTTTTCCAATTTCAATGTTGGGAACGACATTATGTATACTAGACTTAACTTAGACGCTTTATTATACGTAATCCGCCTTACTGAGGCGTTATCATTACGTCTTCAAGAAAAGATTTACGGGATATTATTCTCAATGTAATTTCTTTTGAGGGCAGTAGTTTGTTCACGTATAACTCCGCCCTTCAGTGGCTGATTGGAGTTGGTTAGACGTGATGCAGCCCTAGCTACATCCACACGTGGATAGTAGGTTAAGAACTCTCTCAGAGTCGCTTCGTTCTCGGAGGAGCTTCTCTTCGACGGCAACTTTCCGGCAATCCATGAATTGCTTGATTTATACATTCTCTTGTCTATCTAGTGTTACAAGAGATTCAGACTGGGGCAAACATTCGGTGGTTTACTCAGAGAGTGCCGCCGCAGTTGCCGGACCCGAGTGTGGCTGTTATGACGGTTGCCAGTCAAACAGATTGGGATATATACTGATCCCTACGGATTCGAAGTGCCAGGGTCTTTGGGTTCCGCAGTCTTTTAGCTATCAGTTTAACTTCCGCGGAATAATGTTTTTTAGGCTTGCTTTATGTCATTGCATGAACATTATTCAGAAACGCATGCCCAAATTCCTGTCCTTTAATTCGACAGTAGTGGCGTATCTCCGGAACCAGGGAGGCACTCTTTCGTTTCCGTTATTCAATTTAATGGAAAGAATCCGTCTGTTGGTTATACTACACCAAGTTCAGTTTTGGTCCGTCATATTCTGGGTCGTCTGATTGTTTTATCGCACTCCCGTTCTCTTACGGGTCGCTTGTTGCTGTCAGAATGGACTCTCAACAAACAAGTATTTAATCAGATTTGCTATCTATGGGAGCGCCCAATGATGTTTTATTTATGACACAGCTTGCTAATCATTTGCAGACGTATGTGTTGGCTTGTCCAGATCTCTGAGCTAATACTGTTAACGCTCTATTGATCTATAGGACGGAATGATAGGATACGCGTATCCTCCGGCGCTGTTGTTTTAGCAGGTATTGCTAAGATAAACAACCACAATACATTTCTGTTGATAGCATCTCTATCTTCACAGAGATCATGAGTAATTTACTCTCTTGTCTACTGTGGATCTTAACGTAAAATCTTCCTCTATGTGAGGATCTTTTTTCACTGAGTAAATCGTGTCATCTTTATCACAACCAGCAAGGTCGCAACCTTCATGTATTCCGTTGTGTGGTCCATATTGCATTGTAAGCACTGTACTGGACGAGCTTTGGACGCGATTTCTTACTATAGGAGATCCTCTTCTTCGCTATTCTATGCGACTAAAGTGGAGGCTCTTCCGTCGTGGTGTAGGGATCATTATGTTCATATGGTTGATCCCTCCATACTACTCATTGCTATTTTTTAGTATACTTGTTTCACAAGATCTACTGCAGCCTGTTGTTATTTAGGTTATAGGTTTATGTTACCTCATACCTATGCACTCTACGATAGTTTACATTTGAGTCTTTTGTCTCTTTATCTAAAGTCAGTTAGTAACTTTTTGATAAATAGACTTAGAATCTTTAGATTAAATTCCTATACGGATTTTAACTTCGGTTCTTATTTAGCTAAGTAATCATTTGAGCCTCTGGAAACAGTAGTTTTCAAATTCTGACCTTTTAGACAGTAATTCTGTTGGTTTCTCTTTTACTGTAGAGTCAGTGAGTTTCATGCACTATCGATGGATGATTTTCACTTTCATAGTTTCGGAATCAATACTTCCGTTACTATTTAGGTTGGATTGTTGCATAAGAGTTAGGCTCCTATTATCCGGAACCTATTATTTTAAGGTCCTTCCGTCTTCGTATGGGCATAGGCCTTTACTCTTTCCGGGTACAGTTTATGTATTTATAAACAGATATCTGTTTATTACAAGGGCGTAAGCTTCTTCTGTCTTTGATGTCTAGTAGAAGGACGTTACGCTCCATTTTATTGTTAATGGATTCTATTAACTAGCGTACTGCTTATGGTATATCATTGGCTTAGCAGTTGTGCTTAAGATTTCGGCTCATGAAGTAAGAGTTCTTCTACTTCTTGGGCTTACATTAATAGTGTTGCTATTATAGATTTTTGAAGGCTGCTCATTGCGCTCAGCCATCCATTCATGAATTTTATCTCAGAAATATCGAGTCCATTTCTGGAGGCCTCTATTGTTAGGTCTATTCTCTACTGCTCAGAATGTCATTTACTTAACAGTTTGCTACTATAGCTAGGTAGGCCGTCTGTTTCGGCAGTGTCTCCGTTCGGCTGCCCTCTTCGCTCTGGGCTATTTGACCCAGGGCAAGAAAAAGGGGGGGGGGGGGGGGGAGGGTGTTCCCTTGGGTCACCTGTTTTTTACTATGAAAACAAGGGGATACCTCCTCCGGAGTTAGTAATTCTGAGCTGTTATTGGGATGGTTGTTTAGTGAGAAGTTTAAGTTTATAAAATTCATTCAAGTCTTAGTTTTTAAAGTATAGCTTTTGAATATTGCATATGTCAACGGACATGATTATGCAATTCTCACACACTTTTAGGAGTATAAGAGTCTCTATTCTCTAGACTTACTTTATTATTGGCTTACTTTAAAAATTATTAGTATAAGGATTATTGGATATTAATAGAGTACATGGATGTATGAAGCTCAATTTTTGGAAGGTGTTGTATCTTTCTAATTTATCATAAATAAGAAAGATACATGTAAGGCCTATTATTTCTTTCCCCTACAGGGGATGACTCTATTTTATTTTATTGAGCGTATTCCATTTTGCTCTATGTCCTTGGCCCTCCAGCCTTTTTACTATTCAGCTATGTCTGGGTCATTGGTACAGTATAAAAATGTTAAAAAATTTATAGTAATTTATATATTTTTTATACTTACCAATGACCCAGACGGGGATGGCCCTCCCAGGAGTTGGGAACTCTTGCCTCCCCGCTGAGTACATAGCGCTTACCAGGCACTGGTTATTAGAATGATAAATGGCGCCAATTTCGGAACGTCCTTGACACTGCGCATGCGCAGTAGGGGCGAAGTGTGGAGGGCCTTTCAGGACATGTTTTCTTTAGTTTTAGATGCAAATTTTGGGGATTGGGGGGCAAAATTTGTGTTTGGCCCTATATTTTGGGAGTTAGCACCAGCTATGTCTGGGTCATTGGTAAGTATAAAAAATATATAAATTACTATAAATTTTTTAACTTTTATAATTTTTATAACAGTCCATTTCAATTTGTTACAAAAACATTTTCAACACAAATTTATTTTTGTTCCTGTCACATTTCAGGTATTATGAAATTGTTTATTCAGCAATAATCCTAAAACTTTTCACAACATCTCAATCTTGAATGAGTTAGCAATTGAAACCCAATTAAGAGCTTTTAATACTTTTAATTATGTTAGTATAACCACAATGGATTTTCCAATTCCAGAAAAGGTAAAAAGTTTTTGTCATGGTTTCAGTCTTCAAAGGGGCGGTCTCTCAAAACAGGTCCATTATGGCATAAAAATACAAGTTGGTACCAGGTCACAGTGGTCTCTCAAGACAGGTGGTCTCTCAAGACAGGTGGTCTCCCATAGCAGGTCATTTATAGAGTAAAACCAATCGGTGCCTGGCAGATGTGGTCTCTCAAGACAGGTGGTCTCTCAAGACAGTGGTCTCTCAAGACAGGTTTTACTGTACCACCTTATATTGGAAGTAAAATACCACCCTTAGTATCAGCCAATCAGCAGACGAGTAACAACCTTCGTGTTCCAAGGTGTCGCACCCTGAACTGCTAATCATCATTTTTACCGTCAACAAAAAAATGTGTAATGACATCCTTAATTATATCAGAGAAGATCCTAACCTTTGTAATTTCAAAGCGTACCTCAATAAGGACAAGTGTCGCCCTCCATCTTTCTATCAACAATCTAAATCTCGTCTCGGCCAAATTTACAACTGTAGAGTATGGCTTAACTGTAGTAATCTTAATGCACATTTATGTGACAATCATTTGAAACCCTCTCCTAATTGCTCCTGTGGCGCAATTGAAACAAATAATCATTTCTTACTCAACTGTCCACTTTACGCTGACGAACGTTATGAATATTTTGGAACGCTCCCTGATGATTTTGATGCGGACACGCTATTATTTGGATCTGAAACATCAACTACAAGGGAAAACCATCTTGTTTTCAACCTAGTTGAACAGTTCATTCTCGCTACGAGAAGATTTTGTTCATTCACCTAGATCGTAACCTTCACCCCAATTGTAGGCTTGTCCCCCTGTTCACAATGAGGCTGATGAATCGTAGAGTCTTGTATATGGCTCATCAAAGTACAATACCTGTTCACAATTTTTGACAATGTGCACGCGTAATGTGTAATTTCACCTGATAATAGTGGTGTTAACAATGGGTTACCGTCCTTGCGTTGGGGTCAGTTACCATTGCTTCCATGACATAACATAGCTCCATTTCCAAAATCATTTCATCGTTTGTGTTTCTCCCATCCTCTTGATGTATGTTCGTTCGATTGTAATGTGCTCATCAAGTGGAAACGGCTAAATATAAGCTTGCATGCTTACTGCCGAATCCATATATTCTGTAAACTATTTTACATTTTTGAGTTTACGAAATAAATAAATATTTTTTAAACTAAAAAAATAAAAACAATTTTAAAATTTATTTAAAAGGTTGATTACTCTA
The DNA here is from genome assembly GCA_031216915.1 of Pictodentalium vernedei. Classification (NCBI taxonomy): domain Eukaryota; kingdom Metazoa; phylum Mollusca; class Scaphopoda; order Dentaliida; family Dentaliidae; genus Pictodentalium; species Pictodentalium vernedei. The sequence goes on from CM062293.1 coordinate 24,573,173, forward strand.
AGAAATGATAGAATTTGGCGTGGGCTTGTATAAAAAAATAGATCTTTTAGAGATCCTACAGCAAAAAATACTACCCTGTGACATGATTAACTCTTCGAAGCCAGGAGTTGAGTTTTCATGACTGTGATGTTATACAGCAGGTATTCTGGCAGTGACGGTTCGGCTATCTTTGGGCTGGGGGAGAATTAAACACTGAGATAGTGCTTCTAGTCAAGTGTCGTCTGCCTGAATAGGCAGATGACACTTGACTAGAAGCACCTGCTTTACTGTAAGTTTAAACTAAATTAGTAGTTATGACATTTTGTTTTTGTAAAAACTTTTTAAAATAGTTTCCCTGTGGGAACCCCAGGATGTTTATTGTGGTAAAGAAGGTCTCTTTTGCTGGTAAAATGGGACCCAATCACCAATGCGTGGGCGAAAGTCCTCTAACATTAGCAAAATTGGTACAAACTATTGACTGAACTTAACTTCTCTATTTTATGGTCACAATTATCCATTGTGTAGAAATATGTGACCTTAAACACCAGTAAAAAATAAATAAATTTTTTAGTAATGACCTCTTCATTCTGAAATTTGCGCTTTTCAGTCGACAGTGAATTAGTCACTTGAAAAATGGATGGCGTGCAGAAGGACTGTAGATCTGTAAGCAGTGTACATATCTGTTCACTGCAATGTAAACTTTCAGGCCACCCCTGATGACACCCAAATTAAATCACTGAGCTCTGTCAAAGAATATATAATGACTCGATCATGCATCTTATTGGGACAAATTAGTTATCTCAGAATCTGCTCTTGTACAGAACAGGCGTGATTGGAATTAACAGGCCTTTAAATTCTTCCCAACTAACGACGGCAAACGCTGTGCCCAAATAGGATAATTGCACCCTAACTATGCAGAGTTTGACACTTTTTCCAAAGCTTTGCAGTGTTTCGAAAATATTTAATTTGGCCAGGCTTCCCTGATGCTAGTAATATAGCTTAGAGCTTATCTTTGAAGCAAACAATGCAACAAATAAATAACTCTTTAGTTCGCCACAAAAAAGCAATCAGCGTATATGACATATTGATATATATCGACGCTGATTGCTTTTCTGTGGCGAATTCTATATGACCATGCACTTAAAGCTTGAGATCTATTATATTCATGTTTTTGGCATTTCGCAGTAATTTAATTTACATTCAAGTGAAACTAAGAAGCCTTCTCGAGTTCGTCAGGTACACTTATGTCAAAGGGTCGTGGGAACCAGTGATAATGGTGAACACCTATAACAAGGGGTTGTAAACTATCATTTTCAGATGAGGACTTGAAACCTACAACAGACGCCAAGAAGAAGGAAATCTGGTGCTTTTTCTCCAAATATGCTGGCCACATCCATATTTGCCGTTGTGCCAAAATTAGACTGATCTAATGGTCCGCGAATTAAGTCTCTTTGGGACTAGTTTGTATAGAATTTACAGGGAAGTGGAGCAGTGCTTGTTCACTGCGGTAAACAGGCTGTGTTTTACTGGTAAAATAGGACCCAGTCACCAATGCTTGGGAGGTGCAAATCCTCTCTAAAATGGGCAACATGGCTTATTAATGCTCACCCCTGGTACACCAATAAATAAATAAATAAGTAAAGAATTCTCAGTGGAACCCTCTTAATTGAATAGCCACTTTGCCATTGAAAATTATTCATTTTATAGGATGTTCAATTAACAGAGGTTTGTTCACTTTCCTGTATTGTGGAGAAAAAATAAGCATTTTCTCAATTATAACTTGTTTGACAGAGCTAATAGAGCAATGCCTGTATCAGATATAGTGATTCAAAATACGTGAATAAACAACAAAAATACAAGATGAATTTAGTGATTATCGCAGTAATTTTCTGACACATTACACAATTTTTTATTCAATTATTAACAGTAGTAGACTCTATAACCCATATGCAATTAATAGGTCAAATTGTACTGAGGAATGATAAATGATTTTGTGTTTGGAAAATTATATTCACTTAACCCTTTACCCAATGTAACAGCCAAATCCTGCCAGCGCCATTCACAAAAAACCCCATTGTTTTTCATTATTTGGTCAAACAAACCTTATGACCCCTCATTGGAATGAGCTCAATGAGTTCATTCCAATAAGGGGGTCATAAGGTATGTTTTTTGTGACAAAAAATGAAATAAATAGTTACTAAGAATTTTGTTTGCAAGTGTCGTCTTCTTTTCGTGTTAGGTAAAGGGTTAACAGGGTTTTTCAATTAAGTGGGCTCCACTGTACTATGATGAAAGCTGTATTTCAGTTGAGCTCTGTCAAAGAAGTTATATAGAGAGTAATCGCTTGACTGGACTGGTTATGTGAAATAATTCAGGAGAGGTGAGGGAAGTTGTACAAACACGACTTCGTGAATGCGCACAAATGTTTTATAATATAGTCCCTTGCCTTGAATGAATTATTTCATGTAACGAGTCCAGTCAAGCGATTACTCTGTTTATTACTTTTCATTATTAACGTTAATTATATTATTTAAAAAAAAGCAAAAAAAAACATTGAAGTTCCAATTACATTCACAGCAAAGCATCTGCATTTACATGCACAGATACATGATACAATTGTTGATTGCATAATTCACTTGTGAAGTTATCGTTTATAATCAAACCGGGAAATCCCAGTAAATCAGACTTTGGAAAGTAATAAATTTGCATATTTCATAGCTTTCTCTGGGCAAAATAAAGTCATCTCAGAAAATGTTCTATAAACAAAAAGTTCTCGGGAGTTTAGTGAAAAATTCCCATATTTTTTGTGTCGCCGCCCCACGAAGTGGAGAGCGACATATAGGGATTACTTTTGTCATCTTGCGTCGTCGTCCACATCACACTTTCTCTTATCCGCTACTCCTCTTTAACCTATGAATGGATTTTGATGAAACTTTCAGTGATTCTTTATCACATCATGGCATTGTGCACCTCTTATTTTATTTTTTGATCCGCTGTATTTCTCCCAGAGTTATGCCCCTAATCCACTTAGAATTCTGTCTGAAATGCCAGGCTTCTCTTATCCGCCACTCCTCTTTAACCTATGAATGGATTTTGATGAAACTTTAAGTGATTCTTTATCACATCATGGCATTGTGCACCTCCTATTTTATTTTTTGATCAGCTGTATTTTTTCCAGAGTTATGCCCCTTTTCCACTTAGAATTCTGCCTGAAATGCCAGGCTTCTCTTATCTGCCACTCCTCTTTAACCTATGAATGGATTTTGATGAAACTTTCAGTGATTCTTTATCACATCATGGCATTGTGCACCTCCTATTTTATTTTTTGATCCGCTGTATTTTTTCCAGAGTTATGCCCTTTTCCACTTAGAATTCTGTCTGAAACGCCAGGCGACACACGTCTTCCATGGAAGACTCACATCTAAGTTTTTAAATCCTTTATGTTTCAGCTATCAAGATGCCTTTGATAAAGCAGTGGAGGAATGTTTGATAGAATACAAAACATCAAAGTCTTTGATTAAAGATTTCTTGGACTTGACACTCAGCTCCAGTAAACACAAGATACTTCCTGACAGTGATGCAAATCTAGTACTCTCAGTTCATCATCGTACACCAGCTATAAGACAATCAGCTGTTAGTTATATTCTGCAGAACATCACTAAGGTAATATGATCACTTTCTAACATCTGGCTTGAGTCAAGAGCTGAGAGGTTTTTATTTTTCACATTCGGTTTCGGTTTTGTTTCAGGAAAAAACCTCTATTTCAGTTTAGTTTTTATACGCCCATTTGAAAAATGGTTGTTTTATGTAATCAGTCTGTATGTCCGTCTGTTCATCTGTCTGTCCATCTGTCCCTCCATTAACATTTTTGATTTCTGACTGTTAACTCCAGTTTGGATTATTTGATCTTAACCTAAGTTGGTGTGTGTATTACCCAAGCTCGAATATGGGTTCCATCCAATTATTTTCACATGAGTTATATCCTTTTTTCGACTTGGAATCTGACCGTCTATTAACATTTTTGTATTTTGGAGAAGTACAATTCAAAATGGCTAACATATTTTGCCATGCCTGACGGTGCTCTTGTTCTCTGTGTAAAGAACATATGGTAAATAGCACTTCAGGCTCCTTAATGTGGAAAAAATCCCCAATAGTTTGTTCAACACCACTTACCACAAACCACAAAATATAAGAAGAAACCACAAAACATTACCCAAAATGTCTGGCAAGAAGAACCCATGAGCTACGTATTTCTACAACCACACCCCATTGGTTTTTGCCTATCTTCCATTCATCTCATAAATGGCCGTTTAACAATAAAGGCCTTGGATAAATTTTTGCTTTATTCACCTAGTAGGATGATAAATTTTCCCCGTAGGTTTAACACTGAAAGAATTTATTCCCCTAGTAGCGACAGACTTGTTGACCTCTGGCCTCTACCACATTTGTCTAGCATAATTAATAGTTTGATTGTTGATTTCGTTAAATCTGTTTGAAAGTATTATACAATGCCAGTAGAAAACACCACACACTGCTCATATAATAAAGTATTTTTGCAAGTTTAACTCAAGTTTGTAGGGGAATTATTTTTAGACAGAAATGTATTACAGCGCCTTGTTTATTTTTGCCAATTTTGCAGGTCAATTGAATTGGACCAATGTGCTCCCCACTTCTCACTGTGTTTTGTAGCAAATTATAGCACGATTTGGCCACAACTGCCCTGTGGAAGATTTATGGGATAAACAAAATAAACGTATAGTGTTTTCAAGTAAAAAATTTATTCTACTCGTAGAATTAAGAATGATACTGACTCGCCAGAGGCTCGTCGGTTTCATTCTTAATCCTACTCGTAGAATAAATTTTTTACTTGAAAACACTATACATTTATTCTATATTGGTCATTCTTAGGGATTCTAGGGGCTCAGTTGCTACGTCTGTTGAGTTAAAAAAAAAACCCATAAATTAGAGTAACAATGAATAAAGTTCATTTAATTTATGTATGTATTCTCATTGTCATATTTTCTCCTTTATTGACTTGTCTGGTCGAAGGGTCAATAATTGAGAAAATGTGTCAATGAAAACACAACTGAGTCACCCCAGTTTTAATTCTTTTTTCATTTTTTTGGTCAAAAACATAGCTTATGAGTTATGACCCCTCTTTGGAACAAGCTCATTCCAGTGAGGGGTCATAAGCTATGTTTTGACCCCATAAATGAAAAAAAATTAGTCATTCAAGAATTTTATTTGCAAGTACAGTGGAGCCCACTCAATTGGATATCTCTTAATTGTATATCCCTGTTAATTGAATATAATTTTAAAACACAAAACCATTTACCATACCTTCAGTACAAATTTGATCTGTTAATTGCATATGGGTTGTAGAGAAAACTCCTGTTAATTGTATATAAATTTTTGTAATATGTCGAAAAAATTACTGTGACATGCACCAAATTCCCCTTATTTATCAACCTTTTTGGCCTCACTACATCCAATAGACATTTATTCTATTATATCTTGTTTGACAGAGCTCTATGAGCTCTGTCAAACAAGATATAATAGAATAAATGCTCAGTTTACCTCCAGAACACAGGAAACTGACCAAATCCCTGTTAATTGTATACTCCTGTTAATTGAATAATTTTCACTGGCAAAATGGATATTCAATTAAGAGGATTCTACTGTATTGTCTGCTAGTGATTCTAGTTCATATGTTCTATGTTGTGTTCTCATTGTCATGTTTTCTCCCTTTCGGTCTCGCGATTGTCCAGTGGATGAGTCCATAAGAGAGAAAATGTGAATGAAAACATGACATATTCACCTGGTAGACTAAGTGACAAGAGTCCATAGGAGACACTAGTCCATGTTCCTCCCAGTTAGATAGTTTTATCAGTTTATGTACAAATACATTAAAACCGTTTGGTCAGTTTTGCTGGATCTTGTGGTTTGGTTTTTATAAGCCTGCTTTATAAAAACGGTTGTATTATGTTATAGCATTGACGTCCGTCCGCCCGCCCGACTGTCCGGAATTGTTTTCTGGAATTTTTTTTGTTATTGATGAATATATTGAGAAGATTTTTGGTATACAACTTTGTTATGGATGCTTACAGATCAAGTTTGAATTTCGTTCTGCTCAGTTGATTTTTGGTGGAGTTACTGCCCTTGAATGTAAAATTTTTAGGGTTTTCCAGATTTTTTTCATTTTTTGGTCTTTTTTTTCATTCTGGTTGGACATATTGAGAAAATGTTTGGTATATAGCTTTGTTGCGGATACTTACAGATCAACTTCGAATTTCATTGTGCCTGGTTGATTTTTGGTGGAGTTACTGCCCTTGAACTTAGTATTTTTACCATTTTCAAGACTTTTTTATTTGCCCGCATGATGTTTTATAATTTCTGGAAGTGCGGGCATATTATGCACCGTCCAATGGTGTCCTCTGGTTTGGTTTACAACTAAAAATGAAAACAGTGGAAAGCAAAAAAAAAAAACCCTGACCAGCCAGCCCCCTCCTTCCCTTGTTAAATTGTATATCAACAGATGGCCTCATTCTTGAGAGAGTGTATCAGTTAGTTGCTCTCACAAAATAAAATCAGATCTCAGTGGACTGCCTTGGCTACCATATTACCAAATTTTAAGCTTTCTCTTGCAGGCTCACTTGGTATTAATATGCCATCCTGCAGCAGCAAAACATTGCCCTCGGGAGGGCACTTTAATATAATTCTTCTGCAATTTCTTTGTGTGGCCCAGGAAAACAATAGCCACTACTAAATTAAAAACCGCCATGTTATAAGAGGTAACTACTTAATAGGAATAAATTTGGTTTAGGCAGTGAGGCTGCCAAGCAAACTTTCTGCCTCCCTAGTGAACCCTGAATACTGTACAGTATTGGTATCGTGCTATTACCGAGTTACCATACCTAGGGAATCCCAAAATGCTGAAATTTGGATAATGAAAATATTCTTGACATTAGCTAAAGAAGTATAAGAGCAGACAGTACAACCTTACCCAAAATGCCCAACAAGAAGAGCCCATGGAATATGTATCTCCACAGGCACTCGCCACTGGTCATTGGATTTAACAAATATGCCGAGAGAAAATACCCACTTCTTGTTACATGAAATGACAGTGTGTATGTAGTGAGTGGGGGCGCAGTGGCATTGTGGTAACCGGTTCTCATCAGATCACCAAAGTAAAGCAACTTCGAGCCCGGTTAGTCCTCGGATGGGTGACTGTCTGAGTGATCGATTTGGACTCCCGCGTTGTGTCCTTGGGCAAGGCACTTAACCCTAATTGTCCACATGGGGACACGATGACGCCGTGTACTAAGGCTTACTGCACGTTGATGGTTCGCATGTCTTCAACCAATCAACCCTGCCTGTGCTGCAGTGCGGAGTTACAATGTTGGGGAGCTGGCAGCTTCTCGTTGTTGCTCAGTGGTTCTCTCAGGGTACTCCGGCTTCCTCCACCCGAAAAACTGTCACAGTCATGATTAGCCATTGTGCATAAGTATGTGACCTTAAACACAATAAATAAATAAATAATGTGGTGAGTACCTATGGTATTTCCAACATTTTGACTAACACTGCAGTCATTATTCGTTAAATTGGCTGTCTTATCATCCACTCGAGTCCAGAGTTAAATATGAGTGTTCTCAGTCTCTGACTACCGTAAATGATGACCTACAGCTAGGCAGTATACCGAAAATATAATTTTATATGTATCAGAATATTGATGACACCGAATGTCATACATATATTCCTGTAAATCATCCTAAAATTATCAATACCAAGACCAAACTTGAAATTTCAATACAGCCCAGCTCTACTTCTGATTCATTTATTCATTTTGGGAAGATAAAACTCAACTTTAATCAGGTAATTTGTTTTTTTGTTTTTTTTATTGAATGTGGCAGTTTTGCCAGATTTCATGACATCATTGATTTCAATGTTTCTGATGAAAATAATCATATGAGTCATGTTTTTCATTCTTTTTTCGGCATCATAATATCAGAGTTATATACTTTGCATCACATAGATTCTTTCCAGTTCAGTATAAATTTCCAAGTGGTATTGCTTTTGTTGTAGATCCTGTAGAAATTTTACAATTTTCATCCAAAGCTGGAGTCTACACTCTGATGTCAAAATACAGAAATTTCTTGATGTAATTTTTCCCATAATGCAAGTAAGAATTTAAGGCACGTCAATCTCATAGAGCCCTTTCAGGCAAGATTGAATTGGGTAATTTCTTTGTTGCATTATGGGTAAAATTTCCGGCTTGAAATTGTATTTTCACATCAGTGGGGGATTAACCCTTTACCTAACATGAAAACCAGACAACACTTTCAAATAAAAGTCTTTAAGCACTAATTATTTGGATTTATTGCGTCAAAAACATAGCTTATGACCCCTCATTGGAATGACTTGTTGAGCTCGTTCCAATGAAGGCCATAAGCTGTGTTTTTGTGACAAAAAATGAAAAAGTAATTAAAATTGAATGGAGAATTTTGTAAATAGCGCTGGCCGGTTTTGGCCGTTATGTTGGGTAAAGGGTTAAGCATGTTATTCTATTAACCAGTGTACAGTTAGTGAGATCAAGTCTTTATGTTTTGTAGATGGAAGATCGTACTTTTGTTGAAGATGTCATTCTACAAAGACTGAATGATGATGACTATAGTGTAGTGGAAGTGATTTTGAGTGAAAAAAAGGTTTGACATACTTTCTTAATAGAATCTGAGTTTCCCAAAGTTTAAATAAAGAACAAACCTGCAAAATGTATGTCGGGAACCTATTAACTTTGTAAACTGAGTGAATTAGTTCCACAGAGTTACCAAACATTTGTAAGTCCTCAGTCTAAAACAGTCATGTTAACTCTCCCGGAATGCCCGGGAAAATCATGAAATTTCAGTGTAGTTCCCGGTCTCTCAGATGGGAATCAGTTTTGGACCAAAAATCCCGGAAAACAACAGTTGAATATTTCTTTTCCGTTGTAACTTATGTAAAACGTTCGGAGTCAAATCGCTTGTATTTCAAACTCTGGTAAAAACTCCTGAAGCAGTAAATAAGGATTTAAGTTAAATTTATTTACGGAAAAGGTATTTTATGATATATATTTCAGCTGTATTCATGTTTATTTCTGTATATTTCTTCTCAATCAGAGATTCGTGATCAATGTGTGAGCGTCAAAGTGAAAATAGGTGAGTTACTATAAAAAAAATTGAAAACTCCACCTTCATTTAAATGCAGATTTTTGGTAAATAAAATGTATGAAAAGGAATTAAATAAAATATATTTATTTATTCATAGAATGACTTTAATTCTCATCCCTTTTCCAAACACAATCAAAATGTAAACAACACCTTGACCTCAACCATTTTCCAGTTTAAAAATAGGTTAAAGTCGGTTATGATGCCGAAAAATTATGACTGCAGATTTATACACAATGGACTTATTTTCTAACAATACATTTATGCCGTTGTGCTGACAACAGAACTGTTAACTGTTGTTGGCCGTCTGTACCCAGAAAATTTCGAATGGAATTAAAAAAAACCCAAATCCTTCAAGGATGAAAAGAAAAATTTTGTTTAGGGCACAAACGTCCACACATGCATGAAGGATTTTGATAAAAATCCTTTCCAAGTACAAATCTTCTTGAAGTAACTGAACATTAGGACATCTTTTCCTGTTAACATTTCCAGACTTTGGAAATTATTATCTGCGCAGACTTTGATAAAAGCAAACCACAGGTGGTGTGCTCTGGGTGGGGGTGGGGGGTTATGAAGAAGAGGGTGGTGGGGGGGGGAGGGGGGTCAAATCAACAATTATTTTATGATGTTTTAACATGGCATAAATGCATCAGCATAATTGACAACTAGATCTGGATATAAGCTGGTGTTAATAGTGGTCTATGAGCTGAAAATTTGCAAGTTTTTTCTCCTGTTTTGTCCCAGCGCGAACTTTTCCCTAAAATCCATCCCATTTCCCTGAAAATCACCCTCAGGTTCCCTGAAAAATTATTCTGGAGGTTAACATGTCTGGTCTAAAACAAGAAAAATACAATTGCCCCACCAATTCAACTCTATCTTGTAAAATGTTAGATTATTGAAAGCTGGTTTTTGTCTTGGTTATTTAGATATTTAACCCCGTTACCCAACAGAACAGTCAAAACTGGTTAGCGGTATTCACAAAAATTGCCATTCAATTCGTAAGTGTTCACCTTAAAAACATAGCTTAGGACCCCTCATTGGAATGAGCTCATTTATCTCGTTCCAATGAAGGGGTCATAAGCTATGTTTTTGATGCCAAAAATGAAAAAAAAAATTAGTTATTTAATTATTTTGTTTGCAAGTGTCATCTGCTTTTATTGTTAGGTAAAGGGTTAAACAGATGATAGAATGTTTTCACATTAAATACTCAGCTTTGCAATTCCAATATTTTTAATTGGATATACTTCCTTCCAAGATATCTGAATCAAAGGAATGTTCTGCTATCAAGTTCATTCCTCCAAAAGTTGTAGCAGTCTTATTAAATTGTGTAACAATAATACATTTTGAAGAAAAGTAATTGTTTTTAACCCTTTACCCAACGAATCACCCGCATCCGCCCACGTAATATGCAAATTCAGCAGCTGAAAAAAAAATTATTTTTAGAAAAATTTCAACAAAACCATATCATGTGACCCCTCTTTGGAACGAGCTCATCGAGCTCGTTCCAAAGAGGGGTCACATGATATGGTTTTGTTGAAATTTTGTGAAAAAAATTAAAAAATGATGTTTAAAATAATAAATTTCGATATTGTCTGCATTGGGTAAAGGGTTAACCCCTTAGTTAAATAATTCGCAGATACCAACCCTTTTTTCTAAAAAAAAAATATCCAAAGACTCTTTGCTTTTACTGGCTGGTAGTTTCTGCCTCTTTTTTAAAAGAAGTTATCTAAAGTATAAACAAATGCATATAATTTGAATATATGGAAAAGCATTAACCCTTTACCCAGTGTAACGACCAAAATCGGTCAGCGCTATTCTCAAAAATCGCCAATTAATTTTTATTATTATTTCATTTTTTTGTCTCAAAAACATAGGTTATGACCTCTCATTGGAATGATCTCATCGAGCTCGTTCCAATGAGGGGTCGTAACCTGTTTTTTAGACAAAAATTAGTTATTCAAGAATTTTTTTTTGCAAGTGTCGTCTGCGCTTCATGTTAGGTAAAGGGTTAAACTGATATTTTCTGATACTATATTGGTATAGTAGATCTGGTTTGACATACTTGATGCTCCCTGTAGAGCAGGCTTTAGAAAGTACTTGTAATATTGGTTATTGAACCCTTAAAGGCCTATTTCCAACTTGATGACCTCAGAACTGGTGCCTTTAACATGCTATTATGAGGAGTTCCTGGTGACAATAGACAAATTACAAAGGTAGTGGTTTCTAATCGTGCCTTGGCTGCCTTAAACAAGCTGCCAAGACATGACTAGAAATCACTACTAAGCCACTGGGCATGTACTGGCTGTTGTCATGTGTAAATTCAGTACAACTGTCTTTTAAAAATATTTTTTCAGGTCCTCTGGGATATTCTATCTTCTCGACAAGGTGAACTGATAAAATCTTTGATGAATTTAATCATGAAACTGGAGATAAACAGTCATTGGTAAGTACATACTCTGTTAGAGCTTTCCAAGCAATCATGCCAGGACATAGTATTAACTTAATAACCACCATTATTTACTAATTTTCATGACCTAAAATCAAGTCAGAAAATAAGCAATCAGTCATTTGCAGAATGAGGTTCCCAGAGGGCGAATTTGCTAATGCTATCCCATACAGTCTGCCTATTTACCCTCTGGGTACCTCTTTCTGTTTAGGTTTAAGACCATGATTCAGATTGAGGTTCACAGAGGGTAAATTTAGTTGCCAGCTTTCTCCACCCCTAAAACTGTCCGACAGGAGGTCACCCTGGCTGTCGAAAGTGCCATTAAACCCCAATAAATGAATGACCAATAATTTCTCTAGTTGAATTTAGATGAATTTTTTATCAAATATTGTCATGGCTGCTTTACAGCAGCCATGACTACATTTGATGAAAAATATTTTGAAGATACTCGGCGTGTTAAGAGTTAAAGCTTCTTTCTTGCTGAGTCCCCAATTACATTGTAAAAATCGGTATGTTGTTTTGAAGGGTTTCAAAAATTACCCCTCCGTGGGAACCCCAAGAAGTGTAGCAGTGCTTGTTTATTGTGGTAAACAAGCTCTGTTTTACTGATAAAATAGGGCCCAGTCACCAATGCCCTTGGTGTAAGTCCTCTAACATGGGTATAAACCATTGGCTGGACATGACTTTATATCCATGTTGGGGTCATGCTTAGCCATTGTGCAGAAATATGTGACCTTAACTCCTTTCATGCTGCTAGCAATTATTCTCACCAAGGACAGGATTTCTCTTGCCACGGAAATAAGTATAATTTGGGTACATTTAATCAGTCCTCCTGTAAATTAAATGGACTTTTTCATCAATGATTCCGAGAGTTAAATTTAGATGAATTTTTCATCAAATCTAGTCAGGGCTGCTTCACAGCAGCCGTGACTAAATTTGATGAAAAATATCTTCGAAATACTCAGCAGGTTAACCCTTTCATGACTCAGCCAAACCAACTCCCCAGACTTGGGATATTGGGGTTAATTTCGGGATCATCTCGTCCGTTAGATGAAGGTATAAAACGTTTCATTCATTTGGATTGTCAGGTAAGTCAAGATTTATCTTTCCAGCTTCAGAACATGGGATATCTAGTGGAACAAAATCTGTGCATTTTTCCCATTGAAAAATTGGACCAATTCCACGACCACGCCAGCTCCGTCGTATTCTGCCATGTCCCTGACCAGCACTTCTTTTTCTGCCGCGTCCCCTCCGACTGACCAGTCCTATTCCACTCCGTCATCTGGATTATTAATGGCAACATCATCTGAACGTCCAGCACTCATAGTAGTGTCATATGTGTCAGCTTGTTTTGAGCCAGACTGTACCGCAGAATCCTTTTTCCATGTTGCTATCAGTTGTCATCTTCATCTGTGGAATTATTGTGAGGTGCAATCTGCGCTAAAACTGCAGCCAATCAACTAAAGGGAAGCAACTCTAAATTCATTCGGGCATGAAATTACTTCTGTGGACTGATAGAGATAGCACACGTGGACTGAGGTGAGAGCAGATGCATTACTATGCCATCGGCGCGCAGCACGCCGATGGGTTTTGTAGTGTCAGTTTACCACTGGCGCGGCGCGCGTCGGCGATTCATGAAAGGGTTAAGAGTTAAACAACAATACATAAATAAATAGAAAATAGTCCCCATAAAGAAATGTATGGGGTAGAGATGGGCGGTTTTAAAATTTCATGTCTGTTTCGGTTTCATTCATAGAGTCAGGTTTTCGGTTTTGGTTTTCATAGTACAAATGTAACAATACATTGCATTTACATATAAGATGTATTTGGCTCGAGTCAGCTTCACAGGGCCTCCTTCCTTTTCCAGGGCAATGCACCTGTGTAATATACCGATATTCTCATTTCTTGAGCACAATGTATTTGCATAAAGTATCTGAAGAGTTTCTAGTTTGAGAAAAATGATTCTTGCCTTGAGTCTGTTGCAAAATTAGCCCCCCCCCCCCCCTCCCCCAAATACCCGTGTTTAGGGTAACCCGACACACCCTAAAAAATTATGCCAACCATATGAATTTATCGGGTAAAAATCGCTCATATAGGTCATTGTAACCCTAACTTTCTATCCAACTTCAACTATGATTTTGATGCTGACTTTGAAGTTCAAGCTTTCAAAATTACGTGCAGAAATAAATATATTTGTCATTATAAATGCGGAACAAGAGACAAGTTCCAGTTCTGCAAAAGGAAATCACATTTGATAAACAAATGAACATTCAAAACACGATGTATAACAAGTAATTTTTGTCACCTATTTTCGTGGTAAAGGCCACGCTCAAACTCAATGCCAATTAGTGCAGCTGTTCTGAAAAAGGGGTATCGCAACTTTGAAGTTTGAAAACAAGGTTAACTTTAAGTTGTTTCTCTCTATTCTGAGAAGTGACAACCTGATTTGAGTTTTTCAACATTGAAGTTGAAAACTGCGACAACAGGTTTTCTGTAATTGTTTTGATAACAAGACTGAAACTGAACCAAATTTTGGGGTTTCATCATTGATCTGCTCTATTGATTTTACAGGGAGAGACTGCCGCTACTTTTTGAAGTCATTGGAAGCTGTAGTGCAGATAGTGTGTCAGAATTGGAACCCATCATGTTGACGTATATTTATTCTGCACCAGATTCTGTGAGAAAATCTCTCATTGAGGCTTTGAGAAAATCTGTTGCTGTATCAAGAAGTTCATTATTGAAAGGTATTTGGTTTTGAACTTTCCCTTTGATGCTTTCCTATTAACAATTTACCCAACGAATCGCCCACATCCGCCCTCGTAATATGCAAATTTAGCATCTGAAAAAATATTAAATTTTCAAAAAATTTCAATGAAACCATATCATGTGTCCCCTCTTTGGAATGAGCACGTCGAGCTCGTTCCGATGAGGGGTCACATTATATGGTTTTGTTGAGATTTTTGAAAAATGTTAAAAAATGATTTTTCAAATAATAAATTTTGAATCGTCTGCATTGGGTAAAGGGTTAATTTGGTTTTGCTTTGTTGTAAAATTAAATTCTTGTGAATGGAAAGCTCCGATGACCTGAAATTTTCAGAAGTTCAACATGTTATCAAAATGAAAATTTTTCTCTTGAAGTTTATATAAAAAATTATTTCACTCAGGTCTAAAAAAGTTTAAAAAATTATTTATCAGGCCCTCCTGCATGGTCTTTTTGGCTGCCGCCTGCTCTCTTTTTATAACCAATTTAAACTTTAAAAAAAATAATAATTAAATGTCTGATATTTTACCCAAGTATATAAAATTAATAATTTTGTCCCTTGATTGCAGCAAGGATGAAGCAATAGCATTGCAAAGCCTTCTTGCACTCAAGATACAAAATACACCACCATCCATGCTATTCTGTAGATTATGAGGCCTAAAACCTAAAACAAACCAAGAACATGAACTTTTGATGCCAAAGAAATAATTACAAAAATAAAATAAAAAAACGCACACCCAAATGCAGTTTTACAAAAAATGGCCCGAGAAACAGAAGATCTACATTGTGGGGCCTTGTATATCATATTTGATTACAATAAAACTTTCTCAGCTATTAAAGCTATAAAACACAATTTTTTTTTAACCCTTTATCCAATTCAAATGATTTAAAAATTTGGTATTTTAATTGTTTGTTTTTTTTTTCAAATTTTTCAAAACACTCCAACAAAACCAGATCATGTGATGACTCAGTTGGAATGTGCTCAATGAGCTCCTTCCAGTGACTGGGATCAGATAATCTGGTTTTACTTTTTCGCAACAGCTCAATTTGTCAATTATTATACAAACGTGAAAAATAATAATAATACCACAAAATACTGTTAGATATCATTATTATATGACTACGTAATTTAACCGCTAAATATCACTACTGTTTGAAGATTTTTTCCTGATCCCTGGAAAATCCACAGTGTGGAATTTGATTCTGTATCACTATAGTATGACCCACTATTTACGGGTGCGTTCGAATTCGCATACTTAGCTGTTCCAATCACAGAGAGTACATGACTCCGAGCTGGAATGGGTGTGTTTGAACGGCGGTCTGGGTTGACTGAATGTTGACGAATAACTTTATTACGTATTCTTGCACATTGGGGGATTTCCCAGAAGTGTGCACCTGTTACAAAAATAAGTGTAAACAAAAATAGTTCTTTTTTTACTTCAGTCCAGTTTACCTAAAAAGGTTGAGGGAATTGTTAATGCTAGCGTTGACATGCGATGTTGAACTATAAGTCATATAATAAACCTTTTATCGCTACAGTGAAGTGATCTGGGTTATCGCATCATGTCTCGTATTTTGAGTTCTTTGTTCAAAGATCCATGAAAACTTTGATTGGCCTTCAGTTCTCGATTCTAGGTTAAGAGTATTTCATTAGCATGTCCTTGGGCAAGACACTTCACCCCCATTGCCCATGTGGGGGCTCGATGACGCCGTGTACTCAGGCGTACTGCACGTCGATGGTACGCATGTCTTCAACCAATCTAACCCTGCCTGTGCTGCAGTGCGGAGTTAAGATGTTGGGGAGCTGGCAGCTGCTCGTCGTTGCTCGGTGGTTCTCTCCGGGTACTCCGGCTTCCTCCACCCGTAAAACTGTCACGGTCATGATTAGCCATTGTGCATAAATATGTGACCTTAAAACATCAATAAATAACAATAAATAAATAAATTTCATTAGCAACAACTAAGCAATAAAAATTATTTCCCCCGCATTGTAAAATACAGCATGGCATTGGAAGTTAAAAAGTGATTAGATTAATATATTTAATATAAGAACACCATAGTCATTGTTGCAAGCCTGAATATTAGCAACCTGTCATTTGCAAAATGAGGTCCCCAGAGGGTGAATTTGCGGGTGTTATCCCATACAATGGGCCAATTTATCCTCTAGGTACATCTTCCTGTTTTGGCTTGAGACTTTGATTCAGACTGAGGTTCAAAGGGGTAAAGTTTGTGATGCTACCCTGCTGTGCAGGCTAGCATCACCAAATTCACCCTCCGGGGACCTCATTTTGCAGATGACAGTCTGCTTATTTTCAGGCTTGCATTGTTGGATAATCCACAGAATCAAGTATTTGTGTCAATATTTAATATTTTTCAGTGAATAAAACTTCCAGAGTATTTCCATTTAAAGTAAATCGTGTCATTAAGAAATATTTTTTTCAGGTTTTTTTGATGGATTTAATTTAACTAGTAGTAGGGATAGGAACACTCACCAACAACAAGTTTTAAAAGAATTGTTGAAAAGCTTTGAGAAGCTCAAGAAAACAGAATTACTTGACCAGGTATGCAGCTCTATAAAAATGTTATTTGAATTTGTGCAAAGCAAATAATGGTGTGTGTGTCTTGTAAATAATGGTGTGTGTTTCTTGTAAATAATGGTGTGTGTTTCTTGTAAATAATGGGGTGTGTTCCTTGTAAATAACGGGATGTGTTTCGTGTAAATAATGGGGTGTGTTTCTTGTAAATAATGGTGTGTGTGTCTTGTAAATAATGGGGTGTGTTTCTTGTAAATAATGGGGTGTGTTTCTTGTAAATAATGGGGTGTGTTTCTTGTAAATAATGGGATGTGTTTCGTGTAAATAATGGGGTGTGTTTCTTGTAAATAATGGGGTGTGTTTCTTGTAAATAATGGGGTGTGTTTCTTGTAAATAATGGGATGTGTTTCTTGTAAATAATGGGGTGTGTTTCTTGTAAATAATGGGGTGTGTTTCTTGTAAATAATGGGGTGTGTTTCTTGTAAATAATGGGATGTGTTTCTTGTAAATAATGGGGTGTGTTTCTTGTAAATAATGGGGTGTGTTTCTTGTAAATAATGGGATGTGTTTCGTGTAAATAATGGGGTGCGTTTCTTGTAAATAATGGTAGTGTGTTTCTTGTAAATAATGGGGTGTGTTTCTTGTAAACAATGGGGTGTGTTTCTTGTAAATAATGGGGTGTGTTTCTTGTAAATAATGGGGTGTGTTTCGTGTAAATAATGGGGTGTGTTTCTTGTAAATAATGGGATGTGTTTCTTGTAAATAATGGGGTGTGTTTCTTGTAAATAATGGGATGTGTTTCGTGTAAATAATGGGGTGTGTTTCTTGTAAATAATGGGGTGTGTTTCTTGTAAATAATGGGGTGTGTTTCTTGTAAATAATGGGATGTGTTTCGTGTAAATAATGGGGTGTGTTTCTTGTAAATAATGGGGTGTGTTTCTTGTAAATAATGGGGTGTGTTTCTTAAAAATAATGGTGTGTGTGTCTTGTAAATAATGTTGTGTGTTTCTTATAAATAATGGTGTGTGTTTCTTGTAATGATTTGTTGATTATCAGTCTCTTAAAAAACATTTCGTTGGTGTCAATGTTATTTCAGGTCTTTTGAGGGCGTGGTGGCTCAGTAGGTAGAGGTGTTTGCTGCAAGCCGAGATGTCCTCGGTTCGAATCCCACCTGCGGCAATGCATTGTGTCCTTGGGCAAGACACTTCACCCCCATTGCCCACTTGTGGGCACGGTGGCTTTGTGTACTAAGGCGTACTGCATGTCGATGGTGCATCTGTTTTCAGTTAGTGCTAACCCTGCTTGTGTGGAGTTAGTATGTTGGGGAGCTGACAGTTGAGCGCCGTTGCTCGGTGGTTCTCTCTGGGTACTCCGACTTTCTCCACCCGTAAAACTGTCATGGTCATGATTAGCCATTGTGCAGAAATATGTGACCTTAAATGCCAATAAATAAATAAATAAATATTCAGGTCTTTGTGTATAGTCCAAGATGTAGGAGTAGACCACATTTCCCAGCCTGCAAAACTCGTCTTTTGTAATTTTGGAAAAATCCTTCAGAAATGGGTGAAAATTCCCTGAAAATTCATCTAGTTATTTCCTGTTTTGTGCCAAGACTAATGTAATCGGCCCTAAATGAGCTCCTGTAACTCTTAGAAGCCGGGGAATCCAAACTAGACTAGAAGCACCTGTCCAGTGTTTAATTCTCCCCCAGCTCAAAGATAGCCAAACTGTCACAGCCACATTACCTGCCGTATTACATCACAGGCAAGAAAACTCGACTCCTGACTTCTAAGAGTTAAGTGATACTGCCGCAGTTAAAGTGTGAGACATGTATTTTAATGTGAAACAATCTTTTTTGAACTTTTATTAGACCAGAGCATACTCCGAATTTACTATTTGTGGTTTGAAATATTTAGCATTTTAAATATCTTGGACATTTTTATTTTCAAGGTTGAAAAACTTGTGCAGGCCTGTGCTAACCAGCCAACCAGAAGAAATATTTTGAGAGAAATTATGTTAGTTGTTCTCAAAACTTTGTCGGAGAATGATTCAACATTTAAATATTGCTTACTACTGATACATTTAATCAAGAAAATTCTTCAGGAAAAAGAGGTAAGTGTTTCTGATACAGTGAAACTCTGTAATCGAATAGCTACTCTGCTATTGAAACTATTCAGTTAACCCTTTATCCAACGTAACCGTCCAAAACCGGCCAGCGCTGTTCTAAAAAATCGCCAATAAATTTTCATTTTTTTGTCTCAAAAACATAGATTATGACCCCCTCGTTGGAACAAGCTCTTTGAGCTTGATCCAATGAGGGGTCATAACCTATGTTTTTGAGACAAAAAAATAGTGATTCAAGAATCTTTTTTGCAAGTGTCGTCTGCTTTTCATGTTAGGTAAACGGTTAGCAGGAGGAGATGAATTCAATTAAATCATAGCACAATGGTAATGCCACATAATTTTCTCCAATCTCTCTGTTTTTCTCCTGGTGAACTCTGAATTTAACCAATAATATCTTGTTTGACAGAGCTCACTGAGCTCTGTCAAACAAGATATATTTGGTTGAGTATCAAACTGCATTGTAGGAAATATTTGCTGCTGAAAACTTTGACATTTGAGTGTAGAGGGTTAACAGATATCGGGTCAATTTCCTGTATTCTAATGATAAACTTCACAAATGAGCATTTGTTCTATTATATCTTTCTTGAACAGGGTTTATGGATCTTTGTCAAGCAAATAATAAGAGATTGAGTGCCCCTATTTGATGTCCTGAATACAAATAATCCAATAAATATGAGGAATTCATTTGTTGTACGAGTAATTCTTCATCATAATATAAGAATTTTTATTCAGTTAACAGGTGTTTACTCTTTTAGGCCAAAACAAGTTAAAACTTTGTTTCTCAGGCCCTCTCGTATAGTCATTTTGGCCACCGCATGCTCTTTTTTTATAACCAATGCAAACTTAGACAGACAGATGGACGAAAGTCATGACTATAGCCCTGTCTGTAAACAATCGGGCTAAAAATGGCCTGAGAAACAGAAAATCTACTTTATGGGGCCTTAAGACTTCAATATATTATTTATTTACTTGGCTACTCCTAAAAAATATTATCTGGTTTGTGTTCTAGATCCTACAATAAACCATGATATAAATGCCACAATAAGGCTAAATAAAAAAAATCAATTGATTCTCAGGCAATTTTTTTTTTTTTTTCAAATCAGTGAGGGAGGGAGGGAGGGAGGATTTTATTTTATTTTTTTTTTTCGTGTAAAGGGTTGAGTATACTCAGTAAATCTTTTTGCTGTCTTTCCACTTGAAAAAGAGAAAAGGTTGTATTTTAGTGTAATTATAGTATACCTTTTATAACTAACTTCCATAACAACACCTAAAAGGATTTGTATTTTATTGTTCTTTTTAATGGTATAGATCTGTCAAACATGATCCAATAGAATAGGCCCCAGTAACCAATGCTTGGGGTAGGAGTCCTTTAAAATGGGAAACACAGCTCTAAATGATTGGTTAAACTTGAATGAGTTTATATCGATGTTGCGGCCACTATTAGCCATTGTGCAGAAATATATGATCTTAAACACCAACAAATAAATAAATAATTAAATCATGATCCAGTATATCAGAATTTGCCTTGTTACAGTTTATGGGAGAGTGCCCAGAGGCACTCTCCCATAAACTGCAACAAGAAAAACCAATTTACTGCAAACACAGCTAAATAATTATATTTCGAGAAATGTGAAAAAATGACCATTCCAAGTTTTCACAAATTCTTAAAAAAACATGACGTAATAAAAATGTCTAATGTGGAGCTTCAAATCCAATGAGGGAGGGCCTGAGAATCAAAACATTATTTTTTTTAGCCTTACCCAAGTAAATAAAATTGAAAAACTTGTCCCTTGAGTGCAACAAGGCTTTGCAATAAAGCATTGCAAAGCCTTCTTGCACTCCAGGGACGAAACACATTATCACCTATGCTATGTTAGATTATGAGGCCTAAAGCATAAAACAAACCAAGAACATGTACTTTTGATGGCAAAGAAATAATTACAAAAATGAAATAAAAAAAACACCCGCCCACATGCAAATTTACAAAAAATGGCCTGAGAAACAAGATCTACTTTGTGTGACCTAACCTACATGCAATTAAATGGGCGAATTTGTACTGAAGGTATGGTAAATGGTTTGTTGTTTGGAAGTTATATGCAATGTACAGCGTAATTCTGTTCAGTTGTACCCATTTACATGGGCTCTACTGTAGTACGTTCTGAAAACATTTTTCATTCTGATCTTGTCCAATCAAATTACTGAAAATGTGACTTGAAGAACATCTGTCCTCCAAAATAACTTAGCTGAGGACAGGCCTGAAGCTAGGATCCGAAGATTTTCTGATATGGTGGAGCAAGAGTTAAAATTTCCAACAGTGTTACTGGGTTGTTGTTCATCTGCATAAACTTGAACTCTTTAACCCCCTGCACACTGATGTCGAAATATCTAAAGTTCAGGGTGCAAATATGTCCCATGATGCATCTAGAAATTTAACCAATTCAATCTTGTTTGACAGAGCTCAATGAGCTCTGTCAAACAAGATTGAATTGGTTAAATTCCCAGTTGCATTATGGGAAAAATGGCTACTTCAAATCTGGATATTTTGACATCAGTGTGCAGGGGGTTAAGGGCCTGAAGATTTTTATACATTTTCGCTATACATTGAAAGTCTATCTCCTGTGACTCAGGACGACCCACGTTGTGTCCTTGGGCAAGGCACTTTATCCTGGTTGCCCACATGTGGGCATGATGATGCCGTGTACTAAGGCGTATTGCATGTCGATGGTGCACATGTCTTCAACTAATGTAACCCTACCGATGTTCATGACCCACGTTGTGTCCTTGGGAAAGGCACTTTATCCTGGTTGCCCACATGTGGGCATGATGATGCTGTGTACTAAGGCGTATTGCATGTCGATGGTGCACATGCCTTCAACTAATGTAACCCTACCGATGTTCTACCCATGTACTGAAAACAAACTTCACTAGATACCAGGCTTGTTATTTTGAAAATTGCAGGTGGGTCATTATGGTTTGCCTCAATCACCACAGGTGGACCATTTTGGGTTCACCTAAAATGACCCCAGGTGGGTCATTTATGATTTGCGGAGGCCATTTTGTTTCAGCCTGCTGGGTAGACAACTAATATCATTTTAAGGTACAGTACATGGAGAGGATTGTAACTAAATCACCCACAGAGTGAAGCTATCACACAAACTATAACTTTGAAATTTTATACATATGGACAAAAACACCAGCAATGTTTCAGCCAATGGACCTCTGGGTTTAACCCGGAGGTTCATTGGTTGAAACTTTGCCTGTACTTGTTATGCTTTGCAACAAATTTACAATTATTGCTTGGGTGGAATCTCCACTCTGCGGGTGATTAAGTGATAATACACTCTCTTCGTGCTGCACATGGTTTGTGTAATTATGATGTACGTCATCACGTAATGTATATTTGGAAAGTTACTTACTGTCAAAGGGTGACTGCGTTGACGACACACTACAAACTTCACAAACTGCACTTTTGTTATATGTACCTCCATCAACCCAAGAAAATTGCCGTTTGAGGGGACCGATTTTGAGGTGCCTTCGACTGAATTAATGGGCTGCAGAAATCGGGGTTAGACGGGCGTTTACCATCCCCGGAATTTTGAACTCAGGCAGGCAACTGCGGCCCGAGGCGTTCGCCCACCACAAAATGACAAGCCTGAGATACTTCTGCTAAGTCCAAAGGTTAACTTTTTATGGGGGAGCCAAAAATACATCTTAGCAGAATTCTCCAGAACTTTTAGAATCGATGACAGTAATCAAATGACCATTTTGCAAGAAACAGAGTTGATTCTAATTGTTTTCCTTTTCGAGAATCATTTGTGAGAATTCAGGGCTTATATTTCATCTAAATATGGGATTGCTCAGTAGGTAGATGTGCAGGCTGGAAACCGAGAGGTCCTCGGTTCAAATCCCACCTGCGGCAACCGCGTTGTGTCCTTGGGCAAGACACTTCATCTCCATTGCCCGCGTGGGAGCACGATGATGCCGTGTACTAAGGCGTACTGCACGTCGATGGTACGCATGTCTTCAACCACTCTAACCCTGCCTGTGCTGCAGTGCGGAATTATGATGTTGGGGAGCTGGCAGCTGCTCGCCGTTGCTCGGTGGTTCTCTCCGGGTTCTCCGGCTTCCTCCACCCGTAAAACTGTCGCGGTCATGATTAGCCATTGTGCATAAATATGTGACCTTAAACATCAATAAATAAATAAATAAATATGGGATTAGCCATTTGGATTCTTACGAAAATGGATGTGAGAATCCATACCGGCTGTTAGTATGCCAAGATCCCATAAAGCCACCATGATTGACGGCCATATGAAGGTGATAACACATGTTAACCCTAAACCCAACACAACTTTTTAATTTTTAAAACATAAACTGAATTTGATAATATTTTGAAAAATAAACAATATTTTCTAATAAAACCTTACAAATATGGATGTCATTGGAACCGGCTCATTGAGACTGTTCCAATGACAGTTATATTTGTACAATTTTATTGACACGGTGGCAGGATATTTCAGATCAAGTTAGCCTTATATTGGTTAACTGGTAGAGTGCTGGAAGCCCTATTTTGGGCTTTACTAAAAGTGACAGGCAATAACTGTCTGTAGTTTTATTCTGCCTGAGGAAGCCTTTATTGTCCCTGATATGAATCAGATTTTTTATACAATACCTTGCTCTCTGACATTTAATTGGATAGTGCCTATAAGGCACTATCCAACTAAATGTGATAGAGCAGTATATGATGAGCTTTGATTTGTTTTCAGAAAAAACTCAGCACTTTACCATTTAACATGCTGCCACTTTGTTAAGTAAAGAGTTGAATTGACTCAATTCTTTTCTTGCGAATCCTAGCGGAGGTGCAGAGAGAATCTACCTGGATTCTTGCTGGTTTTGTTGCTTGAATCTTTGCGAGAATCAATTCTTGAATTCTCTTCGAAAGATAAGTCCTGAGAATTGATTCTGGTTTTCACATGAATTTAAAACCCAGCATTCTGCTTTATGTTGCCTAACAAATCCCGTGATAATTAAATTGTTGCTGTTTATATTTCAGATGAAGATAGAAGGTTTGGTTGAGCAAGCAGATATGTATCCAAGAAAACTCATTAAGGAAGGCTTATCATCACTGATTAAATATATCCAGATACCAAAAGCAATATTTAAAGGTGCTCTATTGCGACAGTCAATTATTATTAAAATTACACACGTTTTCAAATATTTTCAGGCCATCACAATTTCATAATTTGATTAACCCATTAACCCTTTACCTAACGAATTGCCCGCATCTGCCTGCATAATATGCAAATTGAGATGTTGAAAAAATTAAATTTATCAAAATATTTCAACAAAACCATATCATGTGACCCTCTCATTGGAACGAGCTCATTGAGTTCACTCCAAAGAGGAGTCCATGATATAGTTTTGTTGAATTTTTTTTAAAAATGTAAACAAATGATATTTAAAATAATAAATTTTGATATCGTCTGTGTTGGGTAAAGGGTTAACAGGTTACCCATTTAGTTGTTCATTAACCTATTCTGAAGGTTAAGTAAATTTGTTTCATTAACTGGTAGAGTGCTAAATTATTTTTGGCCATCAAATCTTGTACGCATGTGTTTACCTTCGTACAATTTATGGGAGAGTGCCCCAGGCACTCTCCCATAACCTGTAACAAGGCAAACCCTTACAGACTAAATAATATCACTTCAAAGATAATACAAAGCACACCCATTGAATATGAGCCTCCAAGTTGTGGTACCCACACTTCAGAATAAAGCCCAAATATGGGCTTTCAGCACTTTACCAGTTAACCTGTTGGTTAACCAAAAATCCAAACACGATATGCCACAGGCATATCCCGAAAGCCATAGGCCTGAGCTGGTAGGAGGATTTGGGAGGGATATGTAAATTTATGCCCCTTATGTTGGCAACATGTGATACTTCCAACGATAAAAATATCAACGAAACAGAAATACACAATCACTAGAAATATAGAGTTGTGCCTCTTCTGTTGGCAGCATTGCATATAAGAGTTGTGCCTCTTCTATTGGCAGCATTGTATATAGCGGTGAATAGGTCCAGAATTTTTTCGGCTTTGGTCCCATCAGACTGCAGTGCATTTCAGTTTCCGTAAACTGTAACATCGTGTTTCTAATTATGCTTACAGTATTCCAAACATGGCCTGAAAGTCAGTAATATAATTTTTTTGGTTTGGTACGTCTTTTCAAGGACGTACCAAACCAAAAAATTATATTACCGACTTTCAGGCCATGTCTGGACTATGCTTACAGCTGAACAATAAGCACAAATTTAATATTTGAATGTGTACTACTTTCAAGGTCTGAATATAAGCAACCTATCATTTGCAAAATAGGGTCCCCAGAGGGTGAATTTGCTGACGCTATCCCATACAGTGGGCCATTTTATCCTCTAGGTACATCTTTCTGTTTGGACTTAATTCAGACTGAGGTTCACAGAGGGTAAATTTTGCGATGCTACACTGCTGTGCAGGGTAGCATCACCAAATTCACCCTCTGGGGACCTCATTTTGCATATGACAGTCCGCTTATTTTCAGGCTTGACTACTTTCTGTTCAAGCATCTGATATGCCAATCGTAAAAAATAGGGCTGAAACGGTTGGCTCATTTTCACAACCGACTAACCGCGAGCTATAACCGGATAATATCTGGTTATCTGCAGCCATTATTTCACTGAATCAAGGATCAAAACTATTGGAATTGGAAAGCAGTATTCTCAGAAACTATTCCGTAGTGTGTATACAAACGAACGTTGTCGAGTACTCGACAACATTCGTTTGTATACATACTACTGAATAGTTTCTGCGGTTACTCAAAACTCATGAAAATTGCCGATCATTAATGAATTCTTGAATGCCACAGTCGAGTATTTCTCAATATATACAGCGCCGCTTCGAGGTGTAATCTTTCCCAAAGGAGAAATGGCAAATTTACTACGTTTTAACCTTGGAATGATGATCACTATCGATATTTCGGTTAACCGGTTGATGTTTTTTTCAAAACGGTTAGGTAGGTAACCGGTTTCAAACCAGTTATCCGGTTAACCATTTCAGTACTAGTAAAAAAGTTGGTTACCCAATGGATCCTTTTGATTAGCCGATAGTCCGTTCGCCTTAATTTTTGATTGCGTAACCTCAACGCAACACAACGGAACGATCGTTCGCCTGAATTGTCAAGGCCTGATTTTAGTACATTTCTAGTTTGCTTCTTCATTTATACTTATGCTATAGTCATGTTTAGAAATGGAAGTATTTGCTTGGTTGGCGGCCTTATGTTGTTATGCTCCATGTAATTTTTTCGGTGAGCATATAGTTGCCGCTTTGTCCATCTGTCCATCCATCCGATACGAATGGTTTCCGGATGATAACTCTAGTTTGCTTTGATGTATGATCTTATAATTTTACAACATTACTACATACCATGAAATGTAGGTCAGGTTCGACTTTCACTATTATGGCATTTACCGTTTCAGAGTTATGCCCCTTGAAAAGTAACAAAATGGCAAAATCATTGGTTTCAGGATAAGACCAAACAAAATTAACGGGCGGCGGAACCAGGGGGGGGGGGGGGGAGGCTTCATACCCTCCACTTTTTTGCCTGGCCATGTTTTTTTGTTTGCAGATATTTCAACACAACCAATGACTGGTGAAAGAAGGGGCAGATAGATCCCTGGGGACATGGTGGCTCAGTTGGTAGAGGTGCAGGCTGCAAGCCCAGAGGTCCTCGGTTCAAATCCCACCTGTGGCAACCGCGTTGTGTCCTTGGGCAAGACACTTCACCCCATTGCCCATGTGGGGGCATGGTGATGTTGTGCACTAAGGCGTACTGCACGTCGATGGTGCACCTGTCTTCAACCAATGCTAACCCTGCTTGTGTGGAGTTAGTAGGTTGGGGAGCTGACAGTTGCTTGGTGGTTCTCTCCGGGTACTCCGGCGTCCTCCACCCGTAAAACTGTCGTGGTCATGATTAGCCATTGTGCAGAAATATGTGACCTTAAAACACCAATAAATAAATAGGGGCGGATCCAGAGCTTCCCCCATATTTTCGCCAGCTATGTTTCTCTCGTACTGGTTCAGTTTTGATGGATTTCGGATCATTTTTTGCAGTAAGCGACAGCAAACGCTAAAATGTATACAGTCTGTTAAAAAATCGGTTAACTGAAATAGATCGTAATCTTACAGACATACAAGTACCAAATCCACCCCCAGACAAGATAATCCACAGACAGTATAATTGCTGTAATTAAACGTCTGGTAAAGCATGCAGTTGAGGTCTATTTATCAGCTTTGGTCGTTACGACCAAAGCTGATAAATAGACCTCACCTGTATGCTATACTGAGGTTTTTTAACGGCTCTCAAAGTGTGAAATCTTTCAAATACATCTGAAAAATCTCAAAATATCGACTCAGATGCATGGAAGTGGGGGTTTTGGGACCCTGGAATTTAAATTTTTTATACTGATGACCATCCATCGCCCGATCCAGCATCCCCACTTTGAAAATCCTTTTGCCGCCCCTGATTAAATAATTGATTATCCGTCATTTTTTTTAAAAAATGAATGAGGGAGGGCAGTTCTTATTTTCTATTCCTGATGGAATGGTTGCCGATGCCTAAAATCAAATTGTGAGAGCCTAAAATTAAATACTAGAGCTTCCATGTTGA
Source organism: Pictodentalium vernedei (assembly GCA_031216915.1). Lineage (NCBI taxonomy): Eukaryota > Metazoa > Mollusca > Scaphopoda > Dentaliida > Dentaliidae > Pictodentalium > Pictodentalium vernedei. The sequence continues at coordinate 24,600,916 of CM062293.1, forward strand.
TTTCGCTGATAGTTTTTTTTTTACCTGCGTCACCAGCGGCAGAGCAGGTCTAGTAACCACTCGACTCTGTCCGTCCGTCAGTCTGTCCGAAACACTTTTTCCGTCAAGGTTTTCTTGGCTTCCATGAAAGGGAATGATTTTATATTTGGTCTGCTTCTTCATAATGATGAGTTTTATCGTGTAAGCAATTTTTAGATCTGCCGTGCAGCCACTTCCTGCTTGCCGATACTTTGAAATTTTACTGTACCCACTGAACATTGAAATTTTTCGTCAAACTTTTCTCGGCTTCTATGCAAGGGATTGATTTTATATTTTATCTGGAGCTTGATAATGATCATTTGTATCGTGTATGCAATTTTCAGATCTGCCATGCAGCCACTTCTTGTTTGCCGATTCAGTTGCATGCAGCGACGCAGGTCCAGACCCGGTATTGGTCTTGGCTTGTTTGTAACAGCGATCACCAGGCCTGGCATTTTCAGGAGAGCGATTTATTCGCTCGCCTTAAAAAAATTAAGGAGGGCGAAAACTAGCCCTCCTTGCTTTAGAAAATAATGATTACCATAGCAACCTATTCCTAAAACTCACATCTCTCAGATCTCTGCTGTGTTAGTGGTCTCTGTTAAACGGCCACACTGCCCCTCCCACACCTCTGGGCCTTGCTGAGGCCTGGAGGTGTGGGAGAGGCAGTGTAGCTGTCTCATGGAGACTGCCATGTTAGCAGCACCAAATAAAATGCACAAAGCCCACCAGACAGAACTGGTTAATTGTATTGCCACTTCTAGCTTTTGTAAGCTTGAGGAGTGCTAATTGCTCTCCTAGGCGATGCGAAGGGAGCAATTTTTAGCTCTCCTGCAATTTTATGAATGCCAGGCCTGGATCACACAACATAAAACCAATATAGAACAACTAAAATGGGGATAAAAAATAATGAGTTTTTTAACTGATTGAGTTCTAGAAGCCACAATCAGGCTTTCAAAAAAACTGACGTTACCCGTTCAAAAGTAACATTTTCCTTACCCATGTTTTGTATTCAAGTAAACGTAGATGATATTTTGTTTATACAATTTCATTACTCGGACTTTGTGCACACGCAATGTTGTTATGTTGAAGTTTCACCAAATAACATTGGAACCAGTGATGTTCAGTTTTGTCACTGACACTTTGATATACAGTAGAAGGGGAGCGCAGTGTTTCAGTAGGTAGAGGTGCAGGCTGCAAGCCGAGAGGTCCTCGGTTCGAATCCCACCGGCGGCAACCACGTTGTGTCCTTGGGCAAGACACTTTATCTCCATTGCCCGCGTGGGGGCACGATGACGCCATGTACTAAGGCGTACTGTACATCGATGGTACGCATGTCTTCAACCAATCTAACCCTGCCTGTGCTGCCTTGCGGAGTTACGATGTTGAGGAGCTGGCAGCTGCTCGTCGTTGCTCGGTGGTTCTCTCCGGGTACTCCGGCTTCCTCCACCCATAAAACTGTCACGGTCATGATTAGCCATTGTGCATAAATATGTGACCTTAAACATCAATAAATAAATAAATATATACAGTAGAACCTGTCTTGAGAGACCATCCCTTTTGCTGAGCAAAAGTGGTCTCTCCAGACAGGTGGTATCTCATTACAGGTTTGATATTTTTGCTAGTCAGTGAATGAACAACCAGAGAATATTTGCTGCAGAAATGGAGAACTGATTTTTCAAATTTTTTTTATTATTTATTTTAATTCAGTTTAAATACAAGTACAAAGGCATTGTTTAATAAATTAAAGATAAAAGTACATAAACTGAAAAACTTCACTGTTGGGCCGATGTCCTGGTTACATTTTTGAACTATTGATTTCTGTACACACTACATTGATCTTAACTGGCTGAGTTACAACAATGAAGGTACCAGACAAAAGCTATCTTTTTCCTTGCTCATGTTTCCTCTTCAGTCAAACACAAATAGTTTGTCTGTATAAATTTGTTTTATTACAAATTTTTGGAGAGTGGCAATAGGCACTCTCCAATAATTTTTAGTAAAACAAATTTTGAATAACAAATTCAGACCACCAAAAAAAATCTAACCCTCAACCTGTTTATTGATTTTAATACTCTGAAATTGCCAAAAATTGATATTCCGGTCTCTCAAAACAGGTGAAAAACTGAGTTTTTGCCACAGTTTTGTGGTCTCTCATGACAGGTGGTCTCTCATGACAGGTGATCTCTCATGACAGGTCCATTATAGAGTGAAACCAAATGGTACATGGCCAGAGTGGTCTCTCAAGACAGGTGGTCTCTCACGACAGGTGGTCTCTCACGACGGTGATCTCTCAAGACAGGTTTTACTGTATCATTCAAAACACACAATGCAGTTACCATCACAACTTAACGGCAAGCATCTACTGTGCCAACCTCTTGTTAATGTTATTTTAATAATTATATTTGTAGATGTAGATTACTTGGACTTCAATGAATCTGATGTTGAAAGAAAGAATTGTCTGGAAGCATTGATTAGACTTCTTGATCTAATATTTGAAATCATTTCATTGGATAAAGGTTATTTTGAAGATATTCTGGTTCAGTATTTTAAGGTACATATCTTGAGTTAATGTTTTAACCCTTTACCCATCGTAACAGCCAAAACCAGCTAGCGCTATTCTGAAAAATCGGCAATTAATTTTCAATATTTTTTCATTTTTTGTCTCAAAAACATAGGTAGGGCTGCACGATATTCAAAACAGAATACCGGTATCGGTATTCAAAAAAATAACGCACTATACAGGTATATCGAAAACTGTTCAGATATATGAACACAAGTACCACAATCGAGGCTCGAGGCATCACAGTCGGAACGAATTAGCATACATTGATGATGCGGTTCGAAAAACCTTTCCCAATGCAGACGATATCAAGATTTATTATTTTAAAAATTAATTTATCAGATTTTCCTCAAACAAAACTATATCATGTGACCCCCTCATTGGATCGATCTCAACGAGCTCGTTCCAATGAGGGGTCACATGATATAGTTTTGTTGACATTTTTGGAAATTATTTTTTCAACTGCTGAATTTGTATATTACGAGGGCACAAACAGACGATTCTTTCGATAAAGGATGATATTATTCATTCAGGGCTAAAGTTAAAAAACTCAAGACATTTTGAAAATTAAATTGTGGGTAAATAAATAATTACGATAAACCGATATTTTTGTAATTACACCAGTATTCAATCGATATTGGTTTGAATACCGGTATATATCGGTTTATCAACATACCATGCAGACCTAAATATAGGTTATGACCCCCTCGTTGGAACGAACTCCTCGGGGTTATAACCTATGTATTTTTATACTGTACCAATGACCCAGACATAGCTGGTGCTAACTCTTAAAATATAGGGCCAAACACAAATTTTGCCCCCCAATCCCCAAAATTTGCATCTAAAACCAAAGAAAACATGTCCTGAATGGCCCTCCACACTTCACCTCTACTGCGCATGCGCAGTGTCAAGGACGTTCCGAAATTGGCACCATTAATCATTCTAAGTTTGGCCCTTCATCAGTTAACATCTGACTGATCTTTGTGCTTGTAAATCTCAGTTTAAATGATGCCAGACACATAAATATTAGTGAAATGGTGATTCTAAGGAGGATAGAGAAGGAGGAGAGGAAAAATGTGTGACAGAATATTATCAGGGCTGTAACTTAAAATTTTTTAATGAAATTATGTTAAGTTACCTATTTTCGAGGCAGCAGCCATTTTGTTGTCATTCTGGTTATTTAGTTACACTGATTTTTCAGTGTTTTCCTCTCTCCCTTTCCTTTAAGTCCCCTCTTGCTATTCTCCCATGCTTTTGGCATAGTTTCTGTAATTATTATTACTAAAATTTCTTGGGAGTTTTAGCTGAATAACAGAATGAATTCTGTTCTTTTCCCCATGTTTACGTCTTCACCTACGGGTGGTTAGGCGTTGTGTTCTGCATCTACCATCTGATGTTCTGCAGTTTCTTCCCTGGAAGTCTCTGTTTTGCATCAGATGGTGTATTTTTGGTAACTGATTCCGGGCCTGGGTGCCTGGAGTCTTATTTTAAGGTTTTTACACTCATTGTTTACATTTACAACAGCCCTCTGTGTGAGGGGGGGATTTCTTGAAAATAATATCTTGATGTTATTTTAATCATTACTAGATACATTATTATTGTTCGTAAGTGTTGAATAAATTATTTAAAATATTTTTAAAATTTTTGTCCACACTTAGGCTTAGGATCCATTGGGGCTCAACGTTACTTTTCAGAAACTTGGGCTGTTCTGAAAAAATATTTTTTCAAAATATTTTGATTTCAATTATTTTTTCTATATTAATGGATCATATTATTATTATGTATTTTGATTGCCAGGGGTTGGTGCGAGTACCAGGACTTTGTTTTCTTTTCGCATTGAAAGGATTTTGATCAATTGTAATAAGAGGAAATCTTCCTCTGACTTTTATAATCATTCTATATGTGGTCAGTGTACTTGCATTAACTCCTGTTCTGTATCGTATGATTTCGATGACAACATGGGAAGCGTATGTCACGGTATGTTAGTGGGGAATTGGACACTCCGGTCCTTTCCCCGCAGGGTCACTCTACTTTATCAATTTCTATTTTCAGACGATCAAGATTAGGGTGATGTATCTGTGATGTCTTCCAACAGTGTGCCTCCGTCGTCACAATTAATGAAGGGCTAGCGGAAAAGTGCTCATGTAAATACGCCAATTGCCTAAGAGGACCCTAGTAGGTTCGACGGCCTTTGACGTCCGCTAGCTCGCCCGGTGTAGCGTCCATTCATCGAATGGTTCGGCAGCCGGGTTCGTCCGTTGCGGTCTAGAAGGAGTTTTGGGGTGATGCGAGCACTATAAATCAACCAAATGCACACCCAGTGACAGCGGATTAGAGGGAGAACGGAGGAAGCCTTTTAGTCCGGTTCATAGCTCGTTCTGGTCCATCCGGACGGCGAGCGAGAGAGGCCCCTCTCTCGTACAACAACATCTGGCCCCAGATGTTGTGGTACAAAATGTTTCGCATTCAGAGCATACGTCCGTCGCTCGGGACGCTCCGACATATAGTCAGTCCGGAGTAGACTGTCAATAAGGCTTCCTCATTCTCATGGTAGCGTACACGACCGCTCTTGGCTACGTGACCTCAGATATCCAGTCAGCTTCACCAGTCAGAGAATCATCGGCGACCAGGTCACTCCATCCGGTAGCCAGGGACACGAGGCCTGCAGACTCCGGACGTTCGCATAGGAAAGTGTGCGGGAGTCAACGTACACGGAGCTTCCGGCGGCAATGCATCGTAAGACCGCTACTGCACAGGCCTCGGGAACGGACGTGCTTTCCTAAATAGCACAGCTTATCGCAGCATCCCAGCATCAACTGAATCTGTCGCATATTTTTTATCCGTCGATGCTGGGTCGGGACGCTCCGCGGAAGCAGGTACGGACGTCCGAAAATTTCATCCGGTCCGACGGGATGCCGAAAGGGATTCGGAAGATTTCGAGCTTTCCCTTTCGGAACAGCATATGCTGTTGTGTATGTCATCTGACTTGATCTTCTACAGGTTCTTTCGTCGGACCAGAATGCTGCGATGCCGGATAAGAAACTGATAGCGTCGGTGGACTTAGAAATTTTTGGTTCGGTTCAGGGACATCGTCCCTCAGTTCCGACATAGTCCAATAATGTCACACAAACTTTCCAATTATTGAACGACGCTATATATATTATTATTATATGCTTGCTATTACCAAGCATTTCTGGTTTCTTGTTCGCAAAGTTACGGAGATGTCTTTCAAAAGTGTGCCTCTGTCGTCATAATTAATGAAGAGCTAGCGGCAATAAGTGCTCATGGAATATGTCTATCGCCTAAGAGGTCCCTTGTAGAATCGACGGAGTGACATTCGCTAGCTCACCCGGTGTAGCGTACATTCATCGAATGGTTCGGCTGCCGGGTTCGTCCGTTGCGGTCTAGGAAGGAGATTTGGGTGATGCGAGCACTATAATTACTTTAGTACTCACCCAGTGACGGCGGATTGAGGACAGATTGGAGGAAGCCTGTTAGTCCGGTTCCTGGCTTGTCCAGGTCCGTCCGGGCTGTTAGCGAGAGAGGTCCCTCTCTCGTCCAACAACATAGGGGACCGCATGTTGTGGTTCAGATATTTTACATTCGGAGCATATGTCTGTCGGTCGGGACGCTCCGTTATATTGACAGTCCGAGAGACTGTTGTTAATGCTTCCTCATCCTCACAGCAGGGCACACGACTGCACATTGGCTACGTGACCTCGAGTATCCGATCAGTTTCGTCATTCAGTGATTCCACGGCGAATAGGTCACGCCATCCGGTAGCCAAGGGACACGAGGCCTATACACTCCGTTCGCTCGCATATTAGTAGTATGCACGGGGTAACGATCACGGAGCTTCCAGCGGCAATGCATTGTAGGACCGCTTCTCCACAGGCCTCAGTGACGGACGTGCTATCCGAGTTAGCACAGTTTTTTCGCAGCATCCCAGCAATCGACAGTTTCTTAGTCAAATCAGGAATTATCTGACGGCGCTGGGTCGGTGCGGTCCGCGGTTGCATCAGGTACGGACGACCGAACGCTTTATAGGGTCCGACAGGATGGCGAAAGGGATTCGAAAGATTTCGAGTTTTCCCTTTCATAGCATCGGAAGCTGCCATTCATATCTTCTGGCATTATCTTCCAGTAATTGTTATTTTGGACTACATTGCTGCGATGTTCGATAAGAGACTTATAGCATCATTGGACACGGAATTTTGGATCGGTTCAGGGACATTGTCCCTGACTTACCGACACAGTCCAATAATGTCATTAGAACATGTGTATTATTTATCGACGCTATATATGCATATAAGCCTGCTACCAAGCATGATAGTTTAGTTTCTTGTCCGCAATGCTCATTTCTGCCTTTTTATCATTTATACGAATAATTTATTTTGGCAGAGCAGAGCATACCGAGAGTTCATTTGCGTCTAGACGGCGTGGTTAAAGACTGGAAATATTCTTTTTTGCCGTCTATGTCTTTTCCAACCACAATGTTGGAAACGACAATGATGTCTAGTAGACTTAACTTAGACGCTTTATCATACGTAATCCACCTTACTGAGGCGTTATCATTACGTCTTCAAGAAAAGAATTACGGGATATTATCCTCAATGTGATTTCTTTTGAGGGCAGTAGTTTGTTCACGTATAACTCCGCCCTTCAATGGCTGATTGGAGTTGGTTAGACGTGACGCAGCCCTAGCTACATCCACGCGCGTGGATAGTAAGGTGAAGAACTCTCTCAGAGTCGCTTCGTTCTCGGAGAAGCTTCTCTTCGACGGCAACTTTTCAGCAATCCATGAATTGCTCGATTTACACGTTCTCTTGTCTATCTAGTGTTGCAAGAGATTCAGACTGGGGCAAACATTCGGTGGTTGACTCAGAGAGTGCCACTGCAGTTGCCGGATCCGAGTGTTATAATTATGACGGTTGCCAGTCAAACAGGTTGGGATATAATATTTGATCCCAACAGATTCGAAGTGCCAGGGTCTTTGGGTTCCGCAGTCTCTAAGCAAGCACTTATCTTCCGCGGAATAATGTTTTTTAGGCTTGCTTTATGTCATTGGATGAACATTATTCAGAAACGCATGTCCAAATTTAATGGAAAGAATCCTTCTGTTTGTTATAGTACACCAAATTCTGTTTCGGTCCGTCATATTCCGGGTCGTCTGATTGTTTTACCGGACTCCCGTTCACTTATGGGTCGCTTGTTGCCGTCAGAATGGACTCTCAACAAACAAGTATTCAATCAGATTTGCTATCAATGGGAGCGCCCAATGATAATTTATTTACGTCACAGCTTGCTAATCAATTGCAGACGTATGTGTTTGCTTGTCCGGATCTCTGAGCTAATGTTGTTAACGCTCTATTGATCTAATAGGACGGAATGATAGGATATGCGTATCCTCCGGCGCTGTTGTTTCAGCAGGTATTGCTAAGATAAACAACCACAATACATTTCTGTTGATAGCATCTCTGTCTTCACAGAGACCGTGGGTAAATTTACTCTGATGTCTACTGTGGGACTTAATGCGAAATCTTCCTCAATGAGAGGATCTTTTTTCGCTGGGTAAAATCGTGTCATCTTTATCACAACCTGCAAGGTCGCAACCTTCACGTATTCCGTTGTGTGGTCCGTATTGCATTGTAAGCATTGTACTGGACGAGCTTTGGACGCGATTTCTTACTATAGGAGATCCTCTTCTTCGCTATTCTATGCGGCTAAAGTGGAGGCTCTTCCGTCGTTGGTGTAGGGATCACTATGTTCATATTGTTGATCCCTCCATACTACTCATTGCAACTTTTTAGTATACTTGTTTGACAAGATTTACTGCAGCCTGTTATTATTAAGGTTATAGGTTTATGTTACCTCATACCTATGCACTCTATGATAGTTTACAATTGAGTCTTATGTCTCTTTATCTTAGTCAGTAACTTTTTGATAAATAGACTTAGAATCATTAGATTAAATTCCTATATGGAATTTAACTTCGGTTTTTATTTAGCTAAGTAATCATTTGAGCCTCTGGAAACAGTAGTTTTCAAATTCTGACCTTTTAGACAGTAATTCTGTTGGCTTCTCTTTTACTGAAGAGTCAGTGAGTTTCATGCACTATCGGTGGATGATTTTCACTTTCGTAGTTTCGGAATCACTACTTCCTTTACTATTTAGGTTGGATTTTTGCATAAGAGTCAGGCTCCTAATTAATATCCGGAACCTATTGTTATTAAGGTCCTTCCGTCTTCGTACGGCATAGGCCTTTACTCTGTCCGGTTAGAGTTTTTGTATTTATAAACAGATATCTGTTTATTACTACGGGCGTAAACTTCTGTCTTTGATGCCTATTAGAAGGACGTTACGCTCCATTCTATTGCTAATGGATTCAATTAACTATCGATACTGCTTATGGTATATCTTTGACTCAGCAGTTGTGTTTGAGATTTCGGCTCATGAAGTAAGAGTTCTTCTACATCTTGGGCTTACATTAATAGCGTCGCTATTATAGATTTTTGAAGGCTGCTCATTGCGCTCAGCCATCCACATTCATGAATTTTTTATCTCAGAAATATTGAGTCCATTTCTGGAGGCCTCTATTGTTAGGTCTATTATCTACTGCTCAGAATGTCATTCACTTAACAGTTGCTACTATAGCTAGGTAGGCTGTCTGTTTCGGCAGTGACTCCATTCTGCTGCCCTCTTTGCTCTGGGCTATTTGACCCAGGGCAAGAAAAAGGGGGGGGGGGGGGGGGGGGGGGGAGGATGTTCCCTTGGGTCACCTGTTTTACTATGAAAACAAGGGGATACCTCCTCCGGAGTTAGTAATTCTGAGCTGTTATTGGGATGGTTGTTTAGTGAGAAGTTTAGGTTTTTAAAATTCATTCAAGTCTTAGTTTTTAAAGTATAGCTTTTGAATATAGCACGTGTCAACGGACATGATTATGCAATCCTCAGACACTTTTAAGGAGTATAAAGAGTCTCTATTCTCTAGACTTACTTTATTTATTGGCTTACTTTGAAAATTATTAGTATAAGGATTATACTAGATATTAATAGAGTACATGGATGTATAATGCTCAATTTTGGAAGGTGTTGTATCTTTCTAATTTATCATAAATAAGAAAGATACATGTAAGGCCTAATACTTCTTTTTCCCTAGAGGGGATGACTCTATTTTATATAATTGAGCGTATTCCATCTTGCTCTATGTCCTTGGCCCTCCAGCCCTTTTACTATTCAGCTATGTCTGGGTCATTGGTACAGTATAAAAATGTTAAAAAATTTGTAGTAATTTATATATTTTTTATACTTACCAATGACCCAGACGGGGATGGCCCTCCCAGGAGTTGGGAACTCTTACCTCCCCGCTGAGTACATAGCGCTTACCAGGCACTGGTTATTAGAATGATTAATGGCGCCAATTTCGGAACGTCCTTGACACTGCGCATGCGCAGTAGAGGTGAAGTGTGGAGGGCCATTCAGGACATGTTTTCTTTGGTTTTAGATGCAAATTTTGGGGATTGGGGGGCAAAATTTGTGTTTGGCCCTATATTTTAAGAGTTAGCACTAGCTATGTCTGGGTCATTGGTAAGTATAAAAAATATATAAATTACTATAAATTTTTTAACTTTTGAGACAAAAAATGAAAAAAATAGTTATTCAAGAATTTTTTTTGCAAGTGTTGTCTGCTTTTCATAATAGGTAAAGGGTTAAACTGTGTTTTCCGATATTAATCATCATGTCATATATTTTACTGGTATAGTAGATCTGGTTTGACATACTTTATGCTCCCAGTAGAGCAGGCTTTAGAAAGTACTTGTAAAATTGGTTATTGAACCCTTAAAGGCCTATTTCCAACTTGATGACCCCGGAACAGGAGGCCTTAACATCCCATCATAATAAGCTATTAATTGAAAACAGAATATGTTTTCATTTTTGGAATTCAAAACAAACCCAATGAGGGTTCTTAAGCTGAGTTTGAATAGTACTGGCTGATTTTAACCACTACATTGGGTAAAGAGTTGATATAGACGACATTTACACTAAGGCTGTACAGTGTACAGGGTTAGTTATTCAGTCAGAAATGAAATTTTTTATAACCAGAGAGTGTGACGAACCCTGTGCAGAGCTGAGTTTGAATAGTAAAAAATCGGTAACTGCCATATCACATGCTACATTAAAATATATAATGACTAAGACTGTAAAAATGTTTTGGGTAAGTTAGTTACATGTTGTTACTTAGGGTGCTGAATTCAAGGAACTATTGGAAATACTTATAAAAGATTGTGAAAATATTTTAGTGAATTCCAAAAATGAAAGTGACAATAGACAAATTACAAAGGTAGTGGTTTCTAAACAGGCTGCCAAGACATGACTAGAAATTACTGCTAAGCCACTGGACATGTACTGGCTGTTGTCATGTGTGAATTCAGGACAATTGTCCAACCCCTTAAAGGTTTAAGTTTATTCCAAAGATAATTGAAAATTTATCCTTGTTTGAGGCACAGCCGAAGACATTTTATCACCAGTGTAAATTTTTCCTGCACCTTGAAAAATTAGTTTGGTTAACAAATTTATTTACTTTTTAGCTCACCTGGCCCAAAGGACCATGTGAGCTATTGCCATCACTTGGCACCTGTTGTTGTCCATGAACTTGTCACATTTTTATCTTCTTCTATGGAACTGCTAGGCCATTGTGAACCAAACTTGGCAAGAATGGTCTTTGGGAGGTCCTCTGCAAACGACCACCATTTTGTTCCCGTCGGATGAAAAACATGACCTCCAGAGGAATTCTTTGGAGTCTGATTGGTGGATTTTTAAAAATCTTCTCTGATGAAACTACAAGGCCAAATGTTATGAAACTTCACATGATTGATGACTGGGATTAATGCTGATCAGGTTGCAAACATGGCCGCAGTTGCAGCTCATAGTTACCATGGAAACCCTATGGGAAATCACATTTTCATCTTCTTTGGAACTACTGAGCCGATGTGAACCAAATGTGAATAATGTCTGGAAAGTCCTCTAAAAACAATCATCATTCTATTTTGCTCAGATGAAGGACTCTGGTAGCCAGCTGCATTCTTTGATTTTGATTGGATTAACTGAGGGATATGTAGTTCTGCCAGGTGAGCAATTATGGGCTATTTAGAGCCTCTTGACAATGGGACATTCTCTAGAAAGAACTGTTCCTCATTTTGTTCCCTTTGGCTGAAAAACATGGCCGCCTGAGACATTCTTTGATCCTGATTGGTCAATTTTAAAAAATCTTCTCTAAAAGTACAAGGCCAAATGTTTTGAAACTTCCCATGATGGATGACTGAGACCCCCCTCTACCAACGATCCTCATTTAATGTTGATTGGGTTGCAAACATGGCTGCAATTGCAGCTCATTGTTACCATGGAAACCTTATGGGAAATCACATTTTTATCTTCTTCTCTGAAACAACTTGGCCAGTGTGAACCAAACTTTGCACAAATAATGTATGGAAAGTCCTCTAAAAACAATCTTCATTCTGTTTTGCTCGGATGAAGGAGTATGGCAGCCAGCTGCATTCTTCCGATTTTGATTGAATTAACTGAGGGATATGTAGTTCTGCCAGGTGAGCAATTACAGGCTATTTAGAGCCTCTTGTTTTTCAGTTCAATGACAAATTTGAGAATCATCTGCATCCCTGGTCACATTCATCTGAATAAAAATAACATCTTCCCAAGGATCGGCAGTTGTCCAGCACATTTTGTTCGATACAACGAGGGGTAATATTAGTTACCCTGTGTCTGATCACGTGGTACGGGTTTTTACCCACCCGAAGCCAGCCGTATCCCATTCAGCCTTCGTACAGGTTTTTACCTACCCGAAGCCAGCCGTATCCCATTCAGTCGAAGGCCGAATGGGATACAGTTGGCTTCGGGTAGGTAAAAACCTGTACCACGTGATCAGACACAGGGTAACGAATTTATCTATTGACTTTCCGTTTTAGAAGTGAACACACACAGCATGAGATCCTTTATCTTCCATTTTTGAGCCATACAGGTTTCTGTGGATTTTTTGTGCAAAAGAGTTTTTGTGAAAATATGCCGATATGACTAGTATAAAAAAATTATTGAATTTCTTCTTTTCTTTTTTCCAGTTATCGGTAAATTGATTTCGATGAACGTGTCTTCTACGGGGTATGGACAATTTGTAGATTTCGGAACGATGCTTCCACTGGGTATGGGAAATTTGTCAGTGGCTGGGCGGATGTATTGTGGGTTTCAATGAATATGGTCTCATACCATGTATCTATCAACGAATCAAATCAAAAAATTCACTTTAGTCAATAGATAAAGCTGCATATTGCTGGTAGTTGGGCTTTCTCCACTGGCATCCATACATCATGAACGAAATATCAGTTGATATTCATTGGATCTGGAATGTGCTGGTTATGGCATTGGACTTTAAACTGAAAGGCCCTTAGTTTGAACCCACTAGAGTTAACTGTGTTGTGTCCTTGGGCAAGGTCTGTAATCACGATGGCCCATGTGGGGGCAAGGCACTCAATTCTGATTGCCTCCATTTTGGGCGCATCGTGTCACTGTGTACTGCACGTCAATGGTGTATGTGCCTTCAACCAAATGCTGACACTGCTTGTGTGGAGTTAGTACTTTGGGAAGTTGGAAGTTGCTTACCACTGCTCAGTGGTTCTCTCCATGTACTCTGGCTTTCTCCACCGTGAAACTGTTCACCACAAGGTGATCCTGGCGGTCGCAAGTTTCGTTAAAACCTCAGTAGAACATTTATTGGATTCTATATCTGTTTTTGTTTGTTTTTAAAAAGTATGCCTGTGTGAAGTTGCTAATAAAAAAATCCACTGTTCTTGAACAGCAGTGTTTTTCATATTTGAAATTAAATTTCAAACAGTATTTTTTCAGCTGCTGAATTTGCATGTTACATGGGCGGATGTGGCCAATTCGTTGGGTAAACGGTTAAATATCTGTCTTAATGAAAATTATTTCACAAAAAGTAAAATATCTGTTTGAAGTTCTGCCAGTTCAAATAGCTGGTTTCATCTTCAATATTCAGTGCAGTAAAGAAAGCATGTGTCAAATCGGTTTTGAATTTTTTTTTAACAGGTTCTCTTTAAGGATCCTGAAAGTTTGCTAAAGTTTTATGGCTTTCTTTGGAGTCCAAATGACAGTAATTGTTTCACAGGTCTTGGAATAACACCTGTTCTTCAAGCTCGAACATTGAAGTTGGGATATTTGCATCTACAGTCATTAGGAAAAGAAGATTTATCATCGACTTTGGATACATTATCATCAGGTAAATGTAATACTTTGCAGAATATTCTTGTCGCCGTACAGCTGTGAATGCTGATTGTTATGCTGTCGGGTTGCTTGGTAGCTCATTGGCAGGCCTTCAAATTAACCCAAATTCATTGTGATAAAAGCTGTGACCAAATAGGAACCATGCTTGTACGCCTTAGTACACAGCGTCATCGTGTCACCATGTGGACAATCGGGGTTGAGTGCCTTGCCCAAGGACACAACGCGGGAGTCTGAATCAATCGCTCAAGACGGCACCCATCCAAGGACAAACCGGGTTCGACGTTGCTTAACTGGTAGAGTGCTGGAAGCCCATATTTGGGCTTCATTCTCAAATGCAGGTACTGCCACATAAAGGCTTCAAATTCAGTGGATATGCTTCATATTATCTTTGAAGTGATACTATTTAGTCAGTTAGGATTTGCCTTGTTACAATTTATGGGAGAGTGCCCACTGGCACTCTCCCATAAATTGTAGCAAGGTAAAGACATGTGAACAAATTTTGATTGCCAAAAATAATTCAGCACTCTACCAGTTAACTATGGTGATCTGACGAGAACCGGTTATCGCAACGCCACCGCGCCCCCATTGATAGTACATGAGCTTTCAACAAGGAAATTCTTGGAAGTGGAGCATTGCTTGTTTATTTCTCTGCACACTTATGTCGAAATATTAATTTCATGCTGCAAAATCTTTTCATAATGCCACTAGAAATTCAGTCTTGTTTGACAGAGCTTGATGAGCTTTGTCAGACGACTGAATTGGTTAAATTTCTGGTCTCATTATGGGAAACATTTCCAAGTTGAACTTTTAGCAGCAGTGTCCAGACGGTGAATGTAGTTGGATATGTTCTACCTTACAGATATATTTGCCCCTCAGATCCTCTTCTAACAATGTGTTAGTACTGCGTAGTATCTAGAATTATTTGGTATAGATGATCTCAAAGTTACCTTTTGCGAAGGAATTTCATTTAAAAAAAAACATATGTTAAATTTTGGTCTAGTGGGACAGTTTCTTACAGAGATGAATAATAATGGAAGTAATCTGCAATGGTTGTTTATTCAAGTTGCAGTATAATTAAAGAAGATTTTCCATTTGTTGCCTATGAAACATACCTTGTAACCCCTCAATGGAATTAGCTCACTCCAATGCACGATCAAAAGTAATGTTTTTTAAGAAAAAACTGAAAGAATAATAAGGCCAAACACAGTAGATCTTCTCTTTCTCAGACCAGTTTTTTTTTCCAGAAATATATGTGCTGTGCAATTTTTTTTTTATTTTTAGTCCCCTACCGGCATCGCCGGAGGGGACTATAGGTTTGCACTCCGTCCATCCATCAGTCTGTCAGTCACACTTTAGTTTTCCGGAGTTTTTTTGGAAACGCTTCAATGGAATGATTTCATTTTTGGTAAACTACTATAGAACGATGACTTACAGATCAAGTTTGAGTTTCATGCTGAATGCATTATTCTTGTGTGAGTTACGGCCCTTGGAAATATGGAAAAAGCACCAAAATATCAGTATTTTTATACTGTACCAATGACCCAGACTTAGCTGGTGCTAACTCCACAAAAACCAGGGCCAAACACAAATTTTGCCCCCCAATCCCCAAAATTTGCATCCAAAACAAAAAGAAATCATGTCCTAAAGGACCTCCATAGTACGACTCTACTGCGCATGCGCAGTGACGCAGTCGTCCCGAAATTGGCGCCAAATATCATTTCTCTGTTTGGCCCTTCATCAGTCAACATCTCACTGATCTTTGTGCTTGTAAATCTCAGTTTAAAGGATGCCAGACACGTAATTCTTGGAGAAAATGTGATTCTAAGGAGGATAGAAGGAGGAGAGGAAAAAAGAAGTGGCAAAAAATAATCAGGGCTATACTTAAAATTTTTTGTTAAAATTATGTTAAGTTGCCTATTTTCGAGGCAAACGCCTCTTGTTGTCATTCTTGCTAATTGTTGCACTGCTTATTCAGTGTTTCCTCTCCCCTAACCTTCTAAAGTCCCCCCTTGCAATTCTCCCATGCTTTTGGCATATTTTTGAGAAGTTTCATTTCTAAAATTTCCCTGGGAGAGTTGCTTGGTTACAGAATGTTTTCTGTTATTTTCCCCATAGTTACGTTTTCACCCATGGGTGTATAACGTTTGTGTTCTGCATCTTCCATCTGATGTTCTGCAGATTCTCCCCTGGGAGTCTCTGTTTTGCATCAGATAGAGTGTAATTGAGGACTGATTCCGGGCCAGTTTTTTCAGTGCCTGGAGTCATGTTTTCTTCTGTGTTTACACTGTTTGTTTTCATTGGCAACAGCCTTTTTTGAGGGGGGCTGTTTGCCTTTGAGGTAGTTTATCTCATTATAAGATACATTTATATTATCTGAAAGTGTCTCATTAATTATTTTATATAATTTTAAAATTTTTGACCACACTTTGCCATCGGATCCATCGGGGCTCAACGTTACTTTTCAGCAACTTGGGCTTCTCTGAAAAAATATTTTTTCAAAATTATTTTGTTTTGCAATTGTTTTTTCATTTATTAATGGATCATGTTATTATGTATCTTTGTGTCAGGGGTTTTTGCGAGTAACTAGGACTTATTGTTGTTCCTTCACAATGAAAGGAACTTGTTCAAATTGTAATAGGAAGAAATCTTCCTCTGACTTTCATGATTATTGCATAAATTGTAGTCAGTGTTCTCGCATTAATCCCTGTCCTGTATGTGAACATTGGGATGAGAAACATTGGAAACGTGTGTCACGATATGTTGTTTCTGGAGAAAGAGCGATGCCGGCTCTTTCTCCACAAGGTCACTCTACTCTCTCAGTTTCTATTTCAGAGGAACCAGAACAGGGTGATGTTTCCATGTTATCTTCTTCGAGTGTGCGTCCGTCGTCACAATTAAATACAGAGCTAGCGGCAAAAGTGCTCATGGAGATTAGACAAATGTCGTCCGCTAGCTCGCCCGGTGTAGCGTCCATTCACCGAATGGTTCGGCAGCCGGGTTCGTCCGAGGCGGTCCAAGAGGAAATTTTGGGTGATGCGAGCACTATAAAAATAATAGATGCACACCCAGTGACGGCGGATAGTGAACGAGAACGGAGGAAGCCTTTTAGTCCGGTTCCTAGCTCGTCCAGGTCCAGCCGGGCCGCGAGCGAGAGAGGCCCCTCTCTCGTACAACAACATCTGGGACCAGATGTTGTGGTACAAAATGTGTCTTTAGCGGAGCATACGTCCGTCGCTCGGGACGCTCCGTTGTATAAGCAGTCCGCAGAGACTGTTAAGGCTTCTTCTTCTCGCCGGCGCACACGACCGCACCTTGGCTGCGTGACCTCCGATATCTTGCCAGCTTCGCCGAGGAAGGATTATTCGGCGACCAGGTCACACCATCCGGCAGCCAGGGACTCGAGACCGATGGACTCCGGACGTTCGCATAGGAAAAGTATGCGGGAGCCATCTGATGCGGAGCTGCCCTCGGCAAAGCAGCGAAAGACCGCTCCTCCGCAGGTCTCGACGTCGGACATTCTAGTGCAGATAGCACAGCTTATCGCAGCATCCCAGCAGCCGACAGAGACGGTGTCGGATCGAGAATTATCCGACGGCGCTGGGTCGGTACGCTCCGCCGAAGCATCGGGGGCGGACGACCGGGAACATCGGGAGGTCCGACCGGATGGTGAAAGGGATACGGATGAATTGGAGCTATCCCTTTCGGAACAACACAAAGCTGCCGTAGACTTCATCCGGCACTTTCTTCCTCAAGTTGTTCCGTCGGGCCAGACTGCTGCGCTTCCGGACAGGAGAATTATAGCGTCATTGGACTCTGATTTTTTCGAGCGGTTCAGGGACATCGCTCCCGAGTTTCCGTCGCAGTCCAATAATGTTGCAAGAACATTTGAATTATTGAACGACGCTATTTTTAAACTTGCTTCCAGGACAGGGAAAGCAGGCTTCTTGTCCGCAAATACTCTCAACCTGCCTTTCATTAATGCAAGGAATAAATTCGACACGGCAGGTCAGGGTATACCGAGAGTTCCTCTGCGTATGGACGACGAGGCGGAAGACTTAGAGCTATCATTACCGTCGTCAGCTTCTATTCCAACCGCAGTGTTGGAAACAGCTATTGCGTCTAACAGAGCCAATTTAGATGCCTTATCTTACGCAGATCACCTTACGAAGGCGTTATCACTGCGTCTTCAAGGGGAAGAGTTTCAGGATATACAATCCTCCTTAAGACTTCTTTCAAGGGCAGTAGCTTATTCCACGTGTAACTCCGCCCTTTCAGTGGCTAATCTGGAGTTGGTTAGACGTGACGCAGCCCTGTCTACATCCACACTAGTGGATTCTAAGGTGAAGAACTCTCTTAGAGTCGCTTCGGTCTCAGGAGATCTTCTCTTTGACGGCAAGCTTTCCGCTATTTATGATAATATTAAAAAGAAAGCTAGTGATTCTCTGTTGTTTAGATCCGCTCCTAAAAGGTCGGATTCAGCAGACACGAATAAGGCGGGCACTTCTGGGTCTTATCCGCCCAAGAGAGGTTCCTATAGAGGTTCCGGTGCGTCCTCTAGCTCTTATTCGAGAGACCGTCAGGATAGCGACTCTCGTTCGGGACGTCCTTCAGGCCGGGACAATCGGTCGGACGCCCCGAGGTCGACGAGGCGAGGTGCGGGTCGTGGAAGACGTGGTTTCTCCTACCGCAGGCCTCGCAGATCCAGGAGGTGATGGCTCAAACCTCTATCGCGTTCCGGTTGGCGGAAGGTTGTCGAGTTTTTCTCAAGAGTGGGCGTCGATTACGGACGACCCTTGGGTGAGAGGAGTGACTTCGGAAGGTCTAAAGATATCCTTCAAACGAAAGCCTCCATTAACTCGAAGTCCAAAGTGGACTCATCTTCCGTCAAACCCTCAGAAAAGAGACGCTCTGCTATCAGAGGTGCAGTCTCTTTTAATGAAGAACGCGGTAGAGGTCGTAGAAAACCAGGAATCGCTGGGATTCTACAGCCATCTGTTTCTGGTTCCGAAACCAGACGGCTCGTTCCGTCCAGTCATAGATTTGAGCTGGATAAACAAGCTGATCATCGCTCCGAAGTTTTATATGGAGACGATTCGATCGGTCAGAGCGAGTATTCGGGTGAACGATTATGCAACGAGCATAGATCTCAAAGATGCGTACTTTCACGTCATGGTACATCCGACATTCCGAAAGTATCTACGCTTCGCAGTCCTAGGAGTGGTGTATCAGTTCCGGGCCATGTGCTTCGGATTGAATCTAGCACCCTGGGCTTTCACTCGAGTAATGAACTCGGTAATGATCTACTTCCGAGCTCATTCGTCTGCGGTAACGTCGGCCTACCTGGACGACATTCTTCAGAGGTACGGCAACGAGTTAACGCTTCAGAACGATGTTCAGAATCTTCTTCTATTGCTCCGACGTCTCGGTTTCATAGTAAACGAGGAGAAGTCGGATCTGGTGCCGTCCAAGTCATTCACTCATCTGGGAATGAGCTTCGAGACGCACAACAATCTCGTTCGTCTGCCGTTAACCAGAGCGAAATTAGTCAGTTGTTACGCTCGCTATTGTCTAAATACAGACAAAGTCACAGCGAGAGAATTTATGAGACTGATAGGTCTGTGCGGAGCCGCTGCGGATCTCATTCCGATGGGACGGCTACGCACACGGCCTCTTCAAATTTTCTTGACTCAGAATTGGAGTGTGAAAATTCATTCGCTCGATGTAGACGTTCTCTTGTCAGATCAAGTGAAACAAGAGATTCAGACTTGGGCAAACATTCAGTGGTTAACTCAAGGAGTTCCGCTGCAGTTGCCGGATCCGAGTTTTACCATTATGACGGATGCCAGTCAAACAGGTTGGGGTGCATCATTAATCCCAACGGATTCGAGATGCCAGGGTCTTTGGGATCCGCAATTCCTGTGCAAGCACATAAACATCAAGGAAATGATGTCAATTTGGCTTGCGTTACGTCACTGGATGGACATTATTCACGATGCTCATGTCCAAATCCTATCCGACAATACGACAGTAGTGGCGTATATACGGAATCAGGGAGGCACTCATTCAGTTCCGTTGTTCAATCTAACGGAAAGAATCCTTCTGTTTGCGTTGGAACATCACGTTCTTCTTTCGGTCCGTCACATACCGGGTCGTCTGAATGTGCTAGCAGACTCCCTTTCTCGAAAGGGTCGCTTGTTGCCGTCGGAGTGGACTCTCAACAAACAAGTATTCAATCAGATTTGCTACCAATGGGAACGGCCAATGATAGACTTATTTGCGACACATCTCAACAATCAGTTGCAGACGTATGTGTCCCCGTGTCCGGATCCAAGAGCATTTGCTGTAGACGCTCTATCGATCCCTTGGGACGGAATGATAGGATATGCGTATCCTCCAGCGCCGTTAATTCAACAAGTATTGCTAAAGATAAAACAATCTCAATGCAAGATTCTGTTGGTAGCATCTCTGTCGCCACAGAGACCGTGGATAAATCTACTCAGGTGTCTGTTGTGGGACCTACCGCGGAAGCTCCCTCCACGAGAGGATCTTCTTTGGCAGGGGAAATCGCGCCAACTGCATCACAACCCGCAAGGTCTCAACCTTCACGTTTTTCCGTTGTGCGGTCCTTCTTGCATGGCAAGCACTTTACAGGACGAGCAGTGGACGCGATTTCTAACTGTAGGAGGACCTCCTCTTCGCTAAACTATGCGGCTAAGTGGAAGGTTTTCCGTCGTTGGTGTAGGGATCATTCTGTTGATATATTTGATCCCTCTATACCAGACATTGCTAACTTTCTAGTATACTTGTTTGACGAAATCAAACTGCAACCGGTTACTATAAAGGGTTATAGATCTATGTTATCTGATACCTATGCACATCATGATAGTTTACAAATTGGATCTAATGTCTCTTTATCGAAATTGGTTAGAAACTTTTCGATAAATAGACCTAGAACTCTTAGATTAATTCCTAAGTGGAATTTAGCTTGGGTTCTCCTTAAATTGAAGGAAAAGCCATTTGAACCTCTTGGGACAGTAGATTTCAAATTCTTATCTTATAAGACAGCTTTTCTCTTAGCTTTCTCTTCTGCCAGAAGAGTCAGTGAGCTTCATGCACTATCGGTGGATGATTCTCATTATCGTAGTGTTGGGAACACTATCACCTTCACTACTAATGTCGGTTTTTTAGCTAAGAATCAGGCTCCTAATAAATATCCGGAACCTATTGTTATTAAGGCTCTTCCGTCTTCAGACGGGCGTAGGCCTTTACTCTGTCCTGTTAGAGCACTACGTATCTATAAACAGAGATCTCAGTTCATCAGAAAGGGACGGAAACATTTCTTTCTGTCTTTGATGCCTAATAGAAAGGACATTTCAGTCCATTCTATTGCTAGATGGATTCAGTTAACTATCCGTACTGCGTATGAAGATTTATCTTCTTCTCAGCAGTCTGTGCTTAAGATTTCTGCTCATGAAGTAAGAGCTCTTTCTACTTCCTGGGCTTATGCTAATAGTGTTGCTATTACAGATTTAATGAAGGCTGCTTATTGGTCTCAGCCATCCACATTTACTAATTTTTATCTCAGAAATATTGAGTCCATTTCTGGAGACCTGCATTGTTTAGGTCCGTTATCTGTTGCTCAGAATGTCGTCCACTAAACAGTTGCAACTATAGTTATGCAGGCTTTCTGTTCCGGCAGTGACTCCGTCCGGCTGCCCTCTTCGCTCTGGGCTATTTGACCCAGGGCAAGGGGAAGGGGGGGGGGGGCGGGTGTTCCCTTAGGTCACCTGCTTTATAGTGAAAAGCAAGGGAATGCCTCCTCCAAGACAGTATTTCTGAGTCGCTTCCGGGATGGTTTTAAAGTGTAATATTAATGTTTAATTTCATTCATGTCTTATTTTTAAAGTGTAGCTCGGTGTGAAGCATTTGTATATGTCAAGTGTCAAACGGGCTTTAATATACAATACTCGGACACTTTTAAATGATTATAAAGAGTCTCAATTCTCTGGACTACTTTATTTATTGGCTTGTTTTAATAATAATTAGTATAAAGGTTATACTGGATATTAATAGAGAACATGAATGTTATTGTGCTCAATTATTAAGGGTAGTGTATCTTTCTAATTTAAATATTAAATAAGAAAGATACATGTAAAGCCTAATACTCCTTTTCTCCTTAAGGGGTTATCTCTTTATTTTATAATTGAGCTTATTGGATTTTCCTCTATGTCCTAGGCCCTCCAGCCTGTTTACTATTCAGCTAAGTCTGGGTCATTGGTACAGTATAAAAATGTTAAAAAATTTATAGTAATTTATATATTTTTTATACTTACCAATGACCCAGACGGGGATGGCCCTCCCTGAGTTGGGAACTCTTGCCTCCCCGCTGAGTACATAGCGCTGACCAGGCACTGCCAGTAAGAATGATATTTGGCGCCAATTTCGGGACGACTGCGTCACTGCGCATGCGCAGTAGAGTCGTACTATGGAGGTCCTTTAGGACATGATTTCTTTTTGTTTTGGATGCAAATTTTGGGGATTGGGGGGCAAAATTTGTGTTTGGCCCTGGTTTTTGTGGAGTTAGCACCAGCTAAGTCTGGGTCATTGGTAAGTATAAAAAATATATAAATTACTATAAATTTTTTAACTTTCCAGAGATTTTTTGGAAACACTTGAATGGAATGATTTCATTTTTGGTAACCTACTATAGAACGATGACTTACAGATCAAGTTTCATTTGCACTCTGTCCATCCATCAGTCTGTCAGTCAGTCTGTCAGTCATACTTTAGTTTTCTGGACTCTTTTTGGAAATGCTTCAACCGAATGATTTCATTCTGGGTAACCTACTATAGAACGATGACTTACAGATCAAGTTTGAGTTTCATGCTGATTGCCTTATTCTTGTGTGAGTTATGGCCCTTGGAAATATGGAAAAGCTCCAAAATATCCGTATTTTTATACTGTACCAATGACCCAGACTTAGCTGGTGCTAACTCTAACAAAACCAGGGCCAAACACAAATTTTGCCCCCCAATCCCCAAAATTTGCATCCAAAACAAAAAGAAATCATGTCCTAAAGGACCTCCATACTACGCCTCTACTGCGCATGCGCAGTGACGCAGACGTCCCGAAATTGGCGCCAATTATCATTCTCTGTTTGGCCCTTCATCAGTCAACATCTCACTGATCTTTGTGCTTGTAAATCTCAGTTTAAAGGATGCCAGACACGTAATTTTTGGAGAAAATGTGATTCTAAGGAGGATAGAAGGAGGAGAGGAAAAAGAAGTGACAAAAAATAATCAGGGCTGTACTTCAAATTTTTTGATGAAATTATGTTAAGTTGCCTATTTTCGAGGCATGGGCCTCTTGTTGTCATTCTTGCTAAATGTTGCACTGCTTATTCAATGTTTCCTCTCCCATAGCCTTCTAAAGTCCCCCCTTGCAATTCTCCCATGCTTTTGGCATATTTTTGAGAAATTTCATTTCTAAAATTTCCTGGGAGAGTTGCTTGGTTACAGAATGTTTTCTGTTATTTTCCCCATAGTTACGTTTTCACCCATGGGTGTATAACGTTTGTGTTCTGCATCTTCCATCTGATGTTCTGCAGATTCTCCCCTGGGAGTCTCTGTTTTGCATCAGATAGAGTGTAATTTGATGACTGATTCCAGGCCAGTTTTTTCAGTGCCTGGAGTCATGTTTTCTGGTGTTTTTACACTGTTTGTTTACATTGGCAACAGCCTTTTTTGAGGGGGGCTGTTTGCCTTTGCTGTAGTTTATCTCACTATAAGATACATTTATATTATCCGTAAGTGTCTCATTAATTATTTAATATAAATTTAAAATTTTTGACCACACTTTGCCATCGGATCCATCGGGGCTCAACTTTACTTTTCAGCAACTTGGGCTTCGCTGAAAAAAATATTTTTTCAAAATTATTTTGATTTGCAATTGTTTTTTCATTTATTAATGGATCATGTTATTATGTATCTTTGTGTCAGGGGTTTTTGCGAGTAATAACTAGGACTTATTGTTGTTTTTTCACAATGAAGGGACATTGTTCAAATTGTAATAGGAAGAAATCTTCCTCTGACTTTCATGATCATTGTATTAATTGTAGTCAGTGTTCTCGCATTAATCCCTGTCCTATATGTGAATATTGGGATGAGAAACATTGGAAACGTGTGTCACGATATGTTGTTTCTGGAGAAAGGGCTATGCCGGCTCTTTCTCCGCAAGGTCACTCTACTCTCTCAGTTTCTATTTCAGAGGAACCAGAACAGGGTGATGTTTCCATGTTATCTTCTACAAGTGTGCGTCCGTCGTCACAAATGAATTCAGAGCTAGCGGCAAAAGTGCTCATGGAGATTAGACAAATGTCGTCCGCTAGCTCGCCAGGTGTAGCGTCCATTCACCGAATGGTTCGGCAGCCGGGTACGTCCGATGCGGTCCAGGAGGAAATTTTGGGTGATGCGAGCACTATAAACATAATAGATGCACACCCAGTGACGGCGGATAGTGAGCGAGAACGGAGGAAGCCTTTGAGTCCAGTTCCTAGCTCGTCCAGGTCCAGCCGGGCCGCGAGCGAGAGAGGCCCCTCTCTCGTACAACAACATCTGGGACCAGATGTTGTGGTACAAAATGTGTCTTTAGCGGAGCATACGTCCGTCGCTCGGGACGCTCCGTTGTATAAGCAGTCCGCGGAGACTGTTAAGGCTTCCTCTTCTCGTCAGCGCACACGACCGCACCCTGGCTGCATGACCGCCGATATATTACCAGCTTCGCCGATCAAGGATTCTTCGGCGACCAGGTCACACCATCCGGCAGCCAGGGATTCGAGACCGATGGACTCCGGACGTTCGCATAGGAAAAGTATGCGGGAGCCATCTGATGCGGAGCTGCCCTTGGCGAAGCAGCGAAAGACTGCGCCTCCACAGGTCTCGACGCCGGACATTCTTGTGCAGATAGCACAGCTTATCGCAGCATCCCAGCAGCCGACAGAAACGGTGTCGGATCGAGAATTATCCGACGGCGCTGGGTCGGTACGCTCCGCCGAAGCATCGTGGGCGGACGACCGGGAACATCATGAGGTCCGACCGGATGGTGAAAGGGATACGGATGACTTGGAGCTATTGCTTTCGGAACAACATAAAGCTGCCGTGGACTTCATCCGGCACTTTCTCCCTCAAGTTGTTCCGTCGGGCCAGACTGCTGCGGTTCCGGACAAGAGAATTATAGCGTCATTGGACTCTGAATTTTTTGAGCGGTTCAGGGACATCGCTCCCGAGTTTCCGTCGCAGTCCAATAATGTTGCAAGAACATTTGAATTATTGAACGACGCTATATTTAAACTTGCTTCCAGGACGGGGAAAGCAGGTTTCTTGTCCGCTAATACTCTCAACCTGCCTTTCATTAATGCAAGGAATAAATTCGATACGGCAGGACAGGGTATACCGAGAGTTCCTCTGTGTATGGACGACGAGGCGGAAGACTTAGAGCTATCATTACCGTCGTCGGCTTCTATTCCAACCGCGGTGTTGGAAACAGCTATTGCGTCTAACAGAGCCAATTTAGATGCCTTATCTTACGCAGATCACCTTACTAAGGCGTTATCAATGCGCCTTCAGGGGAAAGAGTTTCAGGATATACAATCCTCTTTAAGACTTCTTTCAAGGGCAGTAGCTTATTCCACGTGTAACTCCGCCCTTTCAGTGGCAAATCTGGAGTTGGTTAGACGTGACGCAGCCCTAGCTACATCCACACTAGTGGATACTAAGGTGAAGAACTCTCTTAGAGTCGCTTCGGTCTCAGGAGAACTTCTCTTTGACGGCAAGCTTTCTGCTATTTATGATAAAATTACAAAGAAAGCTAAGGATTCTCTGTTGTTCAAATCTGCTCCTAAGAAGTCGGATACAGCAGACACGAATAAGACAGGCACTTCTGGGTCTAATGCGCCCAAGAGAGGTTCCTATAGAGGTTCCGGTGCGTCCTCTTGGTCTTATTCGAGAGACCGTCAGGGTAGCGACTCTCGTTCAGGACGTCCTTCAGGCCGGGACAATCGGTCGGACGCCCCGAGGTCGACGGAGCGAGGTGCGGGCCGTGGAGGACGTGGTTTCTCCTACCGCAGGCCTCGCAGGTCCAGGAGGTGATGGCTTAAACCTCTATCGCGTACCGGTTGGCGGAAGGTTGTCGAGCTTTTCACAAGAATGGGCGTCGATTACGGACGACCCTTGGGTGAGAGGAGTGACTTCGGAAGGTCTAAAGATATCCTTCAAACGAAAGCCTCCATTAACTCGAAGTCCAAAGTGGACTCATCTTCCTTCAAATCCGCAGAAAAGAGACGCTCTGTTATCAGAGGTGCAGTCTCTTTTAATGAAGAACACGGTAGAGGTCGTAGAAAACCAGGAATCTCCGGGATTCTACAGCCATCTGTTTCTGGTTCCGAAACCAGACGGCTCGTTCCGTCCAGTCATAGATTTGAGCTGGATAAACAAGATGATCAACGCTCCGAAGTTTTATATGGAGACGATTCGATCGGTCAGAGCGAGTATTCGGGTGAACGATTATGCAACGAGCATAGATCTCAAAGATGCGTACTTTCACGTCATGGTACATCCGACATTCCGAAAGTACCTACGCTTCGCAGTCCTAGGAGTGGTGTATCAATTCCGGGTGATGTGCTTCGGATTGAATCTAGCACCCTGGGCTTTCACTCGGGTAATGAACTCAGTAATGATCTATTTCCGAGCTCATTCGTCTGCGGTAACGTCGGCCTACCTGGACGACATTCTTCAGAGGTACGGCAACGAGTTAACGCTTCAGAACGATGTTCAGAATCTTCTTCTATTACTCCGACGTCTCGGTTTTATAGTAAACGAGGAGAAGTCGGATCTGGTGCCGTCCAAGTCATTCACTCATCTGGGAATGAGCTTCGAGACGCACAACAATCTCGTTCGTCTGCCGTTAACCAGAGCGAAATTAGTCAGTTGTTACGCTCGCTATTGTCTGCACGCAGACAAAGCCACGGCGAGAGAATTTATGAGACTGATAGGTCTGTGCAGAGCCGCCGCGGATCTCATTCCGATGGGGCGGTTACGCACACGTCCTCTTCAAATTTTCTTGACTCAGAATTGGAGTGTGAGAATTCATTCGCTCGATGTAGACGTTCTCTTGTCAGATCAAGTGAAACAAGAGATTCAGACTTGGGCAAACATTCAGTGGTTAACTCAGGGAGTTCCGCTGCAGTTGCCGGATCCGAGTTTTACCATTATGACGGATGCCAGTCAAACAGGTTGGGGTGCATCATTAATCCCAACGGATTCGAGATGCCAGGGTCTTTGGGATCCGCAATTCCTGTGCAAGCACATAAACATCAAGGAAATGATGTCAGTTTGGCTTGCGTTACGTCACTGGATGGACATTATTCACAATGCTCATGTCCAAATCCTATCCGACAATACGACAGTAGTGGCGTATATACGGAATCAGGGAGGCACTCATTCAGTTCCGTTGTTCAATCTAACGGAAAGAATCCTTCTGTTTGCGCTAGAACATCACGTTCTTCTTTCGGTCCGTCACATACCGGGTCGTCTGAATGTGCTAGCAGACTCCCTTTCACGAAAGGGTCGCTTGTTGCCGTCGGAGTGGACTCTCAACAAACAAGTATTCAATTAGATTTTCTACCAATGGGAACGGCCAATGATAGACTTATTTGCGACACATCTCAACAATCAGTTGCAGACGTATGTGTCTCCGTGTCCGGATCCAAGAGCATTTGCAGTAGACGCTCTGTCGATCCCTTGGGACGGAATGATAGGATATGCGTATCCTCCAGTGCCGTTAATTCAACAAGTATTGCTAAAGATAAAACAATCTCAATGCAAGATTCTGTTGGTAGCATCTCTGTCGCCACAGAGACCGTGGATAAATCTACTCAGGTGTCTGTTGTGGGACCTACCGCGAAAGCTTCCTCCACGGGAGGATCTTCTTTCGCAGGGGAAATCGCGCCAACTCCATCACAACCCGCAAGGTCTCAACCTTCACGTTTTTCCGTTGTGCGGTCCTTCTTGCATGGCAAACACTTTACAGGACGAGCAGTGGACGCGATTTCTAACTGTAGGAGGACCTCCTCTTCGCTAAACTATGCGGCTAAGTGGAAGGTTTTTCGTCGTTGGTGTAGGGATCATTCTGTAGATATATTCGATCCCTCTATACCAGACATTGCAAACTTTCTAGTATACTTGTTTGACGAAATCAAACTGCAGCCTGTTACTATAAAGGGTTATAGATCTATGTTATCTGATACCTATGCACATCATGATAGTTTACAAATTGGATCTAATGTCTCTTTATCTAAGTTGGTTAGAAACTTTTCGATAAATAGACCCAGAACTCTTAGATTAATTCCTAAGTGGAATTTAGCTTGGGTTCTTCTTAAATTGAAGGAAAAGCCATTTGAACCTCTTGGGACAGTAGATTTCAAATTCTTATCTTATAAGACAGCTTTTCTCTTAGCTTTCTCTTCTGCTAGAAGAGTCAGAGAGCTTCATGCACTGTCGGTGGATGATTCTCACTATCGTAGTGTTGGGAACACTATCACCTTCACTACTAATGTGGGTTTTTTAGCTAAGAATCAGGCTCCTAATAAATATCCGGAACCTATTGTTATTAAGGCTCTTCCGTCTTCAGACGGGCGTAGGCCTTTACTCTGTCCTGTTAGAGCATTACGTATCTATAAACAGAGATCTCAGTTTATCAGAAAAGGATGGAAACGTTTCTTTCTGTCTTTGATGCCTAATAGAAAGGACATTTCGATCCATTCTATTGCTAGATGGATTCAATTAACTATCCGTACTGCTTATGAAGATTTATCTTCTTCTCAGCAGTCTGTGCTTAAGATTTCTGCTCATGAAGTAAGAGCTCTTTCTACTTCCTGGGCTTATGCTAATAGTGTTGCTATTACAGATTTAATGAAGGCTGCTTATTGGTCTCAGCCATCCACATTTACGAATTTTTATCTCAGAAATATTGAGTCCATTTCTGGAGACCTGCATTGTTTAGGTCCGTTATCTGTTGCTCAGAATGTCGTCCACTAAACAGTTGCAACTATAGTTATGCAGGCTTTCTGTTCCGGCAGTGACTCCGTCCGGCTGCCCTCTTCGCTCTGGGCTATTTGACCCAGGGCAAGGGGAAGGGGGGGGGGGGGGGGGGGCAGGTGTTCTCTTAGGTCACCTGCTTTATAGTGAAAAGCAAGGGAATGCCTCCTCCAAGTCAGTATTTCTGAGTCGCTTCCGGGATGGTTTTAAAGTGTAATATTAATGTTAAAATTCATTCATGTCTTATTTTTAAAGTGTAGCTCGGTGTGAAGCATTTGTATATGTCAAGTGTCAAACGGGCTTTAATATACAATACTCGGACACTTTTAAATGACTATAAAGAGTCTCAATTCTCTGGACTACTTTATTTATTGGCTTGCTTTAAAAATAATTAGTATAAGGGATATACTGGATGTTAATAGAGAACATGAATGTTATTGTGCTCAATTATTAAGGGTAGTGTATCTTTCTAATTTAATATTAAATAAGAAAGATACATGTAAAGCCTAATACTCCTTTTCTCCTTAAGGGGTTACCTCTTTACTATATAGTTGAGCTTATTGGATTTTCCTCTATGTCCTAGGCCCTCCAGCCTGTTTACTATTCAGCTAAGTCTGGGTCATTGGTACAGTATAAAAATGTTAAAAAATTTATAGTAATTTATATATTTTTTATACTTACCAATGACCCTGACGAGGATGGCTCTCCCTGGAGTTGGGAACTCTTGCCTCCCCGCTGAGTGCATAGCGCTGACCAGGCACTGCCAGTAAGAATGATAATTGGCGCCAGTTTCGGGACGTCTGCGTCACTGCGCATGCGCAGTAGAGGCGTAGTATGGAGGTCCTTTAGGACATGATTTCTTTTTGTTTTGGATGCAAATTTTGGCGATTGGGGGGCAAAATTTGTGTTTGGCCCTGGTTTTGTTAGAGTTAGCACCAGCTAAGTCTGGGTCATTGGTAAGTATAAAAAATATATAAATTACTATAAATTTTTTAACTTTCCGGAGATTTTTTGGAAACACTTGAATGGAATGATTTCATTTTTGGTAACCTACTATAGAACGATGACTTACAGATCAAGTTTCATTTGCACTCTGTCCATCCATCAGTCTGTCAGTCAGTCTGTCAGTCATACTTTAGTTTTCCGGACTTTTTTTGGAAATGCTTCAACCGAATGATTTCATTCTGGGTAACCTACTATAGAACGATGACTTACAGATCAAGTTTGAGTTTCATGCTGATTGCATTATTCTTGTGTGAATTATGGCCCTTGGAAATATGGAAAAGCTCCAAAATATCAGTTTTTGGAAACGCTTCAACAGAATGCATGCTGATCACATCTAGGTTATAACATTTGTATAATTATTAATGCTTATTGGTCCGGTAGGGGACATTGTATTGCTTCAGCGATGCGTGTGCACGATTGTTTAAATTGTTATTTCTTTTTCCAAAGAGATTTATATACTTTGTTTCTTTTGTGTTTTCGCCTCCATGATATACAAAATAACATGGGCAGTGCAGGCGTGTCATTTTCAGGAGAGCGATTTTTTCGCTTGCCTACTGCTCGCCTTAAAAAAATTAAGGAGGGCGAAAACTAGCCCTCCTGACCTTAGAAAGCATTGATTACCATAGCATCTTGTTCCTAAAATGGTAAAACCCACATCTTTTCAGATCTATGCTTTGTTAGTGGTCTCTGTAAGATGGCCACTCTGCCCCTCCTTCACCTCCGGGCCTTGTCGAGGTCCGGGGGTGCGGTAGGGGCAGTGTAGCCATCTCACAAAGACTACCTTGTTAGCAGCACCTAATAAAATGTACAAAGTCCATTGGGCATAATTCATTAATAGCAAAACTTCATTTTGCCACTTTTGGCTTTTGTAAGCTTGAGGAGTACAAATCGCTCGCCTTGGCCATGCGAGGGAAGCGATTTTTAGCCCTTCTGCATTTTTAAGAATGCCAGGCCTGGCAGTGATGTGTTTTATCCTTTTTATTAACTTGGGTAATATATCTGACACAAAAGCAATTAATTTGAATTTTTCTTTAAGTTAAGGTAATAAAAAGTGAGCATGTGGCGGCAAACATTAACCATGTTGTAGAACCGAGAAACAGATTTTTATCTTTTTTAATCCTAAAATTTGAAATTTTAATATTTGTGAATAGTTCTGGGATGAACATAACGTAAGGTAAACAGTTAAATTTGCCACATTTTTTCTTATCTTTGCAGCTGTTTTGAGCCTTTTATTTTGTCTTGCCAATACAAGTAGAAATGTTAGAGAATTGAGTTTAAAATGCCTGAGATATTTGCATAAAGTTACAGATGGTGAGGATTTATTATTAACTCCCCTGGTTAATAAAATCATCAGATGTGAGGAAGAAATATTTACTGATGGACACTTCACATATCAGGTAAATATTGACATGTTGTCTAGAATAGGGCTGTCACGATTTTTTATACCCCCACTTTCGAAGAAAATGGGGGGTATACTGGATTACATGTGTTCGTCCGTCTGTGCGTCAGTGTGTCCATTCATCCGTCTGTCCATGTGTGAGTCCATCCGAGAATATTCATAACTGTCATAACTTAAGTAAATTATTATTATGGAACATGGTTTGTAATTAAATTGTAACATTTCCCAAGACTAGAATGATTTTCGGTGTTGTCAGATTATTTTTTTTTTTAGCTCACCGAAGGGAGCTCAACTTATCACTTGCCGTCCGTCGTCCGTCGTGAACTTTACATTATTGACTTCTCCTCACAAACTACTGGATCAAATTGAACCAAATTTGGTGTGCATGTTCCCTATCATATGACAATTCAAACTTGTACAAATAAACTTGCCGCACCCACAGGGGGCACCACAAGGGGCATAACTCTGATAGCACCCATGAATTTCTTTCCAAAATTCAAAAAAATCTTCTTCTTCAGATCCACCAGGCAGAATTCTTTCCTATTTGGTATACATTATCTCTAGGGGGATCAGATTCAAGTTTGTTCAAATTGGCCCCCTGGATTCATATTTGGGCTCACTATAGAAGCCCGAGAATTCGAACTTAGTGCATTTCAGGCAAATTTCTTAAAAAATCTTCTTCTCCAGATCCAGCAGGAAGAATCTTTTGATATTTGGTATGCAACATTGTGGGGTGGATCTGATTCAAGTTTGTTCACATTGGCCCCCTGGATTCACATTTGGGCTCAGTACAGAAGCCTAAATTTGAACTTAGTGCATTTCAGGCAAATTTCTTGAAAAATCTTCTGCTCCAGATCCAGCAGGCAGAATCTTTTGATATTTGGTATGCAACATTGTGGGGTGGATCTGATTGAAGTTTGTTCAAATAGGCCCCTCTGGATTCATATTTGGGCTCACTATAGAAGCTTGAATTCGAACTTAGTGCATTTCGGGCAAATTTCTTAAAAAATCTTCTCCAGATCCAGCAGGCAGAATCTTTTGATACTTGGTATGCAACATTGTGGGGTGGATCTGATTCAAGTTTGTTCAAATCGGCTCCATGGGTTCATATTTGGGCTCAGTATAGGAGCCCAAATTTGAACTTAGTGTATTTCAGGCAAATTTCTTTAAAAATCGTCATCTCAAGATCCAGCAGACAGAATCTTTTGATATTGGGTATGCAACATGCTTGGGGGGGGGGGAGATTCAAGTTTGTTCAAGCAAAGTCCCTGGGTTCATATTTGGGCTCACTGTGGTAGCCCGAATTATAACTTAGTTCAAAATGAGGAATCTTCTTTTCAAATCTTCTTCTTCAGATCCAGCAGTCGGAATGTTTTGATATTCAGTATGCAGCATCCTTAAGGGGGGGGGGGGAATTCAAGTTTGTTCAAGCCATGTTCCTAAGTCCATATTTGGGCTCAATGTGGGAGCCCGAATGATAACTTAGTTCAAAATGAGGAATTTTCTTTAAAAATCTTCTTCTTCAGATCCAGCAGTTGGAATGTTTTGATATTTGGTATGCAGCATCCTTAGGGGGGTGAGATTCAAGTTTGTTCAAGCCATGTCCCTAGATCCATATTTGGGCTCACTGGAAGCTTGAATTGTAACTTAGTTCAAAATGAGGAATTGTCTTAAAAAATCTTCTTCTTCAGATCCAGCAGTCGGAATGTTTTGATATGTGGTGTGTAGCATCCTTAGGGGGTGAGATTCAAGTTTGTTAAAGCCAAGTCCCTGGGTTTCTATTTGGGCTCACTGTGGGAGCCCGAATGATAACTTAGTTCAAAATGAGGAATTTTCTTTAAAAATCTTCTTCTTCAGATCCAGCAGATGAATGCTTTTGATATTGGGTATGCAGCATTCTAAGGGGGGTAAGATTCAAGTTTGTTCAAGCCATGGCCCCAGTTCCATAAAATTTGTCTCGCATGACTTCATTCCTTTGTAGTGTTGATGAACCATGTCTAACTGAATGTGACCCCAAATACTTCTTTGAACCACTTTGGCCAGTGAGTGATTAAGGCTCCTTGGGGCCTCTTGTTTTATTACTTGTTATATATTTATTTACTACAGGGCTTAAGGGCCCAGTTCCAGTTTTTGAGAGTTTCTTTTTCATTTATGCTTCATCGGCCCAGCAGTGCAGTGGGAGTATGAATTGCCTTCAGCAATAGCTCTTGTTTAATTTAGGAATCAATTTATCGCCGCAAATAATCGATAATAATCGATTAATCGTACCTAGATGACCCCCCCCCCCCTCCCTCTCTTTGAAGTTGTTAAAACTGTAAACAACGAAGAAGATCCTCTTTTAGGTACATTCAAAGCTTTTGAACTTCGCAACCGACGACCGGTCTTGATTATTACACTGACAGTTCAAAAGTTCAGAACATCAAAGCTTTGAATGTACCAAAAAGACAATTGATACTATTTTTTAAAACTAAAAATAACAGCCTTATCCTTTTATGTTTTATTGCCATGCCTTTCTTTGTGTTACTTTGGTCATATTATGATGGAAGTTATTCTCAAAGTTTGAAGAGATTCATATATTTTTCTTGATGTCTTCACATCTTCCTTCTCTAATTTGGGTGCACCTTTACTGTAAATGGTGTGAAATTGGGGTAATCTAATATGATTAAATAGGGAAATACGAGTCCTGCACCGGGTCACTGTTGGACATTTCTGGGAGCAACTTTGCGACATCTTGATCTGAGCTGTAAACCTTGCAAAAATTGTTGACCAATAATGTTCCACATGAAGCAAAACATTGCAGAATGAGTGATATGATTAAATAGGGAAATACGAGTCCTGCACCGGGTCGCCGTTGGACATTTCTGGGAGCAACTTTGCGACATCTTGATCTGAGCTGTAAACCTTGCAAAAATTGTTGACCAATAATGTTCCACATGAAGCAAAACATTGCAGAATGAGTGATATGATTAAATAGGGAAATACGAGTCCTGCACCGGGTCACCGTTGGACATTTCTGGGAGCAACTTCGCGACATCTTGATCTGAGCTGAAAACCTTGCAAAAATTGTTGACCAATAATGTTCCACAGAAGGAAGCCAGTGTAGAATGAGTGATATGATTAAATAGGGGAATATAATGTGTCTTAGTCAGATGTTTTACAATATGTATTATTTCCATCTAGTTTCACTGAAAAAATATCAAGAATGGTCATTTAAAAGTAAGGCAGTGAAACAATATTAAGTGAATAGCCACTTTCCCGGTGAAATTTATTTAATTATCAGGAGTATTCAATTAACAGGGATTTGGACACTTTCCTGTATTCTAAAGATAATCGGAGCATTCATTCTATTATATCTTGTTTGACAGAGAGAGCTCTTGGAGCTCTGTCAAACAAGAGATAATAGATTGAATGCCTATATTGAATGAACTGAGACCAAACAGATCTATAATGAAAACAGATCTAAAATGACAAATGTGATGATTATTAGTGTTATTTCTTGACATGTCACAAGAATTCTTTTTCAGTTAGGCTCAAAAAAGTTAAAAATCTGTTTCTCGGGCCCTCCCATATGGTCCTTTTGGCTTCATGCTCTCTTTTTATTACCAATAAAAAAATAAAAATTGAATGTTTTATGTGTTATATTTTACACAAGGTAATAAAATTGATAAATTTGTCCCTGAAGTGCAAAAAGGTTTTGCAATGCTTTCCCATTGCAATGCCTTCTTCCACTCAAGGAACAAAATACACCACCATCACCCATTCTATTCTGTAGATTATGAGGCTTAAAACATAAATCAAACCAAGTACATGAACTTTTGATGGCAAAGAAATAATTACAAAAATAAAAAAATAAAATAAAAAACCTCCTGCCTGCATGCTGTTTTACAAAAAATGTCCTGAGAAACAGAAGGTCTACTTTGTGGGGCCTTACCAGGTGTCTACTTTATAATTTATTGACAGGTCAAGTATTTACTGAAAGTATTGTAAAATGTTTTGTGTTTGAAAATTGTGTCCAATTAAGTGTTATTCAGTTCAGGCGGTCATGATTAGCCATTGTGCATAAGTATGTGACCTTAAACACCAATAAATAAATAAATTCAGTTCAGTAGAGGTGTAGGTTAGCCAAATCCGAACCAAGGTTTTTTTTTTTTTTTAAAAACCGAAACCGTCGACATCCCGTAATCTAAGGTTTTTCTTTTTTTATTAAAATACTCTCTTTCTGCAGAAATTCACAGAATGCAGCCATCCCAGAGTAGTGAGAGTACCCAGACACTGCCAATGGCAGTGTCTGGGTACTCTCACTACTCTGGGAAGGCTACATTCTGTGGATTTCCGACATTTCAGTTTAGTTGTGTTTCCAGCTTTCCTCAAGTTGCCTGTAGGTGTCAAACGTCAAAAAATGGCCAAGCACAATAAAAGTTATGTATATTTAGGTAATTATTATATTGGCCTTCCTGATTCTTCATGTATTATAGCTTATTTCGGGCATTTATTGAGTTTCATTCAATTTCACTGCCATTCAGTTATGATTCCGGACATGAGGATGAATTTTATTGAATTTTATTTGGCCTCATGAACAAACCGAAAACCGAACCGAACCGAACCGAGGTTTTACTCCACCTGAAAAACCAAAACCGAAACCAAACAAGAAATTTAAAAACCTACAGCTCTACAGTTCAGAGATATACATTTAAGTAGGCTCCAATCTATTTGACTTGAAAAAGACATCGAAGATCTTTTAGAACTTTGTGTGAGAACCCTGCCTTTGTTCTGTTTCTAACATATACACAAAAATGTTAAACAAAAATTGGTGTTAATTCATTTGTCTACATTTTCATGAAAATGAAAATTATGTAAAATAGTCTGGACAAGTGTTGTGTTCAACCAATTACCAAAATTGGCTGCTGACCAATTACTGGTTATTTGAGCTCACAACCGTCCGATTCCGATGGTAATACCGTGCGTTACTAGACAAGACGAGGCTCGCGAAGAACAACATTAAATTGAACATATTTTACAGTGTTTCCAGTCCATTCACTACTAGATTAGTCAAGACTCAAAAGAACTATATTAAATTGAACATGTTTCATAGTGTTAAACTCCGTTGACCCAGGTGCAGGAAAATTACCAGTCACGCACACTTGGGTGGTAAAGCCAAGTGCGCGCAACAGGTAATTTTTACTGCGGCCTGAGTCAATGGAGTGCAGCCTTCACTTTTCCAGTATGAACTGGTGATTGCTGCAATTACGCTCAATTGTAAGCTTTACATGTCGTTTAACTTGTATATCCCATAAAGTGGCATCTAGTGAGATTAAGAATACACATTGTGGGGGGGTTATCAACTTTATTGAAAGGTATCATTGACATCATTTTACATTAACAGTTGAACAGTTACAGAAGATAACAAAATGCGGTTAATGAATCATCACAAAAATGCTTGGCAACAATCGGTTGAATCGATGTTCCAGATGTCCCGGGGCCATTGTCATTGGATTGCCCACAATCGTCCGATTATGGTGGCAGGTTCTGATCATCGGTTGAACACTAGACAAGTAAAGTAAACCAACCTGTCCAACCATCAACAAAAAGTTTTTAAGATCAAACAATGGAACATTCATAGCAAGAATGACCACAACAGGGTCATGCCTCGAAAATAGGTAACATGAAATAATTTCGTAAAAAAAATTATAAGTTACAGCCCTGAACATTTTCTTCCACTGTTTCTTCCTCTCGTCTTTCTATTTCCTCCTTATATCCACCATTTCTTTCATAATTATGTGTCTGGCATCATTTAAACTGAGATTTACAAGCACAAATATCAGTCAGTTGTAACTGAATTGAGGGCCAAACAAAGAATGATAATTGCGCCAATTTCGAGACCTTGACACTGCGCATGCGCAGTGAAGTAAAAGTATGGAGGACCATAAAGGCAGTCTTTCGATTTTGAAAATCGTAGGCGCTTTATACATCGCTCGCTACTATTTGAAGTGAGGCACGCTATCCTGTATCCAGCCCCGTCGAGTGATGGTTGTGTTGTTGGCAAGAATAGTTAACATGCAAATTGCAATGAAGAATGCATCCACTAATTGACAGCACTGTGCATTCAGTGCGGCATTTGGGCACATCGATATTGAACGGCAACATGAAAGCTGGACGATTTGGTGCTTTCATGGTTTTCATCAACCCTTTACTTAACGCTAGTAGCAGACGACACTCGTAAAAAAGTCTCGTATAACTAAAAGTTTTCATTTTTTGCTTCCAAAACATAGGTTGTGACCCCTCATTGGAACGGGCGCGACGTGCTTGTTCCAATGATGGGTCACAACCTATGTTTTGGAAGCAAACAATTAAAATATTAAAAAAATTGAATGGCGATTTTCATTTATAGCGCTGGCCAATTTCGGTCATTACGCTACGTAAAGGGTTAAAGGAATCCCAACTTTTGGGTCATGACGATGTATTATGCTCCAAGTAACAAAAAAAGAGCACACTGCGACTATAATTTATGTAGAGCTAGTAAATTTGCTCCATCGGTGAATACTGAATGGTGATTGGTCCAGGGAGCACGAACCTCTCAAGAACACCAGGTTTTTCCAAACAGTAGAAGTAAATAGGATTTGTGCTGAATACATTCACACTGTTACTAAAGCCCACGGCCAAATATTCGTCCCTTGTTACCTAATAAAAAATAACTGGCTGTTCACACAGAAATTATATCTCAACTGGAATGAATTACCAGATTTTGATCGCTCTCTTAGCAGAGCCGAGGCGCGCTGTTGTTGGCTCGCAAGAAGTTAACATTGCGGGCGGAATGGCGCGCAAGAGCGACAGCACGCCTCAAAATCGAAAGACTGATAAAGGACATGTAATTTTCGGTTTTAGATGCAAATTTTGGGGATTGGGGGGTAAAATTTGTGTTTGGCCCTAAATATTTTAGAGTTAGCACCAGCTAAGTCTGGGTCATTGATAAGTATAAAAAATATATAAATTACTATAAATTTTTTAACTTTTAATTTTTTTCAAGGTTGTTGCTTCAACCTTCAAAAATTTAATGAAGAAAGAAATGAAGAAAAGTCCAAAGAAAAGGGCCCGAAAATCATCTGGAACTGATAGCAGTTTGCTTCCAAGAACAGTATCAGATTTTCTTGCTTCTGATGAGTCTCCTATTTATATACGGAGATCTCTGCTTGAAATACTTAAAATGTATGAAAATCTGGTAAGTTGTATGTTGTTTTTATTATCTTACTTGAAAAGGTATACAGTGGAACCCTGTTAATTGAATAGCCACTTTGCCAATGAAAATTATTCAATTTATCCTTTACCCAACAAATCGTCCGCATCCGCCCGCGTAATATGCAAATTCAGCAATTGAAAAAATATTATTTTTCAAAAAATTTCGACCAAACCATATCATGTGACCCCTCGTAGGAACGAGCGCGTCGAGCTCGTTCCAATGAGGGGTCACATGATATGGTTTTGTTGAAATTTTTTGAAAAATTTGAAAAAATGATATTTAAAATAATAAATTTTGATATCGTCTGCGTTGGGTAAAAGGTTAACAGGAATATTCAATTAACAGGGATTGTGTCACTTTCCTGTATTCTAGAGATAAACATAGCATTTATTCTGTAATATCTTGTTTGACAGAGCTCCATGAGCTCTGTCAAACAAGATATAATAGATTAAATGCCTGTATTCAATGAACTGAAGCCAAATAGGTCTATAAACCAAGGAAAATGGCAGAGATTCAGGATAATTTACAAAATTTGTTATTCAATTAACAGTAGTTTACTCTATAACCTATATTCAATTAACAGGTCAAATTTGTACTGGAAGTATGGTAAATGATGTCAGGAAATTATATTCAGTTAACAGGGTTATTCAGTTAAGAGATGTCCAGTTAAGTGGGCTCCACTGTACTACTTTTTATTACACATCCATTAAACTTTAAACCCTTGTATTTAACAGAATTGATGCTATGACATGAATGTTTCTGTATTTAACTGGTGATGTACAAGCTGGAACTTTTTCCCCCGCATTGTTTTAACTCGTTCCTTTCCCGTCGAGTCATTAGTTACTCTTTGGAAAGTTTCCAAATTTTGTTACACCATTATCGATCGTCTGTGTTTCTCCCAGCTGTTTTGCAAATCTGTCCAAATTTGTACTTATATTTTTATTATCAGTAATAGCCGCCAAATGGTTAGGCGTGAATGGACACCAGCTGAAGAGAAACAGCGATACAAATTTCAACAAACATGCCCAGTAGAAAAGATAAATGTAATTTAGACTAGTTCCCTAAAGGTTGTTTGGATTTTTTAACAATCCATTTGATCAGTACTGCTTAAAACAAAACAAACGGACTCTTCACTTTTGAGTTTAAACATCAAAATTGAAATTATTTTATTTAAATGAATTTTAATGC
The DNA here is from genome assembly GCA_031216915.1 of Pictodentalium vernedei. Taxonomy (NCBI): domain Eukaryota; kingdom Metazoa; phylum Mollusca; class Scaphopoda; order Dentaliida; family Dentaliidae; genus Pictodentalium; species Pictodentalium vernedei. The sequence goes on from CM062293.1 coordinate 24,640,723, forward strand.
ATAGGGATGTGTATAATTAACACAGAACACGATGTGTGTTTGAATCGGTGGGTGTTCTACAGAACTTGTCGGAATGGGCGTAGTCACATTTATGTATATATAGTCGAAATATGACTATGCCTTTCCAACTCTTTATGTAAAACACCCACCGATTCAAACACACAACACGTTCTGTCTATTTATACTATCATGTTGAAAAGTGATGCAGATATGTTTCCTACCGCCCTATCAAGCTTTGAAAATGCGTGATTTGCAATCTACATTGAATCAGCTTCCAGATTCAAATTTCTTCGAATTGGGTAATTCATGTCTTTTCATGAAGGGACAATGCGGGCCTGGTATTCCTAAAAATGCAGGAGGGCTAAAAATCGCTCCACTCGCATGACCTAGGCGAGCGATTAGCGCTCCTGAAGGTAACAAAAGCTAAAAGTTGCAAAATGATGTTTCACTAGTAATGAATTCTGCCTAGTGGGCTTTGTACATTATATTTGGTGCTGCTGACAAGGTAGTCTCCTCGAGATGGCTACACTGCCTCTCCCACATCTCTGGGCCTCAGTAAGGCCCGGAGGTGTGGGAGAGGCAGTGTTGCCATCTCACAGAGACCACTAACATAGCTGAGAGATCTGAAAATATGTGGGTTTTAGGAATAGGCTGTTATGGTAATCATTATTTTCTAAGGCCAGGAGGGCTAGTTGATGCCCTCCTTAATTTCTTTAAGGCGTGCAGTAGGCGAGCGAATAAATCGCTCTCCTGAAAATGCCAGGCCTGACAATGGCAAGTATATGTCTTCTGTTGGCAGAATCATGCCGCATAATTATAAGAATAGTTGTCTGTTGTGCTTTCAGTTCAATCAGTTGACATGCTTGTTGTCTAACTTACAGGTTACATTACAACATTTTCCCGTGGGAACCCTGGGAAGCGAAGCAGTGCCTATTTACTGTGGTAAACAAGCTCTTACTGGTAAAATAGGACCCAGTCACCAATGCATGAGGTGGAAGTCCTTTAACTCCCTTCACTCTGTTTTCAAAATATCCAAATTTCAAGTAGCCATTTTTCCCATAATGCAACTGGGAATTTAACCAATTCAGTCTTGTTTGACAGAGCTCAATGAGCTCTGTCAAACAAGATTGAACTGGTTATATTTCTAGTTGCATTATGGGAAAAATTTGCATCTTCAACTTCAGATATTTCGACATCAGTGTGCCGGTGGTTAAACCGGGCAAAATGAGTATAAACAATTGATTAACCCTTTACCTAACATAATGGCCAAAACTGGCCAGCACTATTCTAAAAAAATCGTCAATTTTCATTATTTTTTTAGCTCAACTTTGGCAAAGCCAAATTTGAGCTTATGCCATGGCCCGTTGTCCGTCTGTCCGTACGTCAACAATTGGATACGGCTCGGGCTAGAGGCCATATTTATGAACCGATCTTTACGAAACTTCTTGGGTACCTTTGTTATGACTGTGGGACGGGAACGAGTGTTTTTGGGTGTGAAATTCAAGATGGCTGCCAGCCGCCATTTTGTACCGACGATGCAGAAATCTGTTTTTTGTTCAGAATTTCCATATGAAAGCTCTGATTTGAATAATTTTTTTGTATGAATGTTTAGTACCATGAGATACATTACATATCATACGGGTTTTTTTCTCGTGCTTAAATTATGCAAATTAGACTAACTTTGATTTATTTAGTGTTACTTTCAGCACTGTCAGTGCAAATGCCAATACGGCTCGGACTAGAGGCCGCTTTATGAACCGATCTTTACAAAACTTCTTGGGTACCTTTGTTATCACCGTGAGACGAGAACATGCATTTTGGGGTCCGGTCTGAAATTCAAGATGGCCGCTGGCAGCCATTTTGTTCAAAATTAGGAGCAATCAGATTTTTGTGCAGAACTTCCACATGAAAGCTCTGATTTGAATAATTTTTTGTAACAATGTTTTGTACCATGGGATACATCACATATAATACAGGTTTTTTTCTCGTGCAGAAATTATGCAAATTAGATGAACTTTGATTTTTTCAGTGCTACTTACACACAGTAAGTACACATGTCAATACGACTCGGGCTAGAGGTTGTATTTATCAACCGATCTTCACGAAACTTCTTGGGTACCTCTGTTATCACCTTGGGACGAGAACGAGTGTTTCTGAGTGCGGTCCAAAATTCAAGATGGCTGCCAGTGGCCATTTTGTACCGAAATTAGGTCTAATCAGTTTTTTGTACACAACTTCTATACGGCTCAGGCTAGAGGCCGTATTTATGAACCGATCTCTATGAAACTTCTAGGGTACCTTTGTTATCACCGTGGGATGAGAACGAGTGTTTTTGGGTGTGGTCCGAAATTCAAGATGGCCACTACAGCCATTTTGTACCAAAATTAGTGCAATCAGTCTTTTGTACAGAACTTCTGTATGAGAGTTCTGATTTGAATAAATTTTTATATGAATGTTTAGTAAAATGGAATACATCACATACAGTACGGGGTTTTTTTTGTCGTGCAGAAATTATGCAAATTAGATGAATTTTGATTTATTTAGTGCTACTTATACACTGTAAGTGCACATGTCAATATGGCTTGGGCTAGAGGCTGTATTTATCAACCGATCTTCATGAAACTTCTTGGGTACCTTTGTTATCACCTTGGGACGAGAACAAGTGTTTCTGAGTGCGGTCCAAAATTCAAGATGGCTGCCAGTGGCCATTTTGTACCGAAATTAGGTCCAATCAGTTTTTTGTCACAACTTCTATACAGCTCGTATTTATGAACTGATCTTCACGGAACTTCTTGGGTACCTTTGTTTTCACCTTGGGACAGCAATGAGTGTGTTTTGGGGTGCCTTTGTTATCACTGTGCTATGAGAACAAATATTTTGGGATTCAGTCAGACCCATTCTGGGACTCAAAGATTTCTTTTCTAGTTTAGCATCTGACTGTCACCCACCTTTACAATACTTTACCTATACATTTGTTACAGGCTACGGTCATTATTTATGTACAGACCATTACAATACTTTATATGTACCTTTGTTATCAGGTCATTACTTAGATCTTTGTCATTGCTGTCACATACTATTCATGTACATGTCTTGACAAGTTGAGCTACAATGTCATTGACACTTTCATTTCATTTTTTGTCTCAAAAACATAGATTATGACCCCTCATTGGATTGAGCTCGCCGAGCTCGTTCCAATGAGAGGTCACAACCTATGTTTTTGAGACAAAAAATGAAAATCATAATTATTCAAGAATTTTGTTTGCAAGTGTCGTCTGCTTTTCATGTTAGGTAAAGGGTTAAACTTGGCTATATCTCCATGTTGTGGTCATGATGAGCCATTGTGTAGAAATATTTGACCTTAAACACCAGTAAGTAAATAAATAAATAAATAAATAAATATGTTCACTCACATTGCTACATAAATAATTGAAAGCATCAGCGTGTGCATCTTGTTCTCTTTTGGTATCCGAATCCTTAGGTTTATATCTGTCATCAGATCTCGTAATATGCCCTCTACACTTCGTCAACTGGGTGCTAGAATGTCCTATGTCCCATAGGACATTCTAGCACTCAGGTGACGACTTGTTACGATAGTATGTTTCTCTTGCTGTTACATCTTTATCAAGAGCGTTTGCCATTAGCTGTTGGTCACATCTTTTCTTTTCATTATATGTTTTTAGAACTAATCGATCATTTGAAATAATAACTTGACTCGACCTTCCTTACAAGAGTTTTCCTTTTACCTTTGAAGGGTGGGAAAAAATCTTGTATGAAAGGCCAAATTTTTGGAAGGACTGGAAGATACTGGACCTGTTAATTCTGCATATTGTGTTTATGGTTAACATGCATTTCTGCAGCAGACCTTCTTTTCACAAATCAAATATATAGCATTTTTCAGTGTCGAAAAAACATGAATGGGCAATGAATCTTTTTCTTTTATTTGTAGGAAATGTTCACTGGATTGTTGAAATTTCTTGGCCAACTAATCCACAAACTACCCTCAGGACTGGCCAAATTAGAGAGAGAATGTCTAGAGTTGTTGATAAGTCGATATCAGTTGTCGACAGCTTGCATTCTTCAGCACGACAGTACAGGATTAGAATTACTTTTACAATTGGTGAAGTGTGACGCAGACACAAAAGTTCAGGAATTGACCATTGAGAGGGTAATACTTATCCCATTGAACCCTGGTGGTATGTTCCATGTCTGTTTGATGGGAGCAGTTAGAAGAGTCCATATTCATTATTTGGGGGTAGACCAATTAATATTTTCAGCGTGCAGCCTTGGGGCTGCACATTGAAAATATTGATTGGTTGACCCAACACATTAATTTAACAGGCATCCTACTTAATTAAGTTATGACGCATCATGTTCCTGGGCCGGAAAAGAGGCCTCTTGGGGTTCAAAAGGTTATCCATTTTTTATTCTCTTTTTATTTTCCTGAAACTGACAGGTTGCAGAAAATATTTTTTTTTTGTCAAATTGTAGTTTATTAGGCCTAATAAAGTTGAAAATCTGTTGCTCATGCCCTTCTGCATGGTCATTTTGACAATCTGGACTTATTAGACATGCAAACTATAAAAATAGAAAATGAATTGGTTTATGTCAGGTATGTTACCCAAGTTAATAAAATGGATAAAATTGCCCCATTGGTGCAATAAGGCACCATCTGCAGAAATTGAGTTTTTTTTTATCAAACAGTAGTTTATTAGGCCTAAAGAAGTTAAAAATATGTTGCTCTGGCTCTCCCACATGGTCATTTTGGCTGCCTCAGGCTCTGTTTTTATTCACCATGCAAACCTAAAAAATAAAAAATGAATTTGTTCATGTCAGATATGTTGCCCAAGTTAATAAAATGGTCCCATCAGTGCAACAAGGCACCATGTGCAATGCAGATGGCACATTGTTGCACAACTTCAAAAATAAAAAATAAAATAAAAAACCACCTGCCCGCATGAATTTTTATAAAAAATGGTCCGAGAAATAGATGTAATTTGTGTGGGCTTATCTATCTTTGGCCCCCATGAGAACCCAGGAAAGTAAAGCAGTGGTTGTTTACAGTGGTATCAGGCAAACAAGCTCTGTTTCACTGGAAAAATAGGACCTGGTTACCAATGCTTGGGGTGGAATTCCTCTAAAATGGGCAACATGGGTAACATGAGTATAAATAATTGACTAAACTTTACTTTATTTCCATGTTGCGTCACTATTAGCCATTGTGCACCAACATGTGACCTTAAACACCAATAAATAAATCCTATTGTCATGTTACTTCATAGATATGTTCAGGTAACTGATGTGCCGATCTGTATAGTTTTTGATGTAAATCAATGTCCATCAAATTAAGCATTACTCCAATCCATTTCTTTGGCATGTGGTAACCTAAAAAATATTGATCCGATTGCCTTGTTACTTCATATGTGTGGTCAGGTTTCCGATGTGCCGAGCTGTATAGATTTTGGTGTAAATCTGGTAGTTTGATCCTGAGATTTTAACCCTTTATCTATCAAATTGTGCATTTTTCCAATCTATTTCTTTGACATGCGCTAACTCAAAGAATATCAATCTGATTGTCTTGTTACTTCATATAGATGTTCAGGTTACTGATTTTCCGAGCTGTGTAGTTTTTTTTTATATAAATCTGATCATATGATCCCGAGTTATTAACCTTTGATCCACTTAATTAATAAAAAAATTTCAATCTATTTCTTTGACATGCAATACCTCAAATAATATTTAATCAGATTGTGTTGTTACTTTAAATTTCTGTTTAGGTTACTGATGTGCTGAGCTGTATAGTTTTGGGTGTAAATCTGTAATTTTGATCCTTTAATATAAACCCTTTACCCATCAAATTAAGAATTACTCCAATCAGTTTCTTTGGAATGCAATAACACAAAAATATTGATCAAAGTTATTATGTGTACCCATACCATGTATGGTACACATAATGTCGGCATCCGGGGTGGCCTTCCGTCGTTCGACCATCCTTTGTCTGTCCATCTGTCTGTCTGTCCGGCATCCGTATCCATTTCTTTGGCATTCAATAACTTGAAAAATATTGCTTGGATTGTCATGTTACTTTATATTTGTGTTCAGGTTACTGATGTACTGAGCTGTATAGTTTTTGGTGTAAATCTGTTATTTTGATCCTGAGATATTAACCCTTTATCCTTCAAATTGAAAATTCCTCCAATCCCTTTGGCATTCGATAACTTGAAAAATATTACTTGGATTGTCAAGTTACTTTATATTTGTGTTCAGGTTACTGATTTGCTGAGCTGTATAGTTTTTGGTGTAAATCTGATAATTTGATCCTGAGATATTAACCCTTTATCCTTTATTATCCTTCAAATTGTGAATTCTTCCAATCTTTTTGGCATGACATAACTCCAAAAATATCAATCCAATTGTCATGTTACTTTATATATGTCTTCAGGTTACTGATGTGCCGCGCTGTATAGTTTTTGGTGTAAATCTGATAATTTTATCCTGAGATATTAACCCTGTGTCCCTCAAATTGAAAATTCCTCCAAAAATTGGTCCTAAGATAATAGCAGCTTTCTACTAGTTGCGCGTATGGGTACACATCTGACGATTTAACCGGCCTATTTTTAATTATGTCCTAATCAATTTTATTTTACTTTCAGATTGATAAGGATTTTTATGATGCATTACCAGATTCACATTCAAAATACAGGTTACTTTCAACACTATTCGATGCATGGATTAAATCAAAAACACTTACTGTACCAAACATAATTAAAAAGAAATTAAAACATGTAAGTTATATTATATCTTCAGTCAGGCCTGAAAATAAGCAGTCTGACATTTGCAGAATGAGGTCCCCAGAGGGTGAATTTGATGATACTATCTCATACAGTGGGCCAATTTATCCTCTGGGTACCTCTTTCTGTTCAGTTTTGAGACCCTGATTCAGATTGAGGTTCACAGAGGGTAAATTTAGTGATGCTACGCTGCTGTGCAGGGTAGCATCACTAAATTCACCCTCTGGGGACCTCATTTTGCAGATGATAGTCTGCTTATTTTCTAGCTTGATTCCCAACAAGATGAATCCCAACAAGATGAATGTCGAAATTGGTCATCCCAACAAACGAATCCAAACAAAACAAATTTAATTAAAATGACTGTATAGCCCATTTATTTTGAGGTTCTGGGCAAAAATGTGTACAAGAAGGGTATTTTGAAGTGGAATTTTATTTTTCAAGAAAAAACCTGCTTGAGATACGCGAACTGCGAATTATCCTCTCAATTTTATAAAGTGTAAATTACTCACCAACCTGCTTGCTTGAGTGTCCCCACACAAATAAAAAAAATAAATCTATTCGAGGCCCCCCCTCCACCCCCCCCCCCCCCCCCACAACACACACAGTAATGTTTTGGCTGTATTAACTATTTAGTATCTTTGCAATGTGATATGGAATTTTGTATGATAATAGTTAGGCCCCACAAAGTAGATCTTCTGTTTCTCAGGCCATTATTTGTAAAATTGCATGCAGCCGGGCAGTTTTTTATTTTATTTTTTATTTCTGTAATTATTTCTTCGCCATCAAAAGTTCATATCTTGGTTTATGTTTTATGCCTCATAATCTACAGAATAGCATGGGAGGTGGTGTATTTTGCTCCTTGAGAGCAAGAAGGCTTTGCAATGCTTTAGCATTGAAAAAGCCATCTTGCACTCAAGGGACAAATTTATCAATTTTTTTAACTTTGGTAAAATATCAAACATAAACCATTTAATTTTGTTTTTTTTTAAAGTTTCCATTGGTTATAAAAAGAGAGCATGCGGCAGCCAAAAGGACCATGCAGGAGGGCCTGAGAAACAGATTTTTAATTTTTTTTAGGCCTTATCCAGATTTTTTTTGGTACACATGTATGGATTAAATGCTTATAACTAAAGTACACAGACAAAAACATTCTAAAACTCGGGATATTCTGTCAGTGTAATATTTTTTCTATGAGGCCTAAAAAAAATTAAAAATCTGTTTCTCAGGCCCTCCCGCATGGTCCTTCTGGCTGCTGCATGTTCTCTTTTTATAACCAATGTAAACTTAAAAACATAAAAATTAAAGGGTTTATGTCTGATATTTTACCAAGTTAAAAAAAATTGATGAATTTGTCACTTGAGTGCAAGAAGGCTTTGAAATACACCACCACCAGGTTATTCTGTAGATTATGAGGCCTAAAACTTGAACCAAGAACATGAACTTTTGATGGCAAAGAAATAATTACTGAAATAAAAAATAAAATAAAAAAACGCTCGCCCGCATGCAATTTTACAAATAATGGCCTAAGAAACAGAAGATCTTCTTTGTGTGGCCTAATTCATAATATTTTGTTATTCAGTTAACGCCCCCAGTGGGAACCCTAGGAAGTCGAGCAGTGCTTGTTTACTGTGATAAACAAGCTCTGTTTTACTGGTAAAATATGACCCAGTCACCACTGCTTGAGGTGGAGGACCTTTAAAATGGGCAACATGGGTATAAACAGTTGAGTAAACTTCACTTTATCTCCACATTACGGTCATTATTAGCCAGTGTGCAGGGGGGGGCGCGGTGGCTCCGTAGTAGACTGTTGGACTTCTATGCTAGAGGTCCCGAGTTCAAGCCCCGTCCGGGACGACCCGCGTTGTGTCCTTGGGCAAGGCACTTTGTCCCAGTTGCCTACTTGGGGGCACGATGACGCCGTGTACTAAGGCATACTGCACGTCGATGGTGCACATGTCTTCAACTGCTGTAACCCTGCTTGAGCTGAGCTTGAACAGAGTTAGAATGTTGAGGAGTTGACATTTGCTCGTCGATGCTCGGTGGTTCTCTCCGGGTACTGCTGCTTCCTCCACCTGTAAAACTGTCACAGTCACGAATAGCTATTGTGCATAAGTATGTGACCTTAACACCAATAAAATGGATAAATAAATAGCCAGTGTGCAGAAATATGTGACCTTTAACGCCAATAAATTAATAAATATTCAGTTGACAAGAACCCCCTCTATAACCTCTTAACAGATCAAATTTATACTAAAGGTGTGGCAAATTGTTTGGTGCTTAAAAGTTAAATTCATTTAATTAGGGTGGTTTTTGTAAAGCAGTATCCATTTAACCCCCTGCACACTGATGTCGAAATATCTAAAGTTCAAGGTGCAATTTTTTCCCATAATGCAACTAGAAATTTAACCAATTCAATCTTGTGTGACAGAGCTCATTGAGCTCTGTCAAACAAGATTGAATTGGTTAAATTCCCAGTTGCATTATGGGAAAAATGGCTACTTGAAATTTGGATATTTTGACATCAGAGTGAAGGGAGTTAAGTGTACTCGACTCTCCATGCCTGTAAAAGTGGGTTTTTTATATTTTATTTTTAGATGAGTATTGATGCTATCCATCTCATTTCTGATCTAGAAGTAGTTATTGCTGATTCAATGCCGGTTACTATGCGGGAAGTCAAGAAAGTGAAAAGGTGAGTTTTATTGCTCCACTCTAGTGATGAACCGATAATCAGAATCGGCAATTGGAACCGGCTGATTATGGGGCATCGGCCAATTATGACAACCGTCAGTTGAAAACCAGCAGTTTCCGGTTATTCTATATTTAACACTGACTATTGAAAATCCCTTTGATAACCGGCCATTTCAATAAAGTTTCCCCATTAAAAACATGTGTAGTGCATAGCAGAAAATTTAGGTATTTGCAGAGCAGAGATATTACGGGAATTTACCAACTGCAATCGGTACGAGATCGCCACCATTTCCCAAAGATTGTAGAGTTCATGTGAACATTAGAGAAGCACATCAAGGGAGGTAACACGTTGAAAAAAGAATATTGAATAATACATTCTGACAAACGTGTAAACTATGCATCATACGACTTCACAACACACATTAACATCAAAATTATTATTTAAGACACAAATTATGTGTGCTCAGTATATTCCTGGTTAATACAGCCAAGTGTATTGTATCCTTATACAAAACTATTAATACTATTTACTGGAATAAAACACAATCTTCACGAGAACAATATCGTGTGATTGAATCGTTAATAACGATCTTTTCCCCACACTCTAACCAAAATGCAAATATTATTTTGGCTAATATTGCTCAGCACTAAATATGCATACTCTGAGAACTTATGTGGTATTAAGCTTTCGTAATTGATGATTTATCAACGAAATTCTGTAGTATAACAGGCACCAACAGATTTTCTTTAGTGTCCTGCCTCAGCCATCGGAATCTGCATAATCAGCTGAGAAATAACCGGTCCTCAGTTGATAGCAAGTTTTGATAATCGGTTCATCACTACTCAGCTCACCTCATGTTCATCTTTACCCAATAGAAACATGCCTGGAAGATTCCACTTGTCAACTCGTCATGACAAGTAGAGAAGTTTCCTTTTTTCTGCTGAAATGAAATATTCAAACTAAAACCTTGTAATATGTTCAGTTAATGTCTATGAAACTGGAGTACTGGAAATGGGGTGCGGTGGCGTTGCAGTAACCGGTTCTTGTCTGATCATTGAAGTTAAGCAACGTCGAGCCTGGTTAGTCCTTGGATGGGTGACTGTCTTGAGTGATCAATTCGGACTTCCGCGCTGTGTCCTTGGGCAAGGCACTACTCCCCGATTGTCCACATGGGTGCATGATGACACCGTGTACTAAGGTGTACTGCACGTCAATGGTGCACATGTCTTCAACCAGTCTAACCCTGCCTGTGCTACAGTGTGGAGTTACGATGTTGGGGAGCTGGCAGCTGCTCGTCGTTGCTCAGTGGTTCTCTCCGGGTACTCTGGCTTCCTCCACCTGTAAAACTGTAAAACTATGACCTTGGCTGTTAATGTGTCGTTAAACCCTAATAAATAAATAGTTCTGGAAATAGTCAGAATGTGATGTGTGTTTGAATCATTGTCACTGTGGGTGTTTTACATCACTAGTTGGAATGTCGTAGTCCTGTTTCACGAGAGCCATAAGCTCGAGTGAAATATGACTACATTATTCCAACAAGTTATGTAAAACACCAAATGATTCAAAACACACATCACATTCTGTGTTTATTACACATCCCATGCATTTAAAATTAATGTAACCCTTAAAGGTCTATTACCGCCTTATTCGACCTCAGAACAGGTTCCCTTAACATGCCATCATGAAGAGGTCCTGTTGACAACAGAAAAATTAGATAGGCAGTGGTTTCTAGTCAAGCCTTGGCTGCCTGTTGAGGCAGCCAAGACTTGACTAAAAATCACTGCTAAGCCACTGGACATATAGAGACTGCGGGCTGGTGATAATTCAGGAGACTTGTCGAGGCCCTGAAGGGTTAAATAAACAAATTTAAATTCCCATGTTTAAACCCAAAGGTGAAGAGTCTGTTATTATTGTTTGAGGCTGTACTGATCAAATGGATCAATAAAAAATCAAGACAACCTTTAGGGAATTAGTTTAAATTACATTTGTTATCTTTTCTATTGGGCATGTGTGCTGAAATTCATATCGCTGTTTCTCTTCAGCTGGTGTCCATTCACACCTAACCGTTTGGTGGCTATTACTGATAGTAAAAATATATGTTCAAATTTGGGCAGATTAGCAAAACAGCTGGGAGAAACAGATGATTGATGATGGTATAACGAAATTTGGAATGACTCAACCGGAAAAGAACTAGTTGAAATAGGGCGGGGAAAAAAGTTCCTGCTTGTACATCACCAGTTAAATACAGAAACATTCATGTCATAGCAGCGATTCTATTAGATACAAGGGTTAAAAGTTTAATGGATGTGTAATAAAAAAACAAAAAACGTCTCAACTCAATCTGTGTTCCTCAAGTTTGCGTCAAGTCAACACTTCCTATCAGTGATGTTAGATGACATGAATGTTGATATAGAGGATATGGAATGAGTGTTTTTCTCATATGATATTTATGAAACAAGTCGTTCCCCCCCCTCCCCCCCCTCCCATGGGAACCCCGGGAAGTGAAGCAGTGCTTGTTTACTGTGGTAAACAAGCTCTGTTTCACTGGTAAAATAGGACCCAGTCACTAATGCTTGGGGTGCAAGTCCTCTAAAATAGGCAACATGGGCTATAAACAATTGACTGACCTTGACTTTATCTCCATGTTGTGGTCATGATTAGCCATTGTGCAGAAGTATGTGACCTTAAACAACAATAAATAAATAAATGAAACGAGTCTAAGAAGTTTCCGTTTTGGCGAGCCTCTGGCAAGCCCAAACAGAAAATTCAGACGAGTTTCATATTCTATTTAATTAATTATTTAACATATGACACACACACTCGCACAAATTGGCCACTTAGTATGACTTTTTAACCCATCACCTGAGTTGCAGATGGCACTTGGAAAAAAACATCCTCGTATAACTAACAATTTTCATTTTTTGCTTCCAAAACATAGGTTATGACCCCTTATTGGAACGAGCTTGTTCCAATGAGGGGTCATAACCTATGTTTTGGAAGCAAAAAGTGAAAATATAAAAAAAAATGAATGCCCTTTTTCTTGTAGGTAAAAGATTAATACAATATAACCCATCCTAAATAGGACAGATAACGTAAATTCTCCCCACTGTAATTATGTAAATGTAACCCAGTTGTTAGCTCACCTGACTTTCAGTCAGGAGAGCTATAGTGATCACTCACCGTCCGTCGTCCATGAAGATGGTGTTTGCGTCTTCTCCTCCCAAACCGCTGAACCAATATAATTGATATTTGAGATAATAGTTTGTTATGACATCACAATTTGATTTTGTTCAAATCAAGTTGCCTCGCCCGTGGGTAGGGCCACACTCAAAAAGTGTGCTGAAATCTTAAAAAATCTTCTTCTCATGAACCAGCAGTAGCAGAGACTTGATATTTGGTGTGCAGCTTCCTTTTGAGGTGTTCAAGAGAAGTTTGTGGGGCTATACTTGGCGTCGTTATGGGAGGGGCAAAATTTTTGGCCCCGCCCAAAATTTCTATTTTCCAAACCGAGAGGCTGATTTGAACCAAATTTTATGTGAGGGCTTATTGGGTCATAAGTACCTTATTTATGCTGATTTTTTTTTTCCCGTAGCCCCATGGGAACCGCAGGAGCTAAAAATAGAAAAAAATTAAAACGCCCATATCTCCAAAACTGCACGGCACTGAGAATTTTTATATGGTGTGAAGCTTCCTTAGGACCAACAGAAAGAATTGGTAAAAAAAAATTGCCATCGGTTTTATCATAGGGTACAGTTTCGGGACTTTGAAAAAGTGCTGAGTCAGCACTTTTTAACACTGTAGGCAGTGGGAAAAACATTAAAAAATCTTCTTCTCCAGATCCAGCAGGCAGAATCTCTTGATATTTGGTATGCAACATTGGAGGGTGGATCTGATTCAAGTTTGTTCAAATCGGCCCCCTGGGTTCATATTTGGGCTCAGTATAGGAGCCTGATTTTGAACTTAGTGCATTTCAGGCAAATTTCTTAAAAAATCTTCTTCTCCAGATCCAGCAGGCAGAATCTTTTGATATTTGGTATGCAACATTGTGGTGTGGATCTGATTCAAGTTTGTTCAAATCGGCCCCCTGGGTTTATATTTGGGCTCAGTATAGGAGCCCAAATTTGAACTTAGTGCATTTCAGGCAAATTTCTTTGAAAATCTTCTTCTCAAGATCCAGCAGGCAGAATCTTTTGATATTGGGTATGCAACATTGTGGGGTGGATCTGATTCAACTTTGTTCAAATCGGCCACCTGGATTCATATTTGGGCTCACTATAGAAGCCCAAATTCGAACTTAGTGCATTTCAGGCAAATTTCTTTGAAAATCTTCTTCTCAAGATCCAGCAGGCAGAATCTTGTGATATTTGGTATGCAGCATCCTTAGGGGGGTGAGATTCAAGTTTGTTCAAGCCATGTCCCTAGGTCCATATTTGGGCTCACTGTGGGAGCTTGAATTGTAACTTTGTTCGAAATGAGGAATTTTCTTAAAAAATCTTCTTCAGATCCAGCAGTCGGAATGGTTTGATATGTGGTGAGTAGCATCCTTGGGGGGGGGGGGGGGGGGGGGGAGGATTCAAGTGTGTTAAAGCCAAGTCCATGGGTCCATATTTGGGCTCCCTGTGGGAGCCCGAATTATGACTTAGTTCAATATGAGGAATATTCTTTAAAAATCTTTTTTTAGATCCACTGGTCAGAATATTTGGTTTCAGTTTTCTTAGGAGGAGCAGATGCAACTCGTGGAAATCAATTCTCTGGGTTGATATTTAGGCTACCATGTCAGGTGAGCGCCCTCAGGCCCCCCGGGGCCTCTTGTATTTTGTTTAGCCAGTCAAATTGTCCAGTTTTGAAATTGACCAGTGAAAGCTCCCAACTCTAATTATGCAAATTATGAAAATGTGGCCCATTTGTATTTTGTTCAGCCAATCAAATTGTCTAGTTTTGAAATTGACCAATGAAATTGACGGAAGGCTTTATTTATCACTGAATAATATGAAAACAAAATATCAAATGTTTTAAAGTGAACAAAACGGACGAGTCATATGATAAATAATAAAACCTGCTATGATTGCCAGATCTTATTCATACATAAACCAATTATGGTTCCTGATTGAAAGGTGTGACATGGTTTTGAATCCAAGCCATTTCATCAAGTTGTCCTGAGTGGAGCTATATAAGCCAAGAGGCCTCTTGCAGTTGGATTAAAATAATTTTGGGCATGCTCCTATTTAATCGTGGGGAACAGATCCTGTGGCAAAATAAATTAACCCGCTTTAATATTTTACCGAGTTACTTTTCCTTATTCCAGATAGGTGATTATTAAAAATGTTTTCATCCACCTTATAAACTTTCCTATGGATGATACCTTTGAATTGGTTTTTATACGCCCGTTTTGAAAAAAACGGGTCGTATTATAGTATACCTCTGTCCGTCTGTCTGTCCGTCCGGTCACACGTTGTATGATAACTCAAGAACGCTTTGAGAGATTTTCATGATTTTTAGGTAGGTGGTGTATATCGATGGAGGGAAGCTCCCTTTTGTTTAGTGTCGTCGTTTGATTAGTCATTCCAGAGTTATGGGACTTTATTACTTAGAAAATTGTTGATTTTTTACACGTCGTACGATAACTCGAGAACGCTTTGAGAGATTTTCGTGATTTTTTGGTAGGTGGTGTATATCGATGGAGGGAAGCTACCTTTCGTTTAGTGTCGCCGTTTGATTAGTCATTCCAGAGTTATGGGACTTTATTACTTAGAAAATTGTTGATTTTTTACACGTCGTACGATAACTCGAGAACGCTTCGAGAGATTTTCAAAATTTTTTGGTAGGTGGTTTATGTTGATGGAAAGAAGATCCTTTTCGGTTGGTGTCGCCATTCGATTAGTCATTCCAGAGTTATGGAACTTTATTCGTCGAAATATAGGCAATACATGTATACTCATATTGTGTGCTTCCCTCTTGTTATTAATAAAGGGCGTATCATGCGCTCATGGCGTAGCTGTTTATTTACATATTCCACATTCTTAAAACATGATGAGAAAAGCAAATATGTTGATCATTGTTCAGAGATAGCATTTATGTGATTTTATTATTGCAGACAATCTGGACTTAATAGACAAAGAGAAGACATTGACTTTAGCAGTGATCAGTGGGAACGAGTTACAGTTATTCTTGAAGCAATGCAGAGTAAAAAGAAGATTCAGAATTCTGAGAAACTGATTCCTGTTCTATTCAAAATGTTATCACGGTATAAACAGTTTTTATATACATAGACAATTCCTAGAATTATATACATAGAAAAAATTTTATTTGCTGTGTAGCAGAGTACTGCTTCCTTGCACGATGTTCCATTAACCCCTGTGGGGGTGGGGTGGCTAATTTTAACTTTCATCCCTTTTCACTGCAACAAAACAACCAAGACTTTCCTAGAAACAACTGCCAGGACATGTGATCTCAACTGTCAGAATGTAACAATAAATGTATAAAATCCCCAGACCATTTTAACCCTTTACCCAACGAATCGCCCGCATCCGCCCGCGTAATATGCAAATTCAGCAGCTGAAAATATATTATTTTTCGAAAAATTTCAATTAAACCATATCATGTGACCCCTCTTTGGAACGAGCTCATCGAGCTCGTTCCAAAGAGGGGTCACATGATATGGTTTTGTTGAAATATTTTTATACTGTACCAATGACCCAGACATAGCTGGTGCTAACTCTTAAAATATAGGGCCAAACACAAATTTTGCCCCCCAATCCCCAAAATTTGCATCTAAAACTAAAGAAAACATGTCCAGAGAGGCCCTCCACACCTCGCCCCCACTGCGCATGCGCAGTGTCAAGGACGTTCCGAAATTGGCGCCATTTATCATTCTAAGTTTGGCCCTTCATCAGTTAACATCTGACTGATCTTTGTGCTTTTAAATCTCAGTTTAAATGATGCCAGACAAATAAATATTAGTGAAATGGTGATTCTAAGGAGGATAGAAAAGGAGGAGAGGAAAAGAATGTGTGACAGAATATTATCAGGGCTGTAACTTAAAATTTTTTAATGAAATTATGTTAAGTTACCTATTTTCAAGGCAGCAGCCATTTTGTTGTCATTCTGATTATTTAGTTACACTGTTTTTACAAGTGTTTTTCCTCTCTCCCTGTCCTTTAAGTTCCCCCTTGCTATTCTCCCATGCTTTTGGCATAATTTCTGTAATTTTTATTACTAAAATTTCTTGGGAGTTTAGCTGAATAACAGAATGAATTCTGTTCTTTCCCCATGTTTACGTCTTCACCTACGGGTGGTTAGGCGTTGTGTTCTGCATCTACCATCTGATGTTCTGCAGTTTCTTCCCTGGAAGTCTCTGTTTTGCATCAGATGGTGTATTTTTGGTAACTGATTTCGGGCCTGGGTGCCTGGAGTCTTATTTTAGTGTTTTTACACTCATTGTTTACATTTACAACAGCCCTCTGTGTGAGGGGGGGATTTCTAAATAATAATATCTTTATGTTATTTCAATCATAACTAGATACATTATTATTGTTCGTAAGTGTTGAATAAATTGTTTAAAATATTTTTAAAATTTTTGTCCACACTTAGGCTTGGGATCCATTGGGGCTCAACGTTACTTTTCAGAAACTTGGGCTGTTCTGAAAAAATATTTTTTCAAAATATTTTGATTTCAATTATTTTTTCTATATTAATGGATCATATTATTATTATGTATTTTGATTGCCAGGGGTTAGTGCGAGTACCAGGACTTGTTTTCTTTTCACATTGAAAGGATATTGATCTATTGTTTTAAGAGGAAGTCTTCCTCTGACCTTATTATCATTCTATATGTGGTCAGTGTACTCGCATTAACTCCGGTTCTGTATCGTATGATTTCGATGACAATATGGGAAGCGTATGTCACGGTATGTTGTTGGGGATTTGGACACTCCGGTCCTTTCCCCGCAGGGTCACTCTACTTTATCAATTTCTATTTCAGACGATCAAGATTAGGGTGATGTATCTGTGATGTCTTCCAACAGTGTGCCTCCGTCGTCACAATTAATGAAGGGCTAGCGGAAAAGTGCTCATGTAATACGCCAATTGCCTAAGAGGACCCTAGTAGGTTCGACGGCCTTTGACGTCCGCTAGCTCGCCCGGTGTAGCGTCCATTCACCGAATGGTTCGGCAGCCGGGTTCGTCCGTTGCGGTCTAGAAGGAATTTTGGGGTGATGCGAGCACTATAAAATTAACTTAATGCACACCCAGTGACGGCGGATCGGAGGGAGAACGGAGGAAGCCTTTTAGTCCGGTTCATAGCTCGTTCCGGTCCATCCGGACGGCAAGCGAGAGAGGCCCCTCTCTCGTTCAACAACATCTGGCCCCAGATGTTGTGGTACAAATGTGTCGTTAGCGGAGCATACGTCCGTCGCTCGGGACGCTCCGTTGTATAGGCAGTCCGCTGAGACTGCTAAGGCTTCCTCTTCTCGTCAGCGCACACGACCGCACCTTGGCTGCGTGACCGCCGATATATTACCAGCTTCGCCGATCAAGGATTCTTCGGCGACCAGGTCACACCATCCGGCAGCCAGGGATTCGAGACCGATGGACTCCGGACGTTCGCATAGGAAAAGTATGCGGGAGCCATCTGATGCGGAGCTGCCCTCGGCGAAGCAGCGATAGACTGCGCCTCCGCAGGTCTCGACGCCGGACATTCTTGTGCACATAGCACAGCTTATCGCAGCATCCCAGCAGCCGACAGAAACGGTGTCGGATCGAGAATTATCCGACAGCGCTGGGTCGGTAGCCGGGGACTCGAGGTCTGCAGACTCCGGACGTTCGCATAGGAAGTATGCGGGAGTCAACGTACACGGAGCTTCCAGCGGCAATGCATCGTAAGTCCGCTACTGCACAGGCCTCGGGAACGAACGTGCTTTCCTTAATAGCACAGTTTATCGCAGCATCCCAGCATCAACTGAATCTGTCGCATATATTTTATCCGACGATGCTGGGTCGGGACGCTCCGCGGAAGCGGGTACGGACGTCCGAAAGTTTCATCCGGTCCGACGGGATACCGAAAGGGATTCGGTGGATTTCAAGCTTTCCCTTTCGGAACAACATATGCTGCGATGCCGGATAAGAAACTGATAGCGTCGGTGGACTTAGAAATTTTTGGTTCGGTTCAGGGACATCGTCCCTCAGTTCCGACATAGTCCAATAATGTCACACAAACTTTCGAATTATTGAACGACGCTATATATATTATTATTTTATGCTTGCTATCCAAGCATTTCTGGTTTCTTGTTCGAAGAGTTAAGGAGATGTCTTTCAAAAGTGTGCCTCTGTCGTCATAGTTAATGAAGAGTTAGCGGCAATAAGTGCTCATGGAATATGTCTATCGCTTACGGAGTGACATTCGCTAGCTCACCCGGTGTAGCGTACATTCATCGAATGGTTCGGCTGCCGGGTTCGTCCGTTGCGGTCTAGGAAGGAGATTTGGGTGATGCGAGCACTTTAATTACTTTAGTACTCACCCAGTGACGGCAGATTGAGGACAGATCGGAGGAAGCCAACAACATAGGGGACCGCATGTTGTGGTTCAGATATTTTACATTCGGAGCATATGTCCGTTGCTCGGGACGCTCCGTTATATTGACAGTCCGAGAGACTGTCTTTAATGCTTCCTCATCCTCACAGCAGGGCACACGACCGCACATTGGCTACGTGACCTCGAGTATCCGATCAGTTTCGGCATTCAGTGATTCCACAGCGAATAGGTCGCGCCATCCGGTAGCCAAGGGACACGAGGCCTATACACTCCGTTCGCTCGCATATTGGAAGTATGCACGGGGTAACGATCTCGGAGCTTCCTGCGGCAATGCATCGTAAGACCGCTGCTCCTCAGGCCTCAGTGACGGACGTGCTATCCGAGTTAGCACAGTTGTTTCGCAGCATCCCAGCAATTGACGGTTTCTCGGTCGAATCAGGAATTATCCGACGGCGCTGGGTCGGTGCGGTCCGCGGTTGCATCAAGCTACGGACGACCGAACGCTTTATAGGGTCCGACAGGATGGCGAAAGGGATTCGAAAGATTTCGAGTTTTCCCTTTAGTAGTATCGGAAGATGCCTTTCATATCTTCTGGCATTTCTTCCAGTGATTATTTTTCGGACTTCATTGCTGCGATCTTGGATAAGAGACTTATAGCGTCATTGGACTCGGATTTTTCGATCGGTACAGGAACTTTGTCCCTGACTTACCGACGCAGTCCAATATTGTCATTACAACATGTGTTTTATTTTTCGACGCTATATATTTATATATATACAAGACGGCTACTAAGCATGATAGTTTAGTTTCTTGTCCGCGTGGCTCATTTCTGCCATTTTATCTTTTTTACATATAGTTTATTTTGGCAGAGCAGGGCATACCGAGAGTTCATATGCGTCTAGACGGTGTGATTAAAGACTGCATATATTCTTTTTCACCGTTTATGTCTTTTCCAATTTCAATGTTGGGAACGACATTATGTATATTAGACTTAACTTAGACGCTTTATTATACGTAATCCGCCTTACTGAGGCGTTATCATTACGTCTTCAAGAAAAGATTTACGGGATATTATTCTCAATGTAATTTCTTTTGAGGGCAGTAGTTTGTTCACGTATAACTCCGCCCTTCAGTGGCTGATTGGAGTTGGTTAGACGTGAGGCAGCCCTAGCTACATCCACGCGTGGATAGTAGGTTAAGAACTCTCTCAGAGTCGCTTCGTTCTCGGAGGAGCTTCTCTTCGACGGCAACTTTCCGGCAATCCATGAATTGCTTGATTTATACATTCTCTTGTCTATCTAGTGTTACAAGAGATTCAGACTGGGGCAAACATTCGGTGGTTGACTCAGAGAGTGCCGCCGCAGTTGCCGGACCCGAGTGTGGCTGTTATGACGGTTGCCAGTCAAACAGATTGGGATATATACTGATCCCTACGGATTCGAAGTGCCAGGGTCTTTGGGTTCCGCAGTCTTTTAGCTATCAGTTAACTTCCGCGGAATAATGTTTTTTAGGCTTGCTTTATGTCATTGCATGAACATTATTCAGAAACGCATGCCCAAATTCCTGTCCTTTAATTCGACAGTAGTGGCGTATCTCCGGAACCAGGGAGGCACTCTTTCGTTTCCGTTATTCAATTTAATGGAAAGAATCCGTCTGTTGGTTATAGTACACCAAGTTCAGTTTTGGTCCGTCATATTCTGGGTCGTCTGATTGTTTTATCGCACTCCCGTTCTCTTACGGGTCGCTTGTTGCTGTCAGAATGGACTCTCAACAAACAAGTATTCAATCAGATTTGCTATCTATGGGAGCGCCCAATGATGTTTTATTTATGACACAGTTGGCTAATCAATTGCAGACGTATGTGTTGGCTTGTCCAGATCTCTGAGCTAATACTGTTAACGCTCTATTGATCTATAGGACAGAATGATAGGATACGCGTATCCTCCGGCGCTGTTGTTTTTAGCAGGTATTGCTAAGATAAACAACCACAATATATTTCTGTTGATAGCATCTCTATCTTCACAGAGATCATGAGTAATTTACTCTCTTGTCTACTGTGGATCTTAACGTGAAATCTTCCTCTATGTGAGGATCTTTTTTCACTGGGTAAATCGTGTCATTTTTATCACAACCAGCAAGGTCGCAACCTTCATGTTTTCCGTTGTGTGGTCCATATTGCATTGTAAGCACTGTACTGGACGAGCTTTGGACGCGATTTCTTACTATAGGAGATCCTCTTCTTCGCTATTCTATGCGACTAAAGTGGAGGCTCTTCCGTCGTGGTGTAGGGATCATTATGTTCATATGGTTGATCCCTCCATACTACTCATTGCTATTTTTTAGTATACTTGTTTCACAAGATCTACTGCAGCCTGTTGTTATTTAGGTTATAGGTTTATGTTACCTCATACCTATGCACTCTACGATAGTTTACAATTGAGTCTTTTGTCTCTTTATCTAAGTCAGTTAGTAACTTTTTGATAAATAGACTTAGAATCTTTAGATTAAATTCCTATACGGATTTTAACTTCAGGTTCTTATTTAGCTAAGTAATCATTTGAGCCTCTGGAAACAGTAGTTTTCAAATTCTGACCTTTTAGACAGTAATTCTGTTGGTTTCTCTTTTACTGTAGAGTCAGTGAGTTTCATGCACTATCGATGGATGATTTTCACTTTCATAGTTTCGGAATCAATACTTCCGTTACTATTTAGGTTGGATTGTTGCATAAGAGTTAGGCTCCTATTATCCGGAACCTATTATTTTAAGGTCCTTCCGTCTTCGTATGGGCATAGGCCTTTACTCTTTCCGGGTACAGTTTATGTATTTATAAACAGATATCTGTTTATTACAAGGGCGTAAGCTTCTTCTGTCTTTGATGTCTAGTAGAAGGACGTTACGCTCCATTTTATTGTTAATGGATTCTATTAACTAGCGTACTGCTTATGGTATATCATTGGCTTAGCAGTTGTGCTTAAGATTTCGGCTCATGAAGTAAGAGTTCTTCTACTTCTTGGGCTTACATTAATAGTGTTCTATTATAGATTTTTGAAGGCTGCTCATTGCGCTCAGCCATCCATTCATGAATTTTATCTCAGAAATATCGAGTCCATTTCTGGAGGCCTCTATTGTTAGGTCTATTATCTACTGCTCAGAATGTCATTCACTTAACAGTTGCTACTATAGCTAGGTAGGCTGTCTGTTTCGGCAGTGTCTCCGTTCGGCTGCCCTCTTCGCTCTGGGCTATTTGACCCAGGGCAAGAAAAAGGGGGGGGGAGGGTGTTCCCTTGGGTCACCTGTTTTTACTATGAAAACAAGGGGATACCTCCTCCGGAGTTAGTAATTCTGAGCTGTTTTTAGGATGGTTGTTTAGTGAGAAGTTTAAGTTTATAAAATTCATTCAAGTCTTAGTTTTTAAAGTATAGCTTTTGAATATTGCATATGTCAACGGACATGATTATGCAATTCTCACACACTTTTAGGAGTATAAGAGTCTCTATTCTCTAGACTTACTTTATTATTGGCTTACTTTAAAAATTATTAGTATAAGGATTATTGGATATTAATAGAGTACATGGATGTATGAAGCTCAATTTTTGGAAGGTGTTGTATCTTTCTAATTTATCATAAATAAGAAAGATACATGTAAGGCCTATTACTTCTTTTCCCTACAGGGGATGACTCTATTTTATTTTATTGAGCGTATTCCATTTTGCTCTATGTCCTTGGCCCTCCAGCCTTTTTACTATTCAGCTATGTCTGGGTCATTGGTACAGTATAAAAATGTTAAAAAATTTATAGTAATTTATATATTTTTTATACTTACCAATGACCCAGACGGGGATGGCCCTCCCAGGAGTTGGGAACTCTTGCCTCCCCGCTGAGTACATAGCGCTTACCAGGCACTGGTTATTAGAATGATAAATGGCGCCAATTTCGGAACGTCCTTGACACTGCGCATGCGCAGTGGGGGCGAGGTGTGGAGGGCCTCTCTGGACATGTTTTCTTTAGTTTTAGATGCAAATTTTGGGGATTGGGGGGCAAAATTTGTGTTTGGCCCTATATTTTAAGAGTTAGCACCAGCTATGTCTGGGTCATTGGTAAGTATAAAAAATATATAAATTACTATAAATTTTTTAACTTTTTGAAAAAATTTGAAAAATGATATTTAAAATAATAAATTTCGAAATCGTCTGCGTTGTGTAAATGGTTAAGGATAAAACTATTATTTATTTCAGGTCAAAATGATTAATTTCTTCGCATGTAACTGGGAGTTATTTCAATTTTCAATCACTCGGGGACAGCAATACTTTTGTCACCAGCCTAGGTGTTATCTTTGATTCTTTGTATCAAAATTCAACCCCATAACTTGGATCTGTTCTTTCTAGAATCATTTCTCAGCTTCATTTCTTTGAATTTTTTTTAGTCAAATCTAGTCACGGCTGAGTGCAGCCAGGACCAGATTTTAGGAAATTTTTTTTAAAAAATGCGTAGGAGGTTAAGAGTTAACCCCTTGCCAGTGTAATGGCCAAAACCAAGCAGCGCTATTCCCCAAAATCACCACTCACTTTTCATTATTTTATTCTATTTTTTGTCCCCAAATCATAGCTTATGGCCCATCACTGGAACGAGCTTGTTGAGATCATTCCAATGAGGGGTCATAAGCTATGTTTTTGATGCAAAAAATAAAAAAAAATAGTTGTTCAAGAATTTTGTTTGCAAATGTTGTCTGCTTTTCGTGTTAGGTGAAGGGTTAATACTGGTATGTTATTTTTATCACTGTTGAGAGCAACACTGTATTACAGTATTCTCTGTCTGTCCAAGTTTAGTTGTCCTTAAGCCTTTTATCCATTGTCTAGCCAAGCCGGAAAATAAGCAATCTGTCATTTGCAGAATGAGGTTCCCAGAGGGTTAATTTGATGATGCTATCCCACACAGTGGGCCAATTTATCCTCTGGGTACCTCTTTCTGTTTAGGTTTGAGACCCTGATTCAGATTGAGGTTCACAGAGGGTAAATTTAGTGATGCTACCCAGCTGTGCAGGGTAGCATCACCAAATTCACCCTCTGTGGAGCTCATTTTGCAGATGACAGTCTGCATATTTTCTGGCTTGATGTCTAGCATACTTTGCTTACTATCAATTATTCTCATTGATTAGGACATTGGATTTCTGATCACTCTCGAAGAGTGATTGGGGAGTATACGAGATTACATGCATCCATTCTTCTGTCCATCAATGAGTGGATGATTTCCTCTAAATTTGGTATGCGGTGAGGTCGTATGCAATGGTGGTCGTAGCCCAGCTCTTGTTTTATTCAGCCTAAACAACCAGCATTATTCACAAAAATCATCAATCATGTTGGGGGCACAGTAGGTAGAGGTGCAGGCTGCAAGCCAAGAGGTCCTTGATTCGAATCTTACCTGCGGGAACCGTGTTGTGTCCTTGGGCAATATACTTCACCCCCATTGCCCACGTGGAGGCACAGTGACGTTGTGTACTAAGGCATACTGCACGTCGATGGTGCACTTGTCTTCAGTCAATGCTAACCCTGCTTGTATGGTGTTGGTATGTTGGGGAGCTGACAGTTGCTCGCTGTAGCTCAGTGGTTCCCTCTGGGTACTCCGGCTTCCTCCACCCATAAACTGCCATGGCCATGATTAGCCATTGTGCAGAAATATGTGACCTTAAACACTAATAAATAAATAAATAAAATCATCAAGCATGTTGTATTATTTTTTTCAACTTTGGTGCAAAAACATAGCTTATGAGTCCTCATTGAAAAACAAAGATTATGACCCCTCATTGGAATGTTCCAATGAGGAACGATAAGTTATATTTTTGAAGCGAAAAGTGAATAGTTAATCACAAAATTTGAGATAACGATTTTTCTAGCAATATTTTAATTATTTTTACAGCATACTGGAAGCTGAAAACCACAATTCGGGAGAATATGTTAAGCAACTAATTCTAGAGAATCTTTGTAATGTTTCATCACGGATAGTCAGAGATCAAGCTGGTGAGTTATCAGATCTTATTAAAACTAAAATTAAAGGGTTTCTACAGGTTCTTGAAAATACCTTAAGATTAATTACTAGCATTTCAAAAAAATAGGATGTTGTCAGGTACATATTTGAGCGATTCCCATATTTTTATACTGTACCAATGACCCAGACATAGCTGGTGCTAACTCTTAAAATATAGGGCCAAACACAAATTTTGCCCCCCAATCCCCAAAATTTGCATCTAAAACTAAAGAAAACATGTCCTGAAAGGCCCTCCACACTTCGCCCCTACTGCGCATGCGCAGTGTCAAGGACGTTCCGAAATTGGCGCCATTTATCATTCTAAGTTTGGCCCTTCATCAGTTAACATCTGACTGATCTTTGTGCTTTTAAATCTCAGTTTAAATGATGCCAGACACATAAATATTAGTGAAATGGTGATTCTAAGGAGGATAGAGAAGGAGGAGAGGAAAAGAATGTGTGACAGAATATTATCAGGGCTGTAACTTAAAATTTTTTAATGAAATTATGTTAAGTTACCTATTTTCAAGGCAGCAGCCATTTTGTTGTCATTCTGATTATTAGTTACACTGTTTTTACAAGTGTTTTCCTCTCTCCCTGTCCTTTAAGTTCCCCCTTGCTATTCTCCCATGCTTTTGGCATAGTTTCTGTAATTATTATTACAAAAATTTCTTGGGAGTTTTAGCTGAATAACCGAATGAATTCTGTTCTTTCCCCATGTTTACGTCTTCACCTACGGGTGGTTAGGCGTTGTGTTCTGCATCTACCATCTGATGTTCTGCAGTTTCTTCCCTGGAAGTCTCTGTTTTGCATCAGATAGTGTATTTTTGGTAACTGATTTCGGGCCTGGGTGCCTGGAGTCTTATTTTAGTGTTTTTACACTCATTGTTTACATTTACAACAGCCCTCTGTGTGAGGGGGGGATTTCTAATAAATAATATCTTTATGTTATTTTAATCATAACTAGATACATTATTATTGTTCGTAAGTGTTGAATAAATTGTTTAAAATATTTTTAAAATTTTTGTCCACACTTAGGCTTGGGATCCATTGGGGCTCAACGTTACTTTTCAGAAACTTGGGCTGTTCTGAAAAAATATTTTTTCAAAATATTTTGATTTCAATTATTTTTTCTATATTAATGGATCATATTATTATTATGTATTTTGATTGCCAGGGGTTAGTGCGAGTACCAGGACTTGTTTTCTTTTCACTTTGAAAGGATATTGATCAATTGTTTTAAGAGGAAGTCTTCCTCTGACTTTATTATCATTCTATATGTGGTCAGTGTACTCGCATTAACTCCTGTTCTGTATCGTATGATTTCGATGACAATATGGGAAGCGTATGTCACGGTATGTTGTTGGGGATTTGGACACTCCGGTCCTTTCCCCGCAGGGTCACTCTACTTTATCAATTTCTATTTCAGACGATCAAGATTAGGGTGATGTATCTGTGATGTCTTCCAACAGTGTGCCTCCGTCGTCACTATTAATGAAGGGCTAGCGGAAAAGTGCTCATGTTATACGCCAATTGCCTAAGAGGACCCTAGTAGGTTCGACGGCCTTTGACGTCCGCTAGCTCGCCCGGTGTAGCGTCCATTCACCGAATGGTTCGGCAGCCGGGTTCGTCCGTTGCGGTCTAGAAGGAATTTTGGGGTGATGCGAGCACTATAAAATTAACTTAATGCACACCCAGTGACGGCGGATCGGAGGGAGAACAGAGGAAGCCTTTTAGTCCGATTCATAGCTCGTTCCGGTCCATCCGGACGGCAAGCGAGAGAGGCCCCTCTCTCGTTCAACAACATCTGGCCCCAGATGTTGTGGTACAAAATGTGTTGCTAGCGGAGCATACGTCCGTCGCTCGGGACGCTCCGTTGTATAGGCAGTCCGCTGAGACTGCTAAGGCTTCCTCTTCTCGTCAGCGCACACGACCGCACCTTGGCTGCGTGACCGCCGATATATTACCAGCTTCGCCGATCAAGGATTCTTCGGCGACCAGGTCACACCATCCGGCAGCCAGGGATTCGAGACCGATGGACTCCGGACGTTCGCATAGGAAAAGTATGCGGGAGCCATCTGATGCGGAGCTGCCCTCGGCGAAGCAGCGATAGACTGCGCCTCCGCAGGTCTCGACGCCGGACATTCTTGTGCACATAGCACAGCTTATCGCAGCATCCCAGCAGCCGACAGAAACGGTGTCGGATCGAGAATTATCCGACAGCGCTGGGTCGGTAGCCGGGGACTCGAGGCCTGCAGACTCCGGACGTTCGCATAGGAAGTGTGCGGGAGTCATCGTACACGGAGCTTTCGGCGGCAATGCATCGTAAGTCCGCTACTGCACAGGCCTCGGGAACGGACGTGCTTTCCTTAATAGCACAGTTTATCGCAGCATCCCAGCATCAACTGAATCTGTCGCATATATTTTATCCCACGGTGCTGGGTCGGGACGCTCCGCAGAAGCGGGTACGGACGTCCGAAAGTTTCATCCGGTCCGACGGGATACCGAAAGGGATTCGGAGGATTTCAAGCTTTCCCTTTCGGAACAACATATGCTGCGATGCCGGATAAGAAACTGATAGCGTCGATGGACTTAGAAATTTTTGGTTCGGTTCAGGGACATCGTCCCTCAGTTCCGACATAGTCCAATAATGTCACACAAACTTTCGAATTATTGAACGACGCTATATATATTATTATTTTATGCTTGCTATCCAAGCATTTCTGGTTTCTTGTTCGAAGAGTTATGGAGATGTCTTTCAAAAGTGTGCCTCTGTCGTCATAGTTAATGAAGAGTTAGCGGCAATAAGTGCTCATGGAATATGTCTATCGCTTACGGAGTGACATTCGCTAGCTCACCCGGTGTAGCGTACATTCATCGAATGGTTCGGCTGCCGGGTTCGTCCGTTGCGGTCTAGGAAGGAGATTTGGGTGATGCGAGCACTTTAATTACTTTAGTACTCACCCAGTGACGGCAGATTGAGGACAGATCGGAGGAAGCCAACAACATAGGGGACCGCATGTTGTGGTTCAGATATTTTACATTCGGAGCATATGTCCGTTGCTCGGGACGCTCCGTTATATTGACAGTCCGAGAGACTGTCTTTAATGCTTCCTCATCCTCACAGCAGGGCACACGACCGCACATTGGCTACGTGACCTCGAGTATCCGATCAGTTTCGGCATTCAGTGATTCCACGGCGAATAGGTCGCGCCATCCGGTAGCCAAGGGACACGAGGCCTATACACTCCGTTCGCTCGCATATTGGAAGTATGCACGGGGTAACGATCACGGAGCTTCCAGCGGCAATGCATCGTAAGACCGCTTCTCCTCAGGCCTCAGTGACGGACGTGCTATCCGAGTTAGCACAGTTGTTTCGCAGCATCCCAGCAATTGACAGTTTCTCGGTCGAATCAGGAATTATCCGACGGCGCTGGGTCGGTGCGGTCCGCGGTTGCATCAGCTACGGACGACCGAACGCTTTATAGGGTCCGACAGGATGGCGAAAGGGATTCGAAAGATTTCGAGTTTTCCCTTTAGTAGTATCGGAAGATGCCTTTCATATCTTCTGGCATTTCTTCCAGTGATTATTTTTCGGACTTCATTGCTGTGATCTTGGATAAGAGACTTATAGCGTCATTGGACTCGGATTTTTCGATCGGTACAGGGACATTGTCCCTGACTTACCGACGCAGTCCAATATTGTCATTACAACATGTGTTTTATTTTTCGACGCTATATATTTATATATATATACAAGCCTGCTACTAAGCATGATGGTTTAGTTTCTTGTCCGCATGGCTCATTTCTGCCATTTTATCAATTTTACAAATAGTTTATTTTGGCAGAGCAGGGCATACCGAGAGTTCATATGCGTCTAGACGGTGTGATTAAAGACTGCATATATTCTTTTTCGCCGTTTATGTCTTTTCCAATTTCAATGTTGGGAACGACATGTATAGTAGACTTAACTTAGACGCTTTATTATACGTAATCCGCCTTACTGAGGCGTTATCATTACGTCTTCAAGAAAAGATTTACGGGATATTATTCTCAATGTAATTTCTTTTGAGGGCAGTAGTTTGTTCACGTATAACTCCGCCCTTCAGTGGCTGATTGGAGTTGGTTAGACGTGACGCAGCCCTAGCTACATCCACACGCGTGGATAGTAAGGTTAAGAACTCTCTCAGAGTCGCTTCGTTCTCGGAGGAGCTTCTCTTCGACGGCAACTTTCCGGCAATTCTGGAATTGCTCGATTTATACATTTTCTTGTCTATCTAGTGTTACAAGAGATTCAGACTGGGGCAAACATTCGGTGGTTGACTTAGAGAGTGCCGCCGCAGTTGCCGGACCCGAGTGTGGCTGTTATGACGGTTGCCAGTCAAACAGATTGGGATATATACTGATCCCTACGGATTCGAAGTGCCAGGGTCTTTGGGTTCCGCAGTCTTTTAGCTATCAGTTTAACTTCCGCGGAATAATGTTTTTTAGGCTTGCTTTATGTCATTGCATGAACATTATTCAGAAACGCATGCCCAAATTCCTGTCCTTTAATTCGACAGTAGTGGCGTATCTCCGGAACCAGGGAGGCACTCTTTCGTTTCCGTTATTCAATTTAATGGAAAGAATCCGTCTGTTGGTTATAGTACACCAAGTTCAGTTTTGGTCCGTCATATTCTGGGTCGTCTGATTGTTTTATCGGACTCCCGTTCTCTTACGGGTCGCTTGTTGCTGTCAGAATGGACTCTCAACAAACAAGTATTCAATCAGATTTGCTATCTATGGGAGCGCCCAATGATGTTTTATTTATGACACAGCTTGCTAATCAATTGCAGACGTTTGTGTTGGCTTGTCCAGATCTCTGAGCTAATAGTGTTAACGCTCTATTGATCTATAGGACGGAATGATAGGATACGCGTATCCTCCGGCGCTGTTGTTTTAGCAGGTATTGCTAAGATAAACAACCACAATACATTTCTGTTGATAGCATCTCTATCTTCACAGAGATCATGAGTAATTTACTCTCTTGTCTACTGTGGATCTTAACGTGAAATCTTCCTCTATGTGAGGATCTTTTTTCACTGGGTAAATCGTGTCATCTTTATCACAACCAGCAAGGTCGCAACCTTCATGTATTCCGTTGTGTGGTCCGTATTGCATTGTAAGCACTGTACTGGACGAGCTTTGGACGCGATTTCTTACTATAGGAGATCCTCTTCTTCGCTATTCTATGCGATTAAAGTGGAGGCTCTTCCGTCGTGGTGTAGGGATCATTATGTTCATATTGTTGATCCCTCCATACTACTCATTGCTATTTTTTTAGTATACTTGTTTCACAAGATCTACTGCAGCCTGTTATTATTTAGGTTATAGGTTTATGTTACCTCATACCTATGCACTCTACGATAGTTTACAATTGAGTCTTTTGTCTCTTTATCTAAGTCAGTTAGTAACTTTTTGATAAATAGACTTAGAATCTTAGATTAAATTCCTATACGGATTTTAACTTCGGTTCTTATTTAGCTAAGTAATCATTTGAGCCTCTGGAAACAGTAGTTTTCAAATTCTGACCTTTTAGACAGTAATTCTGTTGGTTTCTCTTTTACTGTAGAGTCAGTGAGTTTCATGCACTATCGATGGATGATTTTCACTTTCATAGTTTCGGAATCAATACTTCCGTTACTATTTAGGTTGGATTGTTGCATAAGAGTTAGGCTCCTATTATCCGGAACCTATTATTTTAAGGTCCTTCCGTCTTCGTATGGGCATAGGCCTTTACTCTTTCCGGGTACAGTTTATGTATTTATAAACAGATATCTGTTTATTACATGGGCGTAAGCTTCTTCTGTCTTTGATGTCTAGTAGAAGGACGTTACGCTCCATTTTATTGTTAATGGATTCTATTAACTAGCGTACTGCTTATGGTATATCATTGACTTAGCAGTTGTGCTTAAGATTTCGGCTCATGAAGTAAGAGTTCTTCTACTTCTTGGGCTTACTTTAATAGTGTCGCTATTATAGATTTTTGAAGGCCGCTCATTGGCTGCCATCCACATTCATGAATTTTATCTTAGAAATATCGAGTCAATTTCTTGAGGCCTCTTTTGTTAGGTCTATTATCTACTGCTCAGAATGTCATTCTCTTAACAGTTGCTACTATAGCTAGGTAGGCGGTCTGTTTCGGCAGTGTCTCCGTTCGGCTGCCCTCTTCGCTCTGGGCTATTTGACCCAGGGCAAGAAAAAGGGGGGGGGGGGGGGGGAGGGTGTTCCCTTGGATCACCTGTTTTACTATGAAAACAAGGGGATACCTCCTCCGGAGTTAGTAATTCTGTGCTGTTATTGGGATGGTTGTTTAGTGAGAAGTTTAAGTTTATAAAATTCATTCAAGTCTTAGTTTTTAAAGTATAGCTTTTGAATATTGCATATGTCAACGGACATGATTATGCAATTCTCAGACACTTTTAGGAGTATAAGAGTCTCTATTCTCTAGACTTACTTTATTATTGGCTTACTTTAAAAATTATTAGTATAAGGATTATATTGGATATTAATAGAGTACATGGATGTATGAAGCTCAATTTTGGAAGGTGTTGTATCTTTCTAATTTATCATAAATAAGAAAGATACATGTAAGGCCTATTACTTCTTTTCCCTACAGGGGATGACTCTATTTTATTTTATTGAGCGTATTCCATTTTGCTCTATGTCCTTGGCCCTCCAGCCTTTTTACTATTCAGCTATGTCTGGGTCATTGGTACAGTATAAAAATGTTAAAAAATTTATAGTAATTTATATATTTTTTATACTTACCAATGACCCAGACGGGGATGGCCCTCCCAGGAGTTGGGAACTCTTGCCTCCCCGCTGAGTACATAGCGCTTACCAGGCACTGGTTATTAGAATGATAAATGGCGCCAATTTCGGAACGTCCTTGACACTGCGCATGCGCAGTAGGGGCAAAGTGTGGAGGGCCTTTCAGGACATGTTTTCTTTAGTTTTAGATGCAAATTTTGGGGATTGGGGGGCAAAATTTGTGTTTGGCCCTATATTTTAAGAGTTAGCACCAGCTATGTCTGGGTCATTGGTAAGTATAAAAAATATATAAATTACTATAAATTTTTTAACTTTCTTTTCGGAAGTGCTAAAATGGCTTCAAGCACAAGTATGATCATGCTTCTTTCCCATGAAATTCTGTGTTCTTACTGCGATTTATTTAACCCTTTACCCAATGCAGACGATATCAAAATTTATTATTTTAAATATCATTTTTAAAACTTTTTCAAAAAATTTCTACAAAACCATATCATGTGACCCCCTCTTTGGAATGAGCTCGATGAGCTCGTTCCAAAGAGGGGTCACATGATATGGTTTTGTTGAAATTTTTCGAAAAGATATTTTTTTCAGCTGCTGAATTTGCATATAACGCGGGCGGATGTGGGTGCTTTGTTGGGTAAAGGGTTAACCCATGTCATTGCATGCGTAAGTGATAAGTCCTTTAAAAAGGGCAGCATGGGTATAAATGATTAGCCGGACTTGACTTTATATCCATGTTGCGGTCACGAGTAGCATTGTGAAGAAATATGTGAACTTAACCCTTCACCAAACATGAAAAGCAGACGACACTTGCAAATAAAATTCTTGAATAACTAACTTTTTTCATTTTTTGTATCAAAAACATAGGTTATAACCCCTTATTGAATGAGCTCAATGAGGGGTCATAACCTATGTTTTTGAGACAAAAAACGAAAAAAATAATGAAAATTAATTGGCGATTTTTGTGAATAGTGCTGGCTGGTTTTGGCCATTACGTTGGGTAAACACCAGACCTGTTAACTCTCCCAGTTTCATCGTGAGTCTCCTGATATGAGGCACCAACTCACGCTCTCACGGTCACATCCTATTTCCTCCCGATTTGACACTTTCCAAAATAGTTATCCTGAAATCCATCACAGAAAAAGAAAGAAATGATTTCGCGCGCCGAAGGCGCGCAGGGACGGTATAGGGGGCAAGCCCTTTTCGACCCTCGGTAGCTGTATATGATGGCTGTCACATGTCTAGGCATGTTGAAGGAGGAAAAGGATCCGGTACTCAGATGGTGTCTCCAGTTGTGGGTAGGCGGTCTCGTTGACTGATGTCGGTTGGACCCTCGGGTGAGGACCAGTGTGGGAGGTTGGGTCCTCTCACAAAGGTACTACCTCTCCCCGAGGGTGCAGTCGATCTGGATTTTCGGGCAAGTATAGTCTGCCGCTTCGAGGATGATAATGAGTGATGGCCATCACTGGCAAGTATAATCTGCCTCAGGCTGTCTCTGTTATAGTTGGACTCTTTGAAGGAAAACAACAATGACCCCTTTCGGGGACCACCAAGAAGAAGACCCAAACTTGCCTGGTTCGGGGGCAGGCCTGCATTGTAATCCTATTGGGTTAGGACAAAATGATGCGCAATGCGCTTACAAAAAGGGGCAGAGGCAGGACGCAGGACCAACGCTCGCCTCCCTTAAAGTGGTTGACCACTTTTAGGGATGGAGCGGAGGATGTTCAGGAACCGTGAGGGTGACTGTTTCCATAACAGTTAGACTGTCTGTAGCGGTTATTGGGGTGCTGGTCAAAAAAACATCTTCTGTGTACCTGCTTAAAAGAAGAAGGTAGAATTAGTTTTCATCAGAATTTGTAAACTGTAAAGATGAAAGTAGCACCTCTTTAGTTGCGTGTCCTTGTGGTATCTGCTGTGTGTGTGTGTGGAGAGTATGGAATGCACGAATCTTTACATTCGTAAGAGCAGTAACATACTCTCGTGTGGTATTGTGCTGTGTGTGTGCTTGTCGCTTTGGGGGAGAGTATGAAATGCACGAATCTTTACATTCGTAAGAGCAGTAACATACTCTCGTGCTTTGGACCCCAATCGTTCCCTATTTATTATTTAGTTTTAAGGTGCCGGGGATCGCGAGCGTTTTAAGTGGGCTGAACTTCCTAGTTTGCAGCTGGACGGTGACAGGTCTAGCACACTAGACCACACCCGAGGGTGTTTCTTTCCTGTTGTGTCCTTCGCTGGAAGTGGCCTTATTTAGGTTAGTTTAAGTTTATTTGAAGTTGAGGATGCCGGGGATTGCGATCGTTTAATGAGGGTTGAGCTTCCGAGGCTGTCAGCGGGAGGGCAACAGGTCTAGCAAACTAGACCACACCCGAGGGTGTTTCTTTCCTGTTGTACCCTTCGCTGGTTGCGGACTTATTTATTTTAGTTTAGTTTAGGGGTATTCGGGGGCGTCGGGGATCGCAGTTTACCTTGTCATTCCCTAGTTTTTATTCGAGCGGTCTTAGTTTTGGTTACAATTTTTGGGCTTTTGTCGGCTTTCGCAAATTGCTCCAAGTTCAGAGATTAATTCGCTGTTGGCTAACCGGTCATGATTTTTCGCGGCCAGGGTGGCTAGGCGGTCTTTAATGGTGGGGATATCGGCCCTGTCGTGGAGTGTTTTGATGGGTGTCTCCCATGGGGCACGTAGGGCAACTCTAAGCGCGTGATTTTGGACCCTCTGGAGTTTTCCCATATTCGTTTGGTTGAGGTCAGTTAGTATTATTGCACCGTATTCGAGTACTGGGCGCACAAAGGATTTGTATAGTTTGAGTAGGGTGGACTGGTTGGCCCCCCATGAAGTTCCCTTGAGCATTTTCAGTAAGTTAATTTGTTTGGTAGCTTTTTTCGCCATGTCGTCGGTATGTTTGTTGAAGGACAGTTTTTGATCAATGGTGATGCCCAGGAATTTCGCTTCTTCGCATTCTGGGAGGATGTTATCCATGAGTTTTAGGTCAAAATCCCGTTTAGTTTTCTTGCAAGTAAAGGTGATTCGTTGGGTTTTATTGGCATTTAGCTTAATTCTCCATTTGGCACACCATTCTTCAAGCTCGTCGAGAGCGCGTTGCAGGGGTTTTTGGAGCAGATTGGCAGTATTGTTAGAGTCCCAGAGGCTCTTATCATCCGCGAATTGGGAAACCTGAACGCGGTCCTCGGAGAAGCTAAGGTCGTTTACGAAAAAGATTATAGGAGGGGGCTTAGGACGGATCCTTGGGGGGTGCCTGCTTCTAGGGGGACACTGTCGGACATTTCATTGCTCACTCTGACTTTAATTTCGCGATCATTTAAGAAGGAGGATAGTAATCTAATCAGTTTCATGGGGAGTCTCATTTTAGATAATTTGTAGCGCATTCCATTATGCCAAACAGAGTCGAATGCTTTTTCAACGTCTAGTAGGACTGCCGCGCCTATTTGCTGATTGCTGATAGCAGTTTTCATTTGGGTCACTAGTCGATAGACATGTTCGATGCCTTCTTTACGGTTTCTGTAGGCTCTTTGCCATTTATTGAAGAAGTCGATGTCTTCAAGGTGCCCCTGAACCGATTGGTAAGGATTCTTTCGAAAGTCTTACCAATGCAGCTGAGCAGGCTGATTGGGTGGTAGCTGGCTGGATCGGAGGGGTCCTTGTCAGGTTTTGGTATCATGACACCGATGGCTTTTTTCCAGCATTTGGGAAAGTAGCCATGGGTGAGGCATGCGTTGAATAGTTTGTTTAGTTTTTCGATTAGGGAGTTAGGGCTTTGTTTTAGAATTTTGTAGCTTACTTCGTCTTCGCCGGGTGAGGAGGAGTTTTTGCATTTTTTTATGACATAAATGATTTCGTCATTGGTGATGGGGGTGACGAGATCATCATCGTCCCCTTCTTCTGGCTCATTATCAAAGTTGGGGTCCCGGTTGATATCGGGGGTGTTCATTGATGAAGTCATCAATCGTGTTGATGACGATGTCATCATTGCCCGTGCCTTGATACGGGCGATGCGTTTTTCTTAGGAGGTCGGCAAAGGTGTTGGCCTTCTCTTTGTCTGTGCGGGTAAAAGAGCCATCTTTCTTTTTAAGAGGTTTTGCTGCGGCTTTCCCGCCCTTGTTTTTTTGCCCAGTAAGAATTTTGAAAGAGTCCCTGAACTTTTTTGCATCTTGGGTCCCGTTTAGGTTGGCTGTTGCCTTTTCCCAGTTGGCTTGTT
Organism: Pictodentalium vernedei; assembly: GCA_031216915.1. Classification (NCBI taxonomy): domain Eukaryota; kingdom Metazoa; phylum Mollusca; class Scaphopoda; order Dentaliida; family Dentaliidae; genus Pictodentalium; species Pictodentalium vernedei. The sequence continues at coordinate 24,676,784 of CM062293.1, forward strand.
TTTCAGCCTTGAGGGCTTCTTTGACTTCGCCATGAAGGCGATTGTATGTTTTTTTGCGTTCGGATTTCTTGCTGGGGTCAGTTTCTTTTTTGAGAGTGCGGAGAGCTTTCCGTTTAGATTTGATAAGTAACAGAGTATCGCCTTTAGGGCATATTTCGTTTAAGGTTGAGTTAATGATTTTCTCAATGCTCTCGCATTGGGTTTCAAGTTCCGCTGCATTGGATGGGGGGGGGGGGGGGGAGGGGAGGAGTTCGTGAGTTTGACATCAATGATGTCGCGATAGAGGTTCCAATTAATTTTCCTGAAGTTTCTACGGAGAGTGGGGGGGGTACCTGAGTGGGCCATTTCCAAGCTGCAGAGAGGCATGGACCGGGAGGTGGTCACTGCCTAGGTCATCGTCGCCGACCCAATGGTCGTCAATATGGTTTATCAGGGAGTCGCTAGCGATAATTAGATCAAGGATTTCGGATGAGAATAATGGGTTATTACTGATATAAGTTGCTGAGCTGTCATTCATAACCACATGAAGGTTATGTTTTTTTGTGATTTCAAGGAGGGCTTCGCCGTTTGGGGTAGTTTTGTTGCAGCCAAAGTACAGGTGTTTGGCATTGAAGTCGCCGAGGAGAATGCAGTGTTTGTATTTCCTCGTAAAGAATTCAAAGACAGTGTCAGAAACAATTTTGCTTGGGTCATTATAATAACAGACAATCGCGATGTTTTTATTATCAACAGTGATTTCAGTAGCAATCTTGATAATAAAAACATCACATTTTTTTCAAATGCATTGTATGCCAAATATATTCTCATACTGTCATGGTTACATGAAATCAAAATTATATAAACTCAAAATATAAATTAAATAAAAACATATCTCTCAAGTATAATTAACTTCAGCTGACCTTTTATTTCTAAAATTGTTATGGTTCATACCAAATTGATCCGTTTTGTGTAAAAAAAATATAATTGAAAGTTTGTTGAAAACTGAAAAAAAATCTGTTGTGAGATATCACAAAAATTAAGTTACCTCCCCTTACTTACATACAAACAGATTCAGAACAATCATGTCCAGCAGAGTATTTTGTCTTCATTTTGAACCAACAGGATTATTTTGTTTTGTTTTTTTTTCACAATGGGAGTTATGAATACTGAGGACACCTTCTCTAACGGGAGTAAATCAAAACACAGTTCAAATATTTTTTTAATAAAAAACGAAAACGAAATTACCACAATCACACACAACTTCATTGTACCGACAACAACAGGTGTTTTTTTTAAACAAAACGATATGTATTGCTGGCATTGAGTAATTTTTATTGTACAATAAAACCTGTCAAAAGATAATAAGAATGAATATTTTCTCATTAAAAATGTACAGACTGAACAAAGAATTTACATGAATAAATGGCATGAACGAAGAAGGAATGCTTGTGTTGGTTCTTGAACATTTTGGGCCTGGAACGTTTCAGCCCAAGATGTTTCAGCATCCATGTATTGAAGCACCAGGATGGGCTTGCATGAGCAAGGAAAAATGGCCAGACTGAGGGGTGGGGGGGTTGGTACAGGCAAAGACTAGATAGGCATCCACTCACATTTGTGTGTGTGTGGGGAGGGGGTCATTGTCCCTGTTGGCAGGGGGTGGAGGGGGCTTGGACCAGTGATATCCATATTTGTATGCTTTTACTGACAAATACCATTAAAAGTGTTAAAATAAATTATTAAAATGAAATATATAATGCATTTGGGTTGGGGGGGGGGGGGGTGCCCGGGTGGGACTGTGGGAGGCATAACAAGGAAAATATTGATGTATTGGCCACGCGCAAAAATCTCACTGACAAGCATCCAAATCTCACTGCGAGCTCATCAAAATCTCACTGACAGTCATCTTCAGAGGTTAACAGGCCTGGTAAACACCAATAAATAAATATATTAAATGGTCTGCAAAATAAAATTCAGAATGTGGAACGAAAAAGAGAAAGACTGATTGAAACAGTGACTTTGACAGAAAAAGAAAGATTGCGAGTTTACACCTGATTTGATTTGATTTTGATTGATTTGCTTTAATGGATGATAAAAATGAAACAAATTCATAGTCCATAATGGGCAATAACTCTGACAAGAATACTCCAGATGACACCTGCATTAAATATGGGGAAAGATACACTTGCAAACCAAATATTAAGTCAATCCTCCAAGCATTTTAAGAGTTGAGTTTAAAAATTTGTTGGTCTAAGGTTTGGTAGAATAATTGCATGACTCATTAGGACTGTATATGTTACAGTTAAAACATATAATCAGTTATTATGCATAATCACTGATTCACTCAGTTAATATATATAATACCTGAAATTTTCAGTTATTACATGTGACCAACAAACGTGTGTTGATTCCCAGAGAGGAGTATGATCAGATTATCTGTGATCTGATAGAAGCGAGTACTTCTTCAAAAAAGACCCCCGCATCAATATAGCTGTTAAAGAAATATGAGGTATTCATCTGTGGCGATGTAGAAAAGCTGATTCGATGATGTGCAGCTGATGAAGAACCTCTGTACTTGGTTTCAATAGAGGACACATATGATGTTATAAAGTGCGCACAATAGCAACTGTTCATGGCGGCAGAGATAAGATGATCAAGGAACTCAACAAGAAATATACCAACATCACACAGGAAGCACTCTCGTTGTTCAAGTCTACTTGCCTTTAGTGCCAAAAGAAACAAAAGTGGGTAACGACGGTTTGTTGTGAGACCCATTCTGTCAAAGGATTTTAGTTCTCATGCACAAGTGGACTTAGTGGATATGCAATCAATGTGCCAAAGACAGTACAAATGGATAATGAACTATCAGGATAATCTGTCCAAAATCTGTGTTCTGAGGCCTCTAACATCCAAGAGAGCAGCGGCGGTAGCACTCCAGCTCCTGGATATATTTCTTCTGTTTGGTGTGCCTGCCATTCTTCAAAGTGACAATGGTTCTGAATTTACAGCACAGGTTATCAACGAGTTGTGAGAAATGTGGCCTGATCTAATCATAGTCTACGGTAAACAGAGACACCCTCAAAGTCAAGTCTCTGTTGAGAGATCAAACTGTGATGTGAAGGATATGTTGGTTGCGTGGCTAGCTGACCACAACACTACTAATTGGACTGTTGGACTCAAGTTCGTTCAATTCCAGAAAAATTCAAGTTATCACAGTGGGATTAACCCTTTACCTAACGTAACGGCCAAATCCGGCCAGCACGATTCTCAAAAATCGCCAATTAATTTTCATTTTTTTTTTTCATTTTTTGTCTCAAAAACATAGGTTATGACCCCTCCTTGGAACGAGCTCGTTCCAATGAGGGGTCATAACCTATGTTTTTGAAACAAAAAATAGTTATTCAAGAATTATTTTTGCAAGTGTTGTCTGCTTTTCAGGTTAGGTAAAGGGTTAAACGCACTCTGTTTGTGGCACTTCTTGGTTCTGATGCTGAGATAGGACTTACTTCGTCTAGCTTGCCACAACAAGTAGTTTCCGGACTACAAAGCGAGGATGAACTGCTGAGTGCTATTTCAAACCCTATAACAGAACAATCCGACTCTACAGAAGTGCCTGCAACATCTGCACAATCAGCACCATCAGATCGTTCAAATGACTCGCAAGCCATACCACTCATCGAAGAACATCATGGAAACATCCGACTCAACAGAAAACGAGCAGCTGAATCCCAACTACAGCAAGCAGAAAAGATGTATTATAATGATATATTAGGCCTAAAGAAAATAAAATTCTGTTTCTCAGGCCCTCCCGCGTGGACCTTTTGGCTGCCAAATGCTCTCTTTTTATAACCAATGTAAACTTAAAAAAAAATAAAAATTAAATGGTTTATGTCTGATATTTTACCCAAGTTAAAAACATTGATAAAATTGTCTCTTGAGTGCAAGAAGGCTTTGCAATGCAGCACTTCACTAGATACCCCATCCGACCAAGTCGGGGGCATAATAAACTGCAATTGTCTAGAACCTGCACACTAGATTGAGGTGGGTTATCATGAAACTTCTTGTTTCTAATGTTATAGGTACCGTATTTACTTTATGTATTGGGACAGCTAAAAATAATTATTTTCACAGGTGTCCCAATTCTTAGAAAATGGGGAAAGAACACAGCCTGGTCTTGATTTGATGCTGAATAAAGTTGTGTGTGATTCGTTTTCCATCACTATATATGAAAATCGCCATCCAATTTTTTTTTATATTTTCATTTTTTGCTTCCAAAACATAGCTTATGATCCCTCATTGGATCATAAGCTATGTTTTGGAAGCAAAAAATTAAACTTTTTAGTTACTCAAGAATTTTTTTTATGAGTGTCGTCTGCTACTGGCGACGGGCCAACCGGAAACAAATCTTCTGAATGTCCCAAACTTTGGAGCATAAAAAAAATATAGTTTTCTGGAAAAAATGTGTGTCCCAAATCATAGAGTGTCCCAACACATAGAGTAAATACGGTATGCATAATAATTGATTATACATTTTATCTGTAACATATACATATACATACATTTGATAAAAAGCACTTCAAGACACATGCAGGACAAAATTCCTGGATCTATCCCTGACTGTATACCACGATTGCTGCATGTTTTCAGATAGAGGTATTATTGATTCAGTGCATGAAAAAGAATTGTCAACTGGTGTGCATACAAACATTCGTGATGAGTGAATAAATTTAGACATCAAGGAATGGAAATAGACCAGGAGGCCTTGAAAATCCTTGAATATTCACCAAGTAATAAATGCCAAAAAACCTGTTAACTGGTAGAGTGCTAAATTATTTTTGGCTATCAATATTTGTTCACACATCTTTGCCTTGTTACAGTTTATGGGAGAGTGCCTGTAGGCACTCTCCCATAAACTGTAACAAGGCAAAGCCTTGCAGACTAACTGATTTCACTTCAAAGATGATATGAAGCAAATCCACTGAGTATGAAGCTGTCAAGTTGTAATACCTTCATCTCAGAATAAAGCCCAAATATGGGCTTTCAGCACTCAACCAGTTAACATAGTTAAATAGCTTTATGTGCCACACAGGGTTTTGAAATCCTGGAAAATGGACCAGATTGAATTATTGAATATTCACCAAATTAAAATGCCCACAAAGCCTGTTATATAACTTATTTCTAAGTAACTAGGACCAACCAGTGGTTACACACTCCTCTCACTAAAGGGAAAAGGGTTAATTACTTGAGGATCGAAGTTAGGACCAGTGATGGCCTGTGGGGAGGGGGTGGGGGAGGCTTGAAATCCTTGAATTTCTTGAATTTGACTTTTGTGGGGTCTTGAAAAATGTCAAGAAAAGGCCAAGAATTTTATCAGTCCTCACCTGTAGGAATGCTGCCTTGGAAATGCTGTAAAATTTGCTTGAAAACTCCTTATCATTACTTTTTTCTTCTGAAGTATGTGCAAACCCTGGAACATGAAAACTTGGTTGGGAATATTAACCCTTTACCCAACGAATCGCCCGCATCTGCCCGCGTAATATGCAAATTCAGCAGCTGAAAAAATAGAATTTTTCGAAAAATTTCAACAAAACCATATCATGTGACCCCTCTGGAAAGAGGGGTCACATGATATGGTTTTGTTGAAATTTTTTGAAAAAAATAAAAACTGATACTTAAAATAATAAATTTTGAAATTGTCTGCATTGGGTAAAAGGTTAACTATGTTCCATGATTCTAATTGTTCATAGGTCTTGAATTTTGTCATGTTATTACTAGAATCAAAACTAGAAAAGAACTTTTTCTCAACACTTATTTACGTTTGCCCAAGTCATCTAATTATTTTGAAATATATGGTTCCATATCATCTTTACCATTTTCTGTTTATTTTTCAGATGAAAAAGGGGCAGATGAAACAGATATACAAGTAGAGTTAATTGTACAATGTATTCGTACATCAGATAATCCTCAAACTCATCATCAATCACTAATGTTTCTTACATTAGCAGCGCAGATATGTCCTGTAAGTTTTTTATCATTCATGGAATTTTTATCACATGATTATTCAGGAATGTCAATTTTTAAATTGAATGAGGGTCATAACACCCTCTTTAATTAGGACTAAGTGGGCTATTTTTGGCCTGCCTTAATTGAGCTAAGGCGGGCCACTGAGAGCTTTTCTATCATATCACCCATGTGTGTATCTCTTCCATCATGAATCATATATTATATATAAGATCAGAGCAATCATAATGATGCTTGACTTCTGTTTTCTCATTTGTAGAATGTGATATGTGATCTTCAAATGTTAACCCTTTGATACTTTTGTACGTCTTATAACGTACGAAATCACATCGCGTTGATACTTTGTTGTCATTTGTTTTGTTATTATATTTTGATTTTTTAAAATTTTAACCTCAATCCTATTTTCTCTCGAGTAATGCTCAGTGTCATCCGTTGAGCCAAATGTCATCGCAGCTTAAAATACTAATATAATCCTGCTGTCAAGACTTGTTAACTGGTTGAGTGCAAGAACCCAATATCAGGGCTTACAAAAAAATGAAGATCCCAGAGCAAAAGCCAATACTTTCCTTCCTTATATTTCATTTTCGGTCAAACACAAATAATATTTTGTTTATATAAATTTGTTTTATTAAAAATTATTGGAGAGTGCCTGTAGGCACTCTCCAATAATTTGTAATAAAACAACTTTTGAATAACAAATTCATATCAGCAAAAATAATCTAGCCCTCAACCGGTTGATTACTAATGTGAAAAATATCTTGTTATTTGTACTTTCCGACGTTTTGACGTCACATTTTGAAAAACGTTGAAGAAACTGAATTCTCAGTGATGTTTGAACGTCAGGATAATTAAAGTCTCAAAGGGTTAACTGGGAAACAAATTTTATAAAATAAATGTTGGTACAGTGGAGCCCTCTTAATTGGTTATCTATTAACTGAATAACCCTGTTAATTGAGTATAATTTCCCAACACAAAACCATTTACCATACCTCTAGTACAAATTTGACCTGTTAATTGGATAAAGGTTATAGAGCAAACTCCTTTTAATTGAATAAAAAAGCTTGTAACCTTTCAAGAAATTACCCCAACTTTCCCCAGTTTTTCTTTGTTTATAAACCTATTTGGCCTCAGTACATCCAATACAGGCATTTAATCTATTATATCTTATTTGACAGAGTTCATGGAGCTCTGTCAAATAAAATATAATGGAATAGATGATAAGTTTATCCCTAGAATACAGGAAAATGAACGCATCCCTGTTAATTGAATATTGCTGTAAATTGAATAATTTTCACTGGCAAACTGGCTGTTCAATTAACAGGGCACCACTGTATTAAATAAACTAAAACGAAACTCTACCAGTCGTGGTTGTGAACATATACCCACAGCCAGTCTGTCTTAAGTTACGATTTCTAGATCAGTGTGCTGGACTGTTATTCCGGATCAGTTCATTCACTTGCTTTTATCCCTCAAGTGGTAATGCACTCTGCACAAGCGTGGGCATGTGCAATAGCAACTATCTATAAAAATGCTGAGGGTTTTCCAGAACATGCAACACTGAATTGTTTAGTATACACAGTCAGTAGGAAAGTATTTTATTTGATTCTGAGAAATTTGCCAAAATTCATGTTAAACAGTGTTGCACTATTACAATTTGAGTGAGGTTAGGTTAAATAAAATTACAGTGTTTTCAAATTTTGATGCAATTACGCTGTCAATGATCATTGATAACAATGAACTGCATCTTCATGACTCATTACTGACATTAGATGATCTTTCATTTTGGGAATTGCCAATTTACATGAGCATTGAAATGCCTGGCCTGACTGTAAAAACCATGTGCCTTGGTTAACCCTTTACCTAATGTAACGGCCAAAACCGGCCAGTGCTATTCTCAAAAATCGCCAATTAATTTTCATTAATTTTTTCATTTTTTGTCTCAAAAACATAGGTTATGACCCCTCGTTGGAACGAGCTCGTTGAGCTCGTTCCAATGAGGGGTAATAACCTATGTTTTTGAGACAAAAAATGAAAAAAATTAGTTATTCAAGAATTTTTTTTGCAAGTGTCATCTGCCTTTCAGGTTAGGTAAAGGGTTAAAAAATAGAAGAGTTATTATTTTTTCACCTTCATTTTTCATAATTGAAGGTCTGCAGTGTTTGTGTATTATATAAACCTGGGGAGCGCGGTGGCTCAGTAGGTAGAGGTGCAGGCTGCAAGCCGAGAGGTCCTCGGTTCGAATCCCACCTGCGGCAACCGCGTTGTGTCCTTGGGCAAGATACTTCATCCCCATTGCCCGCGTGGGGGCACGATGACGCCGTGTACTAAGGCGTACTGCACGTCGATGGTGCGCATGTCTTCAACCAATCTAACCCTGCCTGTGCTGCAGTGCGGAGTTATAATGTTGGGGAGCTGGCAGCTGCTCGTCGTTGCTCGGTGGTTCTCTCCGGGAACTCCGGCTTCCTCCACCCGTAAAACTGTCACGGTCATGATTAGCCATTGTGCATAAATATGTGACCTTAAAACATCAATTAATAAATAAATAAGTATTATATAAACCACATTTTCTCTCCTGAAATAATAGCACAATCCCATTCTGTCACCCGCACAATGTACAGTATTAGTGAGGTGGGCGATTGCAGCCTGCAGAATTTTTATACCCCCACTTTCAAAGAAAATGGGGGTGGGGGTATACTGGATTACATGCATCCATCTGTCCACCGTGTGTCTACATGCATCCATCTGTCCACCGTGTGTCTGTGCATCTGTCCGTCCGTGTGTGAGTCCGTCCAAGAACATTCTTAACTTTAATAACTTAAGTAAATTATTATGGAACTTGGTATGTAATTAAATTGTAACATTTCCTAAGACTAGTTTATTACTTGTTTTACTTGGAAAAATTGAATGCTCTTTTTTAGTCACCCACACTAGGCGGTATGCCACGGTTTGGGTATAACGGGCGACAGACCATCTCTTGTTCATTTAGGTGGTCAATAGAGGATGAGAGCAATCACCTTCCTCGGAATGACAGGCCTGATTATTAATTATGTAAAATGTTCTGTGTTCATTATGCTCACACAATTATACAAAACAAACACCCCCATCACCTATGTGTGTATAGGTCTTTGTTTGAGTCTTGAGAATTGTTGCCTATAAAATTGTTTGCGTTGAGTCAATTTGCATTGGTTCAGTTTTCCTTTATTATGTAAGAGGGTTGATATACAAAAGAATAATCATTATAGCAGGTAGAACATAGTCTTTCAAAATTTTATTTTGAATAAAATAAATAGTAAATTTCCTGAACTCGACAACCAACAACAACTTACTTGTGCAAATGTGATCAAGAAAGAAGTCATACCAGAAAAATGTTATATGTCAAAATTTATTTATTTGTTTATTTATTGGAGTTTAACCCTTTACCCAACGCAGACGCTTTCAAAATTTATTATTTTAAATATCATTTTTTAAATTTGTAAAAAAAAATTCAACAAACCCATATCATGTGACCCCTCTTTGGAACGAGCTCGATGAGCTCGTTCCAAAGAGGGGTCACATGATATGGTTTTGTTGAAATTTTTCGAAAAATAATATTTTTTCAGCTGCGGAATTTGCAAATTACGCGGACGGATGCGGGCGATTCGTTGGGTAAAGGGTTAACTCCTTGCATGCTGGCAGATATTCCTGCCCATGACAGGATTTCTCTTGCCAATGAAATAAGTATGATTTGGGCACATTTAATCAAATTTCCCCCTGTAAATTGCATGGATTTTTTCACCATTGATTTCTCAAGTTAAATTAAGATGAATTTTTCATCAAATCTAGTCATGGCTGCTTCAGAGCAGCCATGACTAGATTTGATGAAAAATATCTTGAAAATACTCAGTAGGTTAAGAGTTAACAACACTTTTGACAGCCAAGGTCACCTCATGTCAGACAGCTTTATGGGTGGAGGAAGCCAGAGTATCCGGAGAGAACCACCGAGCAATGGTGAGCAACTGTCAGACTTCCCAATGTAACGTACTAACTCCACACAAACAGGGTTAGCATTTGGTTGAAGATAGGTGCACCGTCGATGTGCATTATGCTTTAGTACACAGCGACACCATGCTCCCACATGGGCAATCAGGATTAAGTGCCTTGCCCAAGGACACAAAACAGTTACCCCTGGCAGAGATTGAACCGTGGACCTCTCCGTTTGAAGTTCAGTGTTGTAACCTGAAAATAGTTGAAAGCAGAAATTGAACTGCTTTCACTCTGTGACAAACCAACGTTTTCAGCAGAGAAAATTTCCCATAATGCAGTTGAAAATTTAACCATTTGACAGGGCTCAAAATAACTTTTTTTCTATGCGTAGCAATATGATACACATTTCCGAAAAATGAATAGCATTTTGTTTAAATTGCATAGCAGTTCTTGTTTACCGGAGTTATGCCATACTGTTTTGTTTTTAACTCTTCTGAGCAGATGGAATAATGTCCATCCATTCCAGCTATGTTTTTCAACTGAACTGCCTTTAACAACTGCATGGACTTAGATATTTCCAAATGCGTGACATTTCTTAATTTGATGGGCTTAAAGTTACTTTGATTGGGTATTTTATTCAAAATGCAGAAACAATGCAGGATGAATTTAAACCAATAAAATTCACGTTACATATGAAGTTGCTCATGCGAGACAGAGAGTTAATCTTATATCATGGGTAAAGCATCAGTGAACTAGCTTGCAAAGTTTGTTGCAAATTTTTATTTTTACATTTTGCAATACAAGATATTCAACTGCAGCCTATTAGGCTGCAGTTGAATATATTGTATCGCAAAATGCTATACATAATTGAAAATTGTGTAGCTTTTAGCATGTTTTGCATTGCAAATAGCGATGCAAAACCACTTATTTTGAGCCCTGCCATTTGATATTGTCCAGTGATGTCGTGGGGTACACAAGAGGTTTATTTACTAAATTTATTATCATTAAAGATGCCTTGTTCATAGAAGTTGCCTTGTTCATTTCTCGATGTGGGTTTGGGGCTTTGGACAGTGACTTATTGGAACATATATGTTATTGTGATGAATAGATGGTAGTATGTTCTGGGGTTTGCGGCTCAGATTCTTATGTTCAGTCTTGACACTTTGCATCTCGGTTGAACATAAGCTCTGAGCTGCAAACCCCAGACCATGTTACTGTTAATTCATCACAACAACCTATAATGTGAAGTTAAGAGGAAAAATGTATGTCGTATAAATAATAAATTCTATGCTGATAAACAATATTTGCCCTAAAGTGCTCATATTGATACAATAAAAGAGTTTGAAAGTGACCGTATATATGTTATAAGAGATTGAAAGTGACCATACATATATAATAAGAGTTTGAAAGTGACCATATATATGTACTGAAAGAGTTTGAAAGGGACCATATATGTGAGATTGAATCTGCACTACCGGCAAAATGATACATTATTTTTACAAGAGAGATTATTGATTCCATCAAGTAAACATTTTTTCTTCATAACTCTTTCCCTACTACATTTTTTGAATGGTTAAGTCCAACCTGGTAATCTTTTGCATGAAAGAAAAGTCCTTTATCAAAATAAAGGGGTGAGGAGTATGAAATTTCAAATTCCCTGCCATTGGGCAGGGCTTTGAAATTTTATATGAATTTTAATACATGTTGTTGATTTTTCTTTTTACAGGAGAAACTGCTACACAATGTGATGCCAGTTTTCAGCTTTATGGGTGCTAATATTTTACGTCAGGATGATTCCTATAGTTTCCATATAATCAGTCAAATTCTGGAGTTTGTAGTACCTGCATTGACCAAAGTATGTTATAATTTATTTTATTATACCTCCATTAAACTTTACACCCTTGCATTTAACGGAATCGCCGCTATGACATAAATGTTTCTGTATTCAACTGGTGATGTACAAGCCGGAACCTTTTTCCAAGCACTGTTTATACTAGTTCTTTTCCCGTCGAGTCATTAGTTAATCTTCGAAAAGTTTCCAAATTTCGTTATACAATTATCAATCGTCTGTCGCTTAGTGTGAAAATGAAAACGTACAAAGCAAAATAAAGTCGGTTCACAAAAAAATTAGTTAACCAAAAATGAGATAATATTTTAAAAACAATCAGTTCCACCCATAGCATCTCGTCTACGGTCCCATTATATCTAAATTGGTCAACTTTATTTCTGTAAATCTTATATATTTTAACTAACAGTAATAGCCACCATATGGTGAATGGACACCAGCTGAAGAGAAACCGCGATACGAATTTCAACAAACGCACCCAATAGAAAAGATAACAAATGTAATTTAGACTGGTTCCCAATTGATTTTTTATCGATCAATTTGATCAGTACAGCTACAAGCAAAACAAATGGACTCTTCTCCTTTGGATTTAAACATCAGAATTAAAATTTGTTTATGTAACCGAATTTTAATGCTTGGGATGTGTAATAAACACAGAATGTGTAATAAACACAGAACACATCACGTTCTGTCTATGTGTCCATAGTCCATAGTTCCACAAGCTCTCCTGGGTAATTATGTTGAGGTAAAGTAGAATGTTTTTTAGGGTTGACTATTTTCTCAGCATACCCCACTTAACCCTCGGCAAACTGTTGTTGAAATATCAAAATTTTGTATTCTAACGTCAGAGTACTGTGGCTTACCTGAATCTCTCTGTTAACCCTTTACCCAATGAATCGGCTGCATCCATCTGACTAATGTACAAATTGAGTAGTTGAAAACAAATTTTCTCTTCAAAAATTTTCACAAAACCATATCCTGTGACCCCCTCAATAGGCCGAGCTTGTCAAGGTCATTCCAAAGAGTGGGTCACATGATATGGCTTTGTTGAAAATTCTTTTTAAAATTTCTAATAGAAATAAATAAAATTACATAGAGAGTAATTGCTTTACTGGACTGGCTACGTGAAATAATTCATGAGAGGTGAGGGACGTTGTACAAGCACGAGTGCGCGAATGCGCACGAGTGTTTTACAATATAGTCCCTAGCCTCGCATGAATTATTTCACGTAACCAGTCCAGTCAAGCTATTACTCTGTTTATTATTTTTCATGATTAACGATAATTATATTATTTAACCCTTTACCTAACCTAATGCCAGGGCTATTCTCAAAAATCGGCAATTAATTTTCATTATTTTTTCATTTTTTGTTTCAAAAACATAGGTTATGACCCCTCATTGGAACGAGCTCGTCTAGCTCGTTCCAATGAGGTGTCATAACCTATGTTTTTGAGACAAAAATTGAAAATAATATCTGTTCAAGAATTGATTTTGCAAGTGTCGTCTGCTTTTCATATTAGGTAAAGGGTTAAAAAAATAAAAAAACAATGAAGTTCCCATTACACCCCCGACAAATCGTCTTTGTTTGCGCACATGGATACATGACACAATTGTTGATTGCATAATTCCCTTGTGAAGTTATCGTTTATGATCAAACCCGGAAATCCCAGTAAATCACACTTTGGAAAGTAATAAAAAAATTGATATCGTGTGCATTGGGTAATTATGTTTAATGTTTTTGTCTAGTCCTACAAAAATCAGGATTCAAATTTTATCAGTATCAGTTGTATATTTAACCCTCAACATACACTAATGTCAGAATAATGAAGCAGGAAATGTTTCCCATAATAAGGCCTATAAAAAAAACATTGTGTTTCTCAGGCTATTTTTCCACAATTTTATGATGAGGGAGGGAGGCTTTTTTTTCTATTTATTTACAAAACAGTTCTGAAGATAGTTGGAATCTGGAATTTAACTACTTAAACAATTATGTGGCAAACCAGTGTTTTCAGCAGTGAAAATTTCCCATAATATGGTTGAAAATTGATGCAACTATATGTTGTTTGACAGAGCTCTGTGAGCTCTGTCAAACAAGGTATAGTTGGTTAAAATTTGTCTTACAAGTGCAAAATAGTGTCATAGAAATGATTTCCCGCTGAAAAAAAGAGTGATGAGGCAGATTTTGTAAGATGAGAGAGGTGCCTGAGAAACGAAAATTTGTTTTTCAATAGCCCAAAACTAGGAATTTAATATATGAACCTTTCTATTTTGTTATTCTGAAAATTCGTCTCATCAGATCTTGTCAGTCTTCCAGTAGTTGGTCAGCAAATGTCAGCAGACAATCCGAAGTCACATGTATCCATATGTAATTCGCAACTTCTTCTGCTGACGTGAAGTGTGTCATTGTTAAATAGGTGACTGTTTTCTACATAGCTTTGGTGACAGTTTAACTATTTGAACTTTCATTCCCCTGAACACACATACCTTATTTTTTCCTCTTAGATGTTGAATTGAAAAGCTTTCATATTATTGAGGGGACAGGCAGGTAGACGCCTTCAAGACTGTTCCTCTTCCTTGTGGACCAGTGCTGCAGAAGCTTCGAGATTCTTAAAATATCAGACATAAACCATTTAATTTTTATTTTTAGCTCACCTGACTGCAAGTCATTGTGAGGTATTGCCATCACTTGGCGTCAGTCATCTGTTAACTTTTGCAAACTTGGCTTCTCCACAGCCATTCAGCCAAATTCAAACATATATTGCACTAACCATCCCTGGGGTATAAGCTTTCTATTTTGTTCAAATGGAGCAGCTGCCTTCTTCGGGCTCTGGGAAATGATGCCAAAGCCTAAAAATCTTTAAAAATCTTCTCATGAACCACCAGAGAGATTGCCTTGATATATGGTATGTTACACTCTTTGGTATTGAAGATTAAAGTTTGTTCAAGAGAAGTTGGTAGATCAATATTTGGGCTATCTGTGGGCACATACCCATTTTGGGGTCTGCCCAAAATTTCTATTTCAAGAACCGATGGGCCAATTTGAACAAAATTTGGCATGTAGCATAAGTGGGTCCAAACTACTGGATTGATGCCCAAAATAATTTTTTTTGTTGTCCCCTACACGGAACAGAGAACTGTTATTTGGTATGAAGCATCCTTTTGACCGGTAGAATGGATTTTTAAAATAAAGGGGCATCGGTTGTGTCAGGGTGCTCTGTTGGGGCGTTTGAAAAAATGCTGAGTCAGCATATTTGCAAAAATTTAAAAAAAAATTTTCTTCAGAACCGCTGATCAGAATCTTTTGATATTTGGTATACAGCATCCATAGGACGGTCAAATACAAGTGTGTTCAAATCACCCCCCTCGGTTCATATTCGGATATTTGGTGTACAACACCTCTAGAAGGGTTAGATTGAAGGTTGTTCAAATCAGGTCCCTGGGTTAATATTTGGGATTTTTATTAAAGACCAAAGTTTAACTTAGAGAAATATGAGAAAATTTCTTGAAAATTCTTCTTCTTCAGATGCACCAGTGAGATTCCTTGAATTTGGTATGTAACATCTCTAGGGGTGTCAAATTCAAGTTGTTCAAATCGATTTGCTTGTTTTTTCTTGCTTTTTAAAAAAAAAAAAAAAAAATTGTGGAGGAAGGGGGGGGGGGGGGGGGGGGGGGTATGCTAGAGAGAACCTCAGTAGTTTAAAACAAAACAAAACTTTTGTTCGGTTGTTTTTTAAAACTTCACAGAACAGCTTGCTAGGAAGCTTTTCTGGGACTAGCAGAAATGAATGGCCAAAAAGGTTGCCTTTGGTTGTGTCATAGCAAATCAAAAAATTGCTCTTGGTACTGATCACATGCTGGAGAGCGCGGTGGCTCAGTAGGTAGAGGTGCAGGCTGCAAGCCGAGAGGTCCTCGGTTCGAATCCCACCTGCGGCAACCGCGTTGTGTCCTTGGGCAAGACACTTCATCCCCATTGCCCGCATGGGGGCACGATGACGCCGTGTACTACGGCGTACTGCATGTCAGTGGTACGCATGTCTTCAACCAATCTAACCCTGCCTGTTCTGCAGTGCGGAGTTTCGATGTTGGGGAGCTGGCAGCTGCTCGTCGTTGCTCGGTGGTTCTCTCCGGGTACTCCGGCTTCCTCCACCCGTAAAACTGTCACGGTCATGATTAGCCATTGTGCATAAATATGTGACCTTAAACATCAATAAATAAATAAATAGATCACATGCTGACACACTCATCTGTTTTCACAATTTGAGCCAAGTGAGCGTTTTAGGCTCACTTGAGCCTCTGGTTTTATGCTTGCATTGGTTATAAAAAGAGAACATGCGGCAGCAGAATGGACCTGCGGGAGGACCTGAAAAACAGATTTTTAACTTTTTTAGGCCTTATGCACTGTATCAGAATATCATTTTACACTTTGATTGAAGGAACACATACCAACTTAGACAGTTATTATGCCCCTGACTCTAAAAGTCGATGGGTATCTAGTGGAGACCTCCATCCATCTGTTTGTCCATCCCTACCAATATTTTCCCTTGCATCTCAGCCACTGCTACTCCAATTTAAATGATATTTGGTGTTGTGATAGAGCATCATGGGGGAACGATACCTGTGTAGCGTGAGTTCCTTCCTCACGTTTTTTCCAGAGTTATTTTTCACTCTCTTGACTTTGAAAATTTTTTTTTGTCGGGGGCATTAGCTGCGCTTTGTGATGCAGAGCTCTTGTTAACCCCTTCAATCTGATGTCAAAATACCAAAATTGCAGGAAGCTGTTTTTTCCCCATAATGCATCTAGAAATTTAACCAATTCAATCTCGTTTGACAGAGCTCAATGAGCTCTGTCAAACGAGATTGAATTAGTTAAATTTCTAGTTGCATTATAGGAATTTTTTTCTGCCTGAAATTTAGATATTTTGACATCAGTATTCAGGGGGTTAAACTTCGATGTTGTCGTTGACAAATACTTGTGCACTCCATTGGTAGTTAAAGATTGCCAAATACACACAGCTGCCATTTTTTATATGTCATCACCATTCTTGTGAATATGCCACCTTTCTTAATACACTTATAGTTTGTCTTTTATGTTTTGCAGGCTTGCAAGGAGAGGAAAAAATTTCCTTCCGGTGTCACAAATGATGTTACTGACATTATTACAATGGTGCTCCGTGTGTTTGTTGATACTTACCAACATATACCAGTTCATCGTCAGCAAATGCTTTTTACCAAACTGATTGGCATTGTTGGAGAAAAGGATTATTTGTGGAGGTGTCTTCTCCTATTTACAGATTTTATTGTGAAGAAAGGACAGATCCGAGCTATTTTAGGAGTTGATACCTCTACAAATGTATGTAAAAACTGAACAATAATTTATATTTTGGAGACTCATTTAAGAGTTTGAGGTTTGGGCAGACTCAGCGAGATTTATCTAAAGTTTTATTATTCAAAAAGTTGCTTGCCACTGCTTGGTTCTGTACAAGTACTCTGGCTTCCTCCACCCTTAAAACGGTTTGACATGATGTGACCCTGGCTGTTAAAAAGTGTTGTTAAACTCCAATAAACAAACAAACATATTCAAAAGATGTATATGTTTTTTAAACTTGGGTAAAATATCGGACATAAACCATTTATATTTTTTGAAGTTTACATCTAATATATAAATGCGAATGCCTGTATCGTTCTATCTATCTCTCTCTCTATCTTTGTTCCGGGTGAACTCCTCCATTTCTCAGTCGATCTCAAATTTTGTACACAGGGGTAATTCATCCCTGTGAGTAACATGGGATGGGTGTCGTGCTCATGCGGGGTGACCTTGACCTTGAAATTGATGACCATGACCTTTTATTTCGAAAACTGCTGGGCCGATCGGGCTAAAATTTCATATGTGCGGGTATATTGATCCATCGATCATTTTGACTTTATCGGGGTGCCTGTGCGGGGTGACCTTGACCTTGAAATTGATGACCTTGACCTTCTATTTTGAAAACGGCTGAGCCGATCATATCTGAGGATAAATTGATATAACCATCTTCTCCCGTGCAACGCCGGGTATTCACCCACTACTTAGTTATAAAAAGAGAGCATTCGGCAGCCAAATGGACTATGCAGAGAGCCCGAGAAACAGATTTTTAATTTTTTTAGGCCTAAATTGCTGATGTTTCTGACCCTTTCAATTATTAATTATATCATATAGCTGGTCGAGTGGTTTAACCCTTAAAGACCTGGATAATTGTTTTGAATTTACACCTGGCCACAGTCAGTTATTTATTTTTTTTTTTTTATTAAGGTTTAATGATACTTTAATAGCCAAGGTCATATCGTTTCGGTGACAGTTTTACGGGTGGAGAAAGCCGGAGTGCACTTAGTACACAGTGTCATCATGCCCCCATGTGGACAATCGGGGTTAACTGCCTTGCCCAAGGAAACAATGCGGAGTCCGAATCCATCGCTCAGACGGTCACCCATCCAAGGACTAACCAGGCACGATGTTACTTAACTCCAGTGATCGGACGAGAACCGGTTACCGCAATGCTACCAAATATGTGATTCTTTATTGTCCCTCTGCCACACGGTGGGTGGGGATATTAGAATGAGTTCTGTCTGGCCTTCTCTCCATCCTGTTGTCCTCCTGTCATCTGTATGTCTATCCATCCACCCATCTTGGCATCTGCCAGTCCATCTGTCCTCCCTTCCCTATTTTTGTCATCACCTTTTAAAATATAAGTTCAAAATATTTTTTTCCCAAATTTAACCCCCTGCACACTGATGTCAAAATATCCAGATCTGAAGTAGCCATTTTTCCCAAAATGCAACTGGGAATTTAACCAATTCAATCTTGTTTGACAGAGCTCATTGAGCTCTGTCAAACAAGATTGAATTGGTTAAATTTTTAGTTGCATTATGGGAAATATTTGCACCCTGAACTTTAGATATTTTGACATCAGTGTGCAGGGGGCTAATATATAGCTTTTCAGGGATAATGTCATGAATGGGATTGCAAATCAGGTGCATCCATTTATTTCTTCTAGGGTTATTGCCATTATTGGACTTGAGCATTTCTCATCATCACATCATTTCTTGTCATCATCCTTCAAAGAGAATTATTCAAGAATTTCTTTCCAAATTTAATATATAGTTTTTTGTTGATAATATTATGAATGGGATTGCACCTGAATCTATTTACTTGAAGTATGCTTTTATCTTCTCCCATTGTGAGCGAGTATTTTAACCCTCAGAGGCCTAAATCTGACTTAGAGAATTTTTCTACTCCAGAACCAAAGACCCAGCTGACCTAAATTTGCCAGTTAACTTGGAAGTTTCTTATCAGGTCTTGGCTGTCATTATAGGCAACCAAGAATTGACTAGTAACCATTCAAAAGCCAAAGAACATAGTTTGTCATTTGTGGCAAAAATTGTGGAAAATTACCCAGATCTCGAAGGATTAACCTTTTAGCATGTTTATTTCCATCCGCGGATTCCTCGTAGGAATCACAGAAAGTAGAACGTGGAGCACTGCTTGGTAAACATGTTTTTCATATGGCAACTAATGCCTAGGGTGGAATTTCTCTAAGTGTGCAACATGGGTATAAAAGATTGACTTAACTTGATTTTATACTAGTGTTGTGGTTATGACATAGCCATAGATGCAGAAAGTAACCCTAAACACCAATCATTCAAGCATTAACTCTTCACCGAAGGAATCAGCCACATCTGTCTGTGTAATATGCAAATTCAGCAGAGGAAAAAATATTTTTCAACAAATTTAAACAAAACCGTACCATGTGACTCCTTTTTGGAATGAGCTCATTGAGCTCGTCCCAGTGAGGTGTCAAATGATATGGTTTGGTTGTAATTTTTTGAAAAATTAAAAAAAAATTTTATCGACTGATATGGATTGGTTGTAATTTTTTGAAAAATTAAAAAAAAATTTTCTTAAAATAATAAATTTTGATATCGTCTGCATTGGGTAACGGGTTAAATAGAACTAAGTTCATAAATGATAATACTCAGTAAATAGAGGATATGAAATGAGTGTTTTTCTCATATGATATTTATGAAACGAGTCTAAGAAATTTCCGTTTTGGCGAGCCTCTGGCAAGCCCAAACAGGAAATTCGGACGGGTTTCATAAATATTATATGAGAAAAACACTCATTTCATATTCTATTTATCATATCACACACACACACACACACACACACACACACACACACACACACACACACACACACACAAATTAGCCAATTAGTATGACTTTTTAACCCATCACCTAATTTGAGTTGCAGACGGCACTTGGAAAAAACATTCTCGTATAACTAAAAAATTTCATTTTTTGCTTCCAAAACATAGGTTATGACCCCTCATTGGAACGAGCTCGTTGAGCTCGTTCCAATGAGGGGTCATAACCTATGTTTTAGAAGCAAAAAGTGAAAATATAAAAAAAAATGAAAGGCGTTTTTCTTGTAGGTAAAAGATTAATACAATATAACCCACCCTAAATAGGACAGATAACAAATTCTCCCTACTGAAATTATGCAAATGTGACCCAGTTGTATTTTGTTTAGCCAATCAAATTGTCCAGTTTTGAAATTGACCAATGAAAGCTCCCAACTCTAATTATGCAAATTATGAAAATGTGTCCCAGTTGTATTTTGTTCAGCCAATCAAATTGTCTAGTTTTGAAATTGACCAATGAAATTGACGTAAGGCTTTATTTATCACTGATTAATATGAAAACAAAATATCAAATGTTTTAAAGTGAACAAAACGGACGAGTCATATGATAAATCAGGATATTAGATGAGTAACTATAGAAGCTACATTTAATAAATAACACTTTATGTAACAAATTGGTCACATCTGGCCACGTAATTTACAAATTGAGCAGCCGAAAAAAAAAATTTTATCCAAAATTTTCAGCAAAAGCATATGTGACCTCTCATTGGAATGAGGCTCATTCTAGTGAGGGAGGGGTAACATAGGGTTTTGTTAAAATTTTGTGAAAAACCTGA
The DNA here is from genome assembly GCA_031216915.1 of Pictodentalium vernedei. NCBI lineage: Eukaryota > Metazoa > Mollusca > Scaphopoda > Dentaliida > Dentaliidae > Pictodentalium > Pictodentalium vernedei. Next base: position 24,697,603 of record CM062293.1, read on the forward strand.
GAAAAAATCATATATCATGTGCATTTTGTTAAGGGTTAATATGAAATTTAACTCCCTGCACACTGATGTCAAAATATCCAGATTTCATGTAGCCATCTTTCCCATAATGCAACTGGGAATTTAGCCAATTCAATCTTGTTTGACAGAGCTCATTGAGCTCTGTCAAACAAGATTGAATTGGTTAAATTTCTAGTTGCATTATGGGAAAAATTTGCACCCTGAACTTTAGATATTTCAACATCAGTGTTCAGGGGTTAATGCAAAAATGTCCTGCACATCATGCAAAAACACTTGGCCTTTCAAAACAAAACTAGATCGACAATACCTTTCCATTTCTGTCTCTTTCCAAACAGGGCTTATGGTTTTCCTTTGAAAAATTTGAATGGTAATTTTTGTGTTGATAGCTGAGGATTTGCTTGTTTATTGGGTAACTGGTAAAGTGTTACATTGTTTTTCAAATTCGATTTGTAAGGCTACACAATGTAGGTCCATTTCTCAGGTCATTATTTGTAAAATTTCATGAGAGCGAGCGTTTTTTTAATTTTATTTTTTATTTCTGTAATTATTTCTTTGCCATCATTAGTTCACGTTCTTGGTTTATATTTTAGGCCTCATAATCTACAGAATAGCATGGGTGGTGGTGTGTTAAAGCATTGCAAAGCCTTCTTGCATTCAAGGGACAAATTTATCCATTTTTTTAACTTTGGTAAAATATCAGACAAAAACCATTTAATTTTTTTTTTTTAAGTTTACATTAGTTATAAAAAGAGAGTATGCGGCAGCCAAAAGGACCATGCGGGAGGGCCTGAGAAACAGATTTTTAATTTTTTGGGGCCTAACATAAGTATTTTTTGTTCACAAAGATACCAGGCTACCAGCAAGGTAAGCCTTAGTTTAACAAGATGTTCCTCACAAATAATTTTTTTATTACCACTTCCCCGTGGTAACCCCGGGAAGTGAAGCAGTGCTTGTTTACTGTGGTAAACAAGCTCTGTTTCACTTGTAAAATAGGACCCAGTCACTAATGCTTGGGGTGTGAGTCCTCTAAAATAGGCACCATGGGTATAAACGATTGACTGACCTTGACTTTATCTCCATGTTGTGGTCATGATTAGCCATTGTGCAGAAGTATGTGACCTTAACTGGTAGAGTGCTAAATTATTTTTGACCTTCAAAATTTGTTCACATGTCTTTGCCTTGTTACAATTTATGGGAGAGTGCCTGTAGGTACTCCCTCATAAATTGTAACAAGGCAAATCTGCACAGACTAAATAATTTCACTTCGAAGATAATATGTAGCATATCCACTGAGTATGAGGCCCTTATATTACAGTCCCTGCACATCAGAGTAAAGCCCAAATATGGGCTTCCAGCTTTCTACCAGTTAAACAACAATACATAAATAAATAAATAAATTTATTACCACTTTTTGGAGAGTCAAATTCACTGGTCTTTTGGAAGAAGCATTGATATCATTTTGATATTTTTATACTGTACCAATGACCCAGACTTAGCTGGTGCTAACTCTAACAAAACCAGGGCCAAACACAAATTTTGCCCCCCAATCCCCAAAATTTGCATCCAAAACAAAAAGAAATCATGTCCTAAAGGACCTCCATACTACGCCTCTACTGCACATGCGCAGTGACGCAGACGTCCCGAAATTGGCGCCAATTATCATTCTCTGTTTGGCCCTTCATCAGTCAACATCTCACTGATCTTTGTGCTTGTAAATCTCAGTTTAAAGGATGCCAGACACGTAATTTTTGGAGAAAATGTGATTCTAAGGAGGATAGAAGGAGGAGAGGAAAAAGAAGTGACAAAAAATAATCAGGGCTGTACTTAAAATTTTTTGATGAAATTATGTTAAGTTGCCTATTTTCGAGGCATGGGCCTCTTGTTGTCATTCTTGCTAATTGTTGCACTGCTTATTCAGTGTTTCCTCTCCCCTAGTCTTCTAAAGTCCCCCCTTGCAATTCTCCCATGCTTTTGGCATATTTTTGAGAAATTTCATTTCTAAAATTTCCTGGGAGAGTTGCTTGGTTACAGAATGTTTTCTGTTATTTTCCCCATAGTTACGTTTTCACCCATGGGTGTATAACGTTTGTGTTCTGCATCTTCCATCTGATGTTCTGCAGATTCTCCCCTGGGAGTCTCTGTCTTGCATCAGATAGAGTGTAATTTTGATGACTGATTCCGGGCCAGTTTTTTCAGTGCCTGGAGTCATGTTTTCTGGTGTTTTTACACTGTTTGTTTTCATTGGCAACAGCCTTTTTTGAGGGGGGCTGTTTGCCTTTGCTGTAGTTTATCTCACTATAAGATACATTTATATTATCCGTAAGTGTCTCATTAATTATTTAATATAAATTTAAAATTTTTGACCACACTTTGCCATCGGATCCATCGGGGCTCAACTTTACTTTTCAGCAACTTGGGCTTCGCTGAAAAAATATTTTTTCAAAATTATTTTGTTTTGCAATTGTTTTTTCATTTATTAATGGATCATGTTATTATGTATCTTTGTGTCAGGGGTTTTTGCGAGTAACTAGGACTTATTGTTGTTCTTTCACAATGAAGGGACGTTGTTCAAATTGTAATAGGAAGAAATCTTCCTCTGACTTTCATGATCATTGTATTAATTGTAGTCAGTGTTCTCGCATTAATCCCTGTCCTATATGTGAATATTGGGATGAGAAACATTGGAAACGTGTGTCACGATATGTTGTTTCTGGAGAAAGCGCGATGCCTGCTCTTTCTCCGCAAGGTCACTCTACTCTCTCAGTTTCTAATTCAGAGGAACCAGAACAGGGTGATGTTTCCATGTTATCTTCTACAAGTGTGCGTCCGTCGTCACAAATGAATTCAGAGCTAGCGGCAAAAGTGCTCATGGAGATTAGACAAATGTCGTCCGCTAGCTCGCCCGGTGTAGCGTCCATTCACCGAATGGTTCGGCAGCCGGGTTCGTCCGATGCGGTCCAAGAGGAAATTTTGGGTGATGCGAGCACTATAAACATAATAGATGCACACCCAGTGACGGCGGATAGTAAGCGAGAACGGAGGAAGCCTTTGAGTCCGGTTCCTAGCTCGTCCAGGTCCAGCCGGGCCGCGAGCGAGAGAGGCCCCTCTCTCGTACAACAACATCTGGGACCAGATGTTGTGGTACAAAATGTGTCTTTAGCGGAGCATACGTCCGTTGCTCGGGACGCTCCGTAGTATAAGCAGTCCGCAGAGACTGTTAAGGCTTCCTCTTCTCGTCAGCGCACACGACCGCACCTTGGCTGCGTGACCGCCGATATATTACCAGCTTCGCCGATCAAGGATTCTTCGGCGACCAGGTCACACCATCCGGCAGCCAGGGATTCGAGACCGATGGACTCAGCACGTTCGCATAGGAAAAGTATGCGGGAGCCATCTGATGCGGAGCTGCCCTCGGCGAAGCAGCGAAAGACTGCGCCTCCGCAGGTCTCGATGCCGGACATTCTTGTGCAGATAGCACAGCTTATCGCAGCAGCCGACAGAAACGGTGTGGGATCAAGAATTATCCGACGGCGCTGGGTCGGTACGCTCCGCCGAAGCATCGGGGGCGGACGACCGGGAACATCCTGAGGTCCGACCGGATGGTGAAAGGGATACGGATGACTTGGAGCTATCCCTTTCGGAACAACATAAAGCTGCCGTGGACTTCATCCGGCACTTTCTCCCTCAAGTTGTTCCGTCGGGCCAGACTGCTGTGCTTCCAGACAAGAGAATTATAGCGTCATTGGACTCTGAATTTTTTGAGCGGTTCAGGGACATCGCTCCCGAGTTTCCGTCGCAGTCCAATAATGTTGCAAGAACATTTGAATTATTGAACGACGCTATATTTAAACTTGCTTCCAGGACGGGGAAAGCAGGTTTCTTGTCCGCTAATACTCTCAACCTGCCTTTCATTAATGCAAGGAATAAATTCGATACGGCAGGACAGGGTATACCGAGAGTTCCTCTGCGTATGGACGACGAGGCGGAAGACTTAGAGCTATCATTACCGTCGTCAGCTTCTATTCCAACCGCGGTGTTGGAAACAGCTATTGCGTCTAACAGAGCCAATTTAGATGCCTTATCTTACGCAGATCACCTTACTAAGGCGTTATCACTGCGTCTTCAGGGGAAAGAGTTTCAGGATATACAATCCTCTTTAAGACTTCTTTCAAGGGCAGTAGCTTATTCCACGTGTAACTCTGCCCTTTCAGTGGCAAATCTGGAGTTGGTTAGACGTGACGCAGCCCTAGCTACATCCACACTAGTGGATTCTAAGGTGAAGAACTCTCTTAGAGTCGCTTCGGTCTCAGGAGAACTTCTCTTTGACGGCAAGCTTTCCGCTATTTATGATAAAATTACAAAGAAAGCTAAGGATTCTCTGTTGTTCAAATCTGCTCCTAAGAAGTCGGATACAGCAGACACGAATAAGACAGGCACTTCTGGGTCTAATGCGCCCAAGAGAGGTTCCTATAGAGGTTCCGGTGCGTCCTCTTGGTCTTATTCGAGAGACCGTCAGGATAGCGACTCTCGTTCGGGACGTCCTTCAGGCCGGGACAATCGGTCGGACGCCCCGAGGTCGGCGGGTCGTGGAAGACGTGGTTTCTCCTACCGCAGGCCTTGCAGGTCCAGGAGGTGATGGCTTAAACCTCTATCGCGTTCCGGTTGGCGGAAGGTTGTCGAGCTTTTCACAAGAATGGGCGTCAATTACGGACGACCCTTGGGTGAGAGGAGTGACTTCGGAAGGTCTAAAGATATCCTTCAAACGAAAGCCTCCATTAACTCGAAGTCCAAAGTGGACTCATCTTCCGTCAAATCCGCAGAAAAGAGACGCTCTATTATCAGAGGTGCAGTCTCTTTTAATGAAGAACGCGGTAGAGGTCGTAGAAAACCAGGAATCTCCGGGATTCTACAGCCATCTGTTTCTGGTTCCGAAACCAGACGGCTCGTTCCGTCCAGTCATAGATTTGAGCTGGATAAACAAGCTGATCGTCGCTCCGAAGTTTTATATGGAGACGATTCGATCGGTCAGAGCGAGTATTCGGGTGAATGATTATGCAACGAGCATAGATCTCAAAGATGCGTACTTTCACGTCATGGTACATCCGACATTCCGAAAGTATCTACGCTTAGCAGTCCTAGGAGTGGTGTATCAATTCCGGGCGATGTGCTTCGGATTGAATCTAGCACCCTGGGCTTTCACTCGGGTAATGAACTCGGTAATGATCTACTTCCGAGCTCATTCGTCTGCGGTAACGTCGGCCTACCTGGACGACATTCTTCAGAGGTACGGCAACGAGTTAACGCTTCAGAACGATGTTCAGAATCTTCTTCTCTTGCTCCGACGTCTCGGTTTTATAGTAAACGAGGAGAAGTCGGATCTGGTGCCGTCCAAGTCATTCACTCATCTGGGAATGAGCTTCGAGACGCACAGCAATCTCGTTCGTCTGCCGTTAACCAGAGCGAAATTAGTCAGTTGTTACGCTCGCTATTGTCTGCACGCAGACAAAGTCACGGCGAGAGAATTTATGAGACTGATAGGTCTGTGCGGAGCCGCCGCGGATGTCATTCCGATGGGGCGGTTACGCACACGTCCTCTTCAAATTTTCTTGACTCAGAATTGGAGTTTGAAAATTCATTCGCTCGATGTAGATGTTCTCTTGTCAGATCAAGTGAAACAAGAGATTCAGACTTGGGCAAACATTCAGTGGTTAACTCAAGGAGTTCCGCTGCAGTTGCCGGATCCGAGTTTTACCGTTATGACGGATGCCAGTCAAACAGGTTGGGGTGCATCATTAATCCCAACGGATTCGAGATGCCAGGGTCTTTGGGATCCGCAATTCCTGTGCAAGCACATAAACATCAAGGAAATGATGTCAATTTGGCTTGCGTTACGTCACTGGATGGACATTATTCACGATGCTCATGTCCAAATCCTATCCGACAATACGACAGTGGTGGCATATATACGGAATCAGGGAGGCACTCATTCAGTTCCGTTGTTCAATCTAACGGAAAGAATCCTTCTGTTTGCGCTAGAACATCACGTTCTTCTTTCGGTCTGTCACATACCGGGTCGTCTGAATGTGCTAGCAGACTCCCTTTCACGAAAGGGTCGCTTGTTGCCGTCGGAATGGACTCTCAACAAACAAGTATTCAATCAGATTTGCTACCAATGGGAACGGCCAATGATAGACTTATTTGCGACACATCTCAACAATCAGTTGCAGACGTATGTGTCTCCGTGTCTGGATCCAAGAGCATTTGCAGTAGACGCTCTGTCGATTCCTTGGGATGGAATGATAGGATATGCGTATCCTCCAGCGCCGTTAATTCAACAAGTATTGCTAAAGATAAAACAATCTCAATGCAAGATTCTGTTGGTAGCATCTCTGTCGCCACAGAGACCGTGGATAAATCTACTCAGGTGTCTGTTGTGGGACCTACCGCGGAAGCTTCCTCCACGGGAGGATCTTCTTTCGTAGGGGAAATCGCGCCAACTCCATCACAACCCGCAAGGTCTCAACCTTCACGTTTTTCCGTTGTGCAGTCCTTCTTGCATGGCAAGCACTTTGCAGGACGAGCAGTGGACGCGATTTCTAACTGTAGGAGGACCTCCTCTTCGCTAAACTATGCGGCTAAGTGGAAGGTTTTTCGTCGTTGGTGTAGGGATCATTCTGTAGATATATTCGATCCCTCTATACCAGACATTGCAAACTTTCTAGTATACTTGTTTGACGAAATCAAACTGCAGCCTGTTACTATTAAAGGTTATAGGTCTATGTTATCTGATACCTATGCACATCATGATAGTTTACAAATTGGATCTAATGTCTCTTTATCGAAGTTGGTTAGAAACTTTTCGATAAATAGGCCCAGAACTCTTAGATTAATTCCTAAGTGGAATTTAGCTTGGGTTCTCCTTAAATTGAAGGAAAAGCCATTTGAACCTCTTGGGACAGTAGATTTCAAATTCTTATCTTATAAGACAGCTTTTCTCTTAGCTTTCTCTTCTGCTAGAAGAGTCAGTGAGCTTCATGCACTATCGGTGGATGATTCTCATTATCGTAGTGTTGGGAACACTATCACCTTCACTACTAATGTGGGTTTTTTAGCTAAGAATCAGGCTCCTAATAAATATCCGGAACCTATTGTTATTAAGGCTCTTCCGTCTTCAGACGGGCGTAGGCCTTTACTCTGTCCTGTTAGAGCATTACGTATCTATAAACAGAGATCTCCGTTTATCAGAAAGGGACGGAAACGTTTCTTTCTGTCTTTGATGCCTAATAGAAAGGACATTTCAGTCCATTCTATTGCTAGATGGATTCAGTTAACTATCCGTACTGCTTATGAAGATTTATCTTCTTCTCAGCAGTCTGTGCTTAAGATTTCGGCTCATAAAGTAAGAGCTCTTTCTACTTCCTGGGCTTATGCTAATAGTGTTGCTATTACAGATTTAATGAAGGCTGCTTATTGGTCTCAGCCATCCACATTTACGAATTTTTATCTCAGAAATATTGAGTCCATTTCTGGAGACCTGCATTGTTTAGGTCCGTTATCTGTTGCTCAGAATGTCGTCCACTAAACAGTTGCAACTATAGTTATGCAGGCTTTCTGTTCCGGCAGTGACTCCGTCCGGCTGCCCTCTTCGCTCTGGGCTATTTGACCCAGGGCAAGGGGAAGGGGGGGGGGGGGGGGGTGTTCCCTTAGGTCACCTGCTTTATAGTGAAAAGCAAGGGAATGCCTCCTCCAAGTCAGTATTTCTGAGTCGCTTCCGGGATGGTTTTAAAGTGTAATATTAATGTTAAAATTCATTCATGTCTTATTTTTAAAGTGTAGCTCGGTGTGAAGCATTTGTATATGTCAAGTGTCAAACGGGCTTTAATATACAATACTCGGACACTTTTAAATGACTATAAAGAGTCTCAATTCTCTGGACTACTTTATTTATTGGCTTGTTTTAAAAATAATTAGTATAAGGGTTATACTAGATGTTAATAGAGAACATGAATGTTATTGTGCTCAATTATTAAGGGTAGTGTATCTTTCTAATTTAATATTAAATAAGAAAGATACATTTAAAGCCTAATACTCCTTTTCTCCTTAAGGGGTTACCTCTTTACTATATAGTTGAGCTTTTCCTCTATGTCCTAGGCCCTCCAGCCTGTTTACTATTCAGCTAAGTCTGGGTCATTGGTACAGTATAAAAATGTTAAAAAATTTATAGTAATTTATATATTTTTTATACTTACCAATGACCCAGACGGGGATGGCCCTCCCTGGAGTTGGGAACTCTTGCCTCCCCGCTGAGTACATAGCACTGACCAGGCACTGCCAGTAAGAATGATAATTGGCGCCAATTTCGGGACGTCTGCATCACTGCGCATGCGCAGTAGAGGCGTAGTATGGAGGTCCTTTAGGACATGATTTCTTTTTGTTTTGGATGCAAATTTTGGGGATTGAGGGGCAAAATTTGTGTTTGGACCTGGTTTTGTTAGAGTTAGCACCAACTAAGTCTGGGTCATTGGTAAGTATAAAAAATATATAAATTACTATAAATTTTTTAACTTTTCCAGATACTTGATCAGAGCTTGCCAGCAGATTTAGAATTCATGGTCAGGTTGTGCCTCCATTTCAGTCCTGATGTACATATGATTTCAGCTCGGGAGATGATTAGTTACATTGCTGCTTTACCAGATGATAAAGGAGGTATACTGTAACCTATATGATACTGTTGGTCAAAATGTTTATTATTTTTGTCCCTTAGTAACGAGCTTTTGGAAAATTTCTTTCACAGTCATTTGTTAACCTAACATAAGGTATACAAGCCCAGTAAAGGTATACAAGCCCCGTAAGGTATAAGCCTTGCACAACAACAGTAAAAAAATAATCTGATTTCGAGTGTCAAAAAGAAATAAACAGTGCAAGGTTCATAAAAAATGCTATAACTCGAGAGAGAGAAAATATAAAAAAGTTAATATTTATTTAGCCCATAAAAGCGGCTTTTCAAAAATATTCGATTCTCAACTGAAAGGGTGTGATAGAAGTAACGCAATTTTTGACACCATCAGTGGAAAGTTTCTGATGAGGGCCTTTTTAACGATGGTTTTCTAAGATTGTTTAAAAATGAAAGCAGGGATATCTTTCCCACGCTTTGGATGACCCCTTCTAACAATACTTTCATGCTTTGCGTTTCCTAGCGACATCAAGCAGGGGTTTACGTGGAATGGTATTCGCATTAAACATATCGTTCTATTGGGGTTTCTAAACTATAGGTTAGGTTTACATGGAATAGTAAACCAAGTAAACCAGAATAGTTCACTGAAACATACCCTCAGATGGTGAGAGGGCTACGGAGAACTATTCTCCATCCATCGTGGAACAGCACATGGCGACTATGAATTTTCTTCTTCGGTTCTTCCGGATCTTGTTCCATCTGAACAAAGTGTGCGTTTGCTATGCGAAAAACAGCTTTTGTCTCTTAATAAGGGTACCATGTGCAGAAAAGAGGAGGTTCTTTCCTTCCCGGCTCATTCTGATCAGGTGTCGGAGGCCTTCGGTCTGCTTGACAATGCCACCCTTGGCCTAACAAATAGTACAGTGGAGCCCACTTAATTGGATATCTTTTAATTGTATATCTCAGTTAATTGAATATAATTTTCAAACACAAAACCATTTACCATACCTTCAGTACAAATTTGATCTGTTAATTGCATATGGGTTGTATAGTAAACTCCTGTTATATGCATATAAATTTTTGTAATATGTCGAAAAAATTATGTGACATGCATCAAATTCCACTTATTTATCAACTTTTTTGGCCCCCACTACATCCAATACAGTCATTTATTTTATTATATCTTGATTGACAGAGCTCGATGAGCTCTGTCAAACAAGATATAATAGAATAAATGCTCAGTTTACCTCCAGAACACAGGAAACTGACCAAATCCCTGTTTATTGTATACCGTTAATTGAATAATTTCCACTGCCAAAATGGATATTCAATTAAGAGGATTCTACTGTACTCAGGGGTCTGTGCTCAGTGGTTTGAATGTGTAGCACAGTGTGAAGCAACAATAGTGTCTTATTATGTATTGTGCTTTTAAAGTGTAGCTCGATGTGAAGCATTCATATAAGGCCGACAAGCATTTATATACAATCCTCGGACACTTTCATTTCAATATAAAGCGTCTCATTCTCTGGACTAGTTTTATAATTGGTTTCCTTCACCGATTTAGCATAAGGGTTATGCTGGTATTAAATGGAGAATTATTATTTATTACTTCTTTAATTGTTTGTGTTATGTCTTTCTGTGTTTATTTTAGTAAAAGGCTTATGTAATTCATCGGGAGCGCGGTGGCTCAGTAGGTAGAGGTGCAGGCTGCAAGCCGAGAGGTCCTTGGTTCGAATCCCACCTGCGGCAACCGTGTTGTGTCCTTGGGCAAGACACTTCATCTCCATTGCCCGCGTGGGGGCACGATGACGCCGTGTACTAAGGCGTACTCCACGTCGATGGTACGTATGACTTCAACCAATCTAACCCTGCCTGTGCTGCAGTGCGGAGTTACGATGTTGGGGAGCTGACAGCTGCTCGTCGTTGCTCGGTGGTTCTCTCCTGGTACTCCAGCTTCCTCCACCCTTAAAACTGTCACGGTCATGATTAGCCATTGTGCATAAATATGTGACCTTAAACACCAATAAATAAATAAATAATATGTAATTCATCATTTATCTCTCCTATTCTCTTATAGGAGTTCTCCTTTCTGTCAGAGTAATAGAGTTATTATTGTTTCCTTTAAAGTACTAAGCCCTCCAGCCATTTTATTATTCAGCTAGGTCTGGGCTATTGGTTCTAGTATAAAAATATGAAAAATTCGAAGTAATTTGTGTATTTTTTATACTTACCAATGGCCCAGACGGGGATGACCCTCCCATGAGTGGGCCCTCATACCTCCCCGCTGATTTATAATATTTAGCAGGCACAACTAGGAAGAATGATGCTTGACGCCAATTCCAAGAAATCTTCCTGGTTACTGTGCATGCGCAGTACAAAAAGTATGGAGGACCAGATAGGACTTTCAAATTTCGGATTTGTATGCAAATTTGGGGGATTGGGGGGTGGGGGGGGGGGGGTGGGGGGCTCAAAATTTGTGTTTGGCCATTAATATTATTCAGGTTGCACCAGCTAAGTCCGGGTCATTGGTAAGTATAAAAAAGATACAAATTACTTTAAATTTTTTATTTTTCAGAATCACATGTGAGATCAAAACAAATGACACAATCACTTGGAAATCTGAAAAAGACAGACAGCGATATCTTTGATGTAGACATCCACACAGGCAAGCAACTATGGCACTTCAAGTTTGCAGCAATACATTTTCTGTCTTGCTTGTTTTCAAGTGAAGATTTCCTTGCCAAGGTATGAATAAACTTAACTTGTATTATGATTATTAACTGCTGAAATATGGCACCCTTATTTTGAGGATTTGCATTGTAAACTGAAAGTCTTGGAAACTGCTTTGTCAGTTGAAGTCAAATGCCGAAATGTTCAGGCATGAAAACATTCTTGAAGCAAGTCATTTATGACTTTCAATGTTCAATGCATACCACCCACCACATTTACAGAAGTGGTCCTCATAACAGGTAAAAATGGTAACTGAAATAGGCAGTCACTGGTCACGTTTGAGAGGTGGTCGATGCAAGACATGTCAAAGTACCGCTAGTACAGTGGAATCCTCTTAATTGAATATCCATTTTGTCAGTGAAAATTATTCAGTTAACAGGAGTATACAATTAACAGGGATTTGGTCAGTTTCCTGTGTTCTGGCGTTAAACTGAGCATTTATTCTATTATATCTTGTTTGACAGAGCTCATAGAGCTCTGTCAAACAAGATATAATGGAATAAATGCCTGTATTGGATGTAGTGAGGCCAAAAAGGTTGATAAATAAGGGGAATTTTGAGTGTGTCACAGTAATTTTTTCGACATATTACAAAAATTTATATACAATTAATAGGAGTTTACTCTACAACCCATATACAATTAACAGATCAATTTTGTACTGAAGGTATGGTAAATGGTTTTGTGTTTGAAAATTATATTCAATTAACAGGGATATACAATTAAGAGGTATCCAATTAAGTGGGCTCCACTGTACCAACATATCTGGCACCAGGACAGGACAGAGCCTGTCCCGCTGAATACCGGTACCGGGTCAAATCAACAACTGGATGACATATCGCAATCAGATGGTAGAAATTCTCATTCAAACCGTGCCAGTTGTCAAGTTCGCAAGACAAACATGGCATCATCCAATTATTCTGCGTTAACATCAAAGTAATTATAAAGCACGAAGATCATGCTTTATGATTACTTTGATGTCACCACAGAATAATTTATTTGAAGTAGCCGATGACGGCACTGCCTGTGTCTTTGATGTGACGTATGAAAAGTCAAAATGGTCGACCTTATCGAGTTGTGGTGCATACAGAACATGCACCTGTAGAGTGTTTTGATATGTTCATTCACAAATAAGTTAAAAGTATGTCGTGCAAGTGTGTCATACATGATTATCAGCCTGTTTACCCTCGTTCAATTACGAATTTCCCCATGAAATAATTTTGTCCCGGTACCGGTGGGACAAAAGCTTCCATACTGTACCGGCTGGAGCATGAGGGAACTGGCAGTACCGGTACAGGTACCGGTTGACATGCCTGGTCGACGCTGACCATGTGTTTATATAGTGAAAGTGATATGTGGATTGTAAATGCGTCCATTAATAGCAGGTGCTCGCCGATGACATTGGTGGCCCAAATCAGGTTCTACTGTAGTGATGAGTGAGACTAGAATTAGATTGGTGGTGGCATGGCTAACGATGCTATTTAGGTTAATATTGCAGAAATTACACTCGGTCTTTATATTTTTATACTATAAACCAATGGCCCAGACTAGCTGGTGCAAACTAACTGTTATTAAGGGCCAAACACACATTCCCCTCCCCCCCTCCCCAATCCCAAAAATTTGCTTGCAGGAAGTGACTGAAACTGGCGCCAGCATCATTCTTTGTTTGGCCCTTCAGACAATAACAACGTTTTGACATCTGTGCTTTGAAGATCTACTTTTTGAGGATGCCAGACACAAATCAATGCAAGAATTGGTGGATCCAAGGCTGTTATTGGATAATGGAAGTGAACAAAGGTGGTTTCCTACATTCAGGGCTGTAACTTTATAATAATTATAAAATTATTTCATATTTCCCAATTTTGGAACATTCACCTGACGTGATCATTTTTACAAATGAATTATCCACTGTTTGTTGAGTATTCTTCTCTATTCTTCCATGAACCCTACCGGTTAAACTCTTAAGCTTTTTGGCTAATTTTTTTTGAAATATTTTACTAAATTTCTTGGGAGTCTAACGTGTATTACAGAATATTTATTCTGTTTATCTCCATGGTTATGTCTTCACCTTAGGAGTGTTAGGTCATTTAGTCTTGCATCTTCTATCCGATTTATCGTTTTGTCTTCATATGAAGATCTAGCTTTGCATCTTGTAGCATCAAATTGGTTATTGACTTTTGGCCTTGTTGTGTGCCTGACGTCTTGAACAAGTGTCTTTGGATATATTTATCACCGGTTTTTGACCTATATATATGCCAACTCTGGTATTCGTTCAGAAACGTGCAATTAATTACCAGGATCGTCGCTATAGCCTCAGCTTCTGAAGTGACGTGAAGCACCTATTTTATTAATAATACTTAATATCTGGGTGCCTGTTCGACGAATATATACTGTTAATTGGTACCGCTTTTACTGATTCCAGAGTGCTCCTCTCTTTGTTTTTGAAGAAGATTCCTTCAAAAGGGGGTGGGGTGGATTTCTTAAAACCTCCTCCGGCTTGATAGCGTGTGACTATGAGTGAAGCTGTTCTGTCTAGATCATATCGAATCCTGGATACAGCTTGTTTTATTATTGTATTTCATGTGGTTTGTGGGGGTTAACCTCTCACTATCGAATACGCCATCCTAATTTATGGAGATTAGTTCGAACTAACCTTTAAAACTGGGAACTCGTTACACCCAATTAGCATAGTCATTCATGCTAAGAATAAGGAATTACTGGAATTTGGCTCCTTATTTATGATATGTCTTCTCTATTATTGTATAGAGAGACATAATGTAATTCCTTTTAAATTTAATTTTCCTTTCACCTTGGATTGTCGGCTTAGGAACTATGTTGGTCTGCTAATTCTGAAGTCCTAGGCCCTCTGCCTTTTTACGATTCAACTAGTCTGGGCCATTGGTTTATAGTATAAAAATATGAAAAATTTAAAGTAATTTGTATATTTTTTATACTTACCAATGGCCCAGACGGGGATGGCCCTCCCATGAGTGGGCACTCATACCTTCCTGCTGAGTTATTATGCAGTATGCTCATCTACAAAGAATGATGTTGGTGCCAGTTTTGGTCACTTCCTGATGGCTGCGCATGTGTGGAGGGTAAAAGTATGGAGGACCAGATAGGACTTTAATTTTCGGTTTGCAAGCAAATTTTGGTGATTGTGGGGTTCAAAATTTGTGTTTGGCCCTTAATAACAGTTAGTTTCCACCAGCTAGTCTGGGCCATTGGTAAGTATAAAAAATATACAAATTACTTTAAATTTTTCATTTTCAGCATTCTTTTGGACAATTTCCATCTCAATTATATGTTCTGTTAGATGACATAGATGACTGATACCAAACTATATTCCTTTGAAAAGATTCAAAAGGAAACTAATCGGACAGCTGATTTTGAATCGAGATGAATAGCAACTTCAGATTTGAAAGCAACTTGAATCTTGAAGCGTTGTAGGGACCTAGCAAAATTCTCTGCTAATGTAATTTATAAATTTGGCAATTTTTTTCAATTTTTCAGGTTGTAAAAATAGATGCGAGGGAGTTTTCATCACAAACTAAAAATGTTTTGGAAGTTCTCCTTGAGTACATAGAGAAACTAACAAAATTTGTTGAAAAGAATATGCAGAAACCCACAGCAAAGTTTGGGAAAAACTTTCAGCATAAAGTTTATGATCTGCTTGAAAAGGTAAGATGAGGATGCTCCTATTTGATATTAACTCTAAGAAGCCGGGAGTCAAGTTTTCTTGCCTGTGATGTAATACGGCAGGTAATCTGGCTGTGACAGTTCGGCTATCTTTGGGCTGGGGGAGAATTAAACACTGAGCAGGCGCATCTAGTCAAGTGTCATCTCCCTGAATAGGCAGACGGCACTTGACTAGGAGCACCTGCTTTACTGTAAGTTTTTCACGGTATGTAATGTTCAATAAATTCATTCTGATTCCCTGGCTTCTAAGAGTTAAGTAGTGGAGAACTGAAAAAAATGGTGCCATAGTAATTCTGCCAGTGCCCATGTGTCTGTTTTATAATCCTTCTACTCAGCACAGAGGCCACGTGCAGACAGCACTCTGCTTTTTGCAATTTGATAAGGCCTCAGCAGTAACGTTGACAATTTTCACATGCAGATTTCATACTGGTATTGGAATTCTGGAAAAAGTCATGGAATTTTAAAAGATTTCCATACTTTGAAAAGTCTTGGAAAATTTGAACACAGTTGACAAAGGTCATGGATTTTAAAAGTGTAGTGCCGTGTCATGTGTCATGCAATGATTTTTAAAGATTGACAGTATATTTGAATTTATTTATTTATTGGGATTTAATGTCACTTTTGACTGCCATAGTCGCCTTTCAGTGTTGCAATCTTTATTATATTAGACTTTGTGCAGAAATGTGAACTTAAACACCAATAAATGTGACGGTCTGAGAGATCGATTTGGATTCATGCATTGTGTCCTTAGACAAGGCACTTCACCCCGATTGTCCACATGGGAGCACAATGACGCCGTGTACTAAGGCTTACTGCACGTGGATGGTGCGCATGTCTTCAACCAATCTAACCCTGTGTGTGCTGCAGTGCGGAGTTACGATGTTGGAGAGCTGCTCGTTGTTGCTCTCCGGCTTTCTCCACCTGTAAAATTGTCACCGACACGGAATGACCTTGGCTGTTAAAGTGTCATTAAACCCTAATAAATAAATAGTCACCAATAAATGAAAATGAAAAAAAAGAAAGAGATTCAAGTTGGTTGGGGGGGGGGGGGTGGCAGCTGGAGGTTTTTTTTCTTTTTGTTTTGTGAAGAGTTGAGAGTTTTGAAGGGGTTTGAGTGGTTTTATAAAAAACAAAAAAGAATTCACCGAACAGACCCTTCTCCCTGCACTCCTACTCCTCTTGCTAAATTAGAATAACTATATTAAAGTGAGATGCTGAATGTGACCTTAAATCCTTCTTTAAACACTTTTATGAAGTGAAAGAGGAGAGACTTGGGGGTGCCTAGAATGTACTGAACAAATTGACAAACCATGTAGTTATTACCAAGAAATGTAGGAACAACTCTTTTGTTGCCAGTTCAAATACAATACAATAGAATCCTCTTAATTGGATATCCATTTTGCCAGTGAAAAGTATTCAATTAACAGAGATTTGGTCAGTTTCCTGTGTTCTGGAAGTAAACTGAGCATTTATTCTATTATATCTTGTTTGACAGAGCTCAAAGAGCTCTGTCAAACAAGATATAATAGAATAAATGCCTTTATTGAATGTAGTGAGGCCAAAAAGGTTGATAAATAAAGGGAATTTGGAGTGTGTCATAGTAACTTTTTCGACACATTACAAAAATTTATATACAATTAACAGGAGTTTACTCTACAACCCATATGCAATTAACAGATCAAATTTGTACTGACGGTATGGTAAATGGTTTTGTGTTTGAAAATGATATTCAATTAACAGGGATATACAATTAAGAGTTATCCAATTAAGTGGGCTCCACTGTACTAATTTCTGGATTTAATCACAAGAGGAGATCGGTGTCTGATGAGATTCTTATGGTTTTCTTTTCTTGGAATTATACAGGAATGATATTTCTATATTCTCATTGGAGAACAATACTTTCCTTATGACAAAGGGCTTACTTACATATTGCTCATCTACAAGTGTATAACTCAACATTCTTTATATCCCTTCAGGTTACATCATTGTTACCATTGAAAAGTTTTGTCCTTGTTGTGTCTGGTTTATTGAATCATAAAGTGATGTATATACAGTGTAAGGCCATGGAGCTACTAGCAACCAGAATACAACAGCAGAAAGAATCTTCTATTGAGGAGGTAAGGCCTAAAAAAATTAAATATCTGCTTCTCGGGCCCTCCCTTGTGACCCTTTTGGCTGCTGCATGCTCTCTTTTTATAACCAGTGTAAACTTGAAAAAATAAAAATTAAATGGTTTATGGCTGATATTTTGCCAAAGTTAAAAAAAATTGATAAATTTGTCCCTTGAGTGCTTCAGCATTGCAAAGCCTTCTTGCTCTCAAGGGATGAAATACACCACCACCCATGCTATTCTGTAGATTATCAGGCCTAAAACTTGAACCAAGAACATGAACTTTTGATGACAAAGAAATAAATTCAGAAATTAAAAATAAAATAAAACACAGCTCGTCTGCATGCAATTTTACAAATAATGGCCTGAGAAACAGAAGATCTACTTTGTGTTGCCTAAGCTCTATTTTTTTTTTATAGCTAAGAGTCTAAAAGAAGTTTTTTGTTGACTTGTGGTGTTTATTTTCCTACTCACTCTGGTCTAAGTTTTCTTGGCACTTGGCCAAATTTCTTTTGAGTCTTTATCCCTGCAGGAACCTTGGGAAGTGAAGCAGTGCCTGTTCACTGTGGTAAACAGGCTCTGTTTTACTGGTAAAATAGGACCCAGTCATCAATGCTTGGAGGGGTGCAAACCCTCTCTAAAATGGGCAACATGGCTTATTAACGCTCACCCCTGGTCTTGAGTTGATACTCATGTTGTGGTCATGATTAGCCATTGTGCAAAAATATGTGACCTTAAACACCAATAAATAAATAAATAATTTAAGTCTTTACCTCACGATTAAACCACATCCATCTGCACTTGGCCAACTTTAATGGAAGCCTTTACCTAAGAAATTGGTGGCATTCGCCTGTGTAATATACAAATTGAGCAATTGAAAAGATATTTGTTGTAAAAAAAATTTCAACAAAATCCCATGTGATTTCTCATTGAACGAGTTTAACAAGCTTGTACCATTGAGGGGTCATATGATATGGTTTTGTTGAAATTTTGAAAAATTTATATTTAAAATAATATATTTTGATTTGAACTGTATTAGGTAAAGGGTTATCTATAATTCTTTAATACTTGTATAATAAGGAAATAAATGGCCGCTAGGCAAGCCTGAAAATAATTTTCATGGCGCTTCCAGACAAAATGTCAGACACCAAATGAATGATGTCTGTCATTTAACAATGATATCTGACATATTACAAAATGGAGTTTGAGTATTCGAAATAATGTGTTTTGGCTGTACATGTACCTTCATCTTAAAACTGCTCAGAATTCATCCAACCATACCTTGTTTGGCAGGGCTCAATGAGCCCTGCCAAACAAGTTATGATTGGTTTCATTCTGAATTGGAACTGAATTACCCTTCAGACATAATTTAGATACATGTATGGCTATATCAAATCATATTCCTTCACATGCTGTTAATACTGATTAGCTGTAAGTCACTTTCTTCTCACTTCCCAACTTGCCAGGACCAGAAATCACAATAATCATTCAGTTTAGGCTTGCTAGTTATGTACATAACTAGCAAGCCTAAAATTGAACTTCATTGATAATTTTGGCATCAGACATTTTGACTGATGATTTTAAACCCCTGTCAGACATAGGCCTTTTCGTACCTGACATTGTCCTTGTCTGAGCACTTATTTTCTGGTATGCCGCTAGGTGTGGTTCCCTTGAGGTAGAGTTGCAAAGAGTTTGAATATCTTTTGACAAGAAGTGTTTCCACTGAACCTATACTTTATATTCAGTGGGATTCAGATAGATGCTGGTATGTCAGTTTTTTTAGTTTTCTTGAGCAATCTCTTCTAATTCTCCCCAACACTTGGAACCCTTTTTCTGTAACCTCGGTTGCAGTCAATGAAAGAAATCATTCATGAACAGCTGAGAAAATCTCTTTTTTTTTCTATAGGTTTAAAAAGTATAAAGTGTGTGCAACCACTCAATAAATATAGAATAACGATAAAGTGTATTCAAGTAGAAAATTGATTCTACTCGTAGGATCAAGAATGAAACTGACAAGCCTCTGGTGAGTCAGTTTCATTCTTAACCCTTCAAGTAGAATAATTTTTTTACTTTAAAACACTATACGTTTATTTTGTTTATCCCATAAATCATTTACAGGGCAGTCGCGGCAAAATTGTGCTGTTATTCGCTACAAAACACTGCAAGAAGTGAAGAGCACATTGGTCCAATTTGATCGATAAGCAAAACTGCCAAAAATAAACAAGGCGCAGTGATACATTTCTGTCTAAAAATAATTCCCCTACAAACTTGAGCTAAAGTTGCAAAAATACTTTATTAAATGAACAATGTTTAACTTTCTTATTTTTGTTGTTTATTGTTGTTTTTTTCGTCGTCGATTCAACTGGAGTTTTATAAACAAAGCAGATAGATAACATGTGCATTTGCTTATTTTCACTTTCCTAATTTGGAAAATGTAACATCACTCATCATGTCTCCGCCTTTCACAATCGAACTTTTATGCTTTTCAATGCTTGGTTTCGATTGATTTACTTTGTGTTTTCTTTGTTAATTGTTGTTAGTTTTATTGTTAGACAGAGTTGAAATGTGTCATATATTCTCAAACCAAACATTTCAGCGACAGTCAACGTTTGATAAACATCAGTTCAATATGTCTCCCACAAACGTAAAACAGGTCACGACAACACGAATACAGTAGAGGTCAACAAGTCCATCTCTACTACAGGAATAAATTCTTTCAGTGTTAAACCTACAGGGAAAATTTATCACCCAACTAGCAGCTGGTACTAGGTGAATAAAACAAAAATTTATCAAAGACTTTTATTGTTCGAATAAATGTCTATTTATGGCATAAAGAGAGTTAAAACAACCTAAACTAGGACATAAGCAATCAAATTCATTATTTTTATCTCATCAGGTTGGGCCTAAAAAAGTTAAAAATCTGTTTCTCAGGCCCTCCCACGTGGTCCTTTTGGCTGCCGCATGCTCTCCTTTTCTAGCCAATGCAAACTTGAAACAAGCCAAGACCAATACCGGGTCTGGACCTGCGTCGCTGCATGCAATTGATTACAGAGATGAACAGACTTCAAAGTATCGGCAAACAGGAAGTGGCTGCATGGCAGATCTGCAAATTAGATACACGATACAACTCATCATTATGAAGCAGCAGACCAAATATAAAATCATTCCCTTTCATAGAAGCCAAGAAAACTGATGGAAGAAGTGTTTCGGATGGACTGACGGACGGACTGATGGACGGAGTCGAGCGGTTACTAGACCGGCTCTGCCGCTGGCGGCGCAGGTAAAAATAAAAAATTGAATGGCTTGTGTCCGATATTTTATCCAAGTTAATAAAATTGATGAATTTGTTCCTTGAGTGTAACAAGGCTTTAGCATTGGTTGAATGCACTCAAGGGATGAAATACACCACCACCCATGCTATTCTGTAGATTATGGGGCCTAAAACATAAAACAAACCAATAAAATAACAATTTCCCGTCCAGATATAATATTACGAAAAAGTGGCCTGAGAAACAGAAGATCTACTTTGTGGGGCCTTAGTATACTAGTATTGTCACATTGTTGTCAGGTACTGACAGTTTTACTAAGACTTTTCAGTCTTTAAGAAAAATGATTAACCCATTACCTAACATAATGGCCTAAACTGAGCAAGTGTTATGCACTAAAACTCAATTACAACATTTTTTTTTTTGCAACAAGCAGCTGTATATGTGGCAATGTCCAGGCCTGAAAATAAGCAGTCTGACATTTGCAGAATGAGGTTCCCAGAGGGTGAATTTGAAGATGCTATCCCATACAGTGTGCCAATTTATCCTCTGGGTACCTCTTTCTGTTTAGTTTTGAAACCCTGATTCAGATTGAGGTTCACAGAGGGTAAATTTAGTGATGCTACCCTGCTATGCAGGGTAGCATCACTAAATTCACCCTCTGGGGACCTCATATTTTTATACTGTACCAATGACCCAGACATAGCTGGTGCTAACTCTTAAAATATAGGGCCAAACACAAATTTTGCCCCCCAATCCCCAAAATTTGCATCTAAAACTAAAGAAAACATGTCCTGAAAGGCCCTCCACACCTCGCCCCCACTGCGCATGCGCAGTGTCAAGGACGTTCCGAAATTGGCGCCATTTATCATTCTAAGTTTGGCCCTTCATCAGTTAACATCTGACTGATCTTTGTGCTTTTAAATCTCAGTTTAAATGATGCCAGACACATAAATATTAGTGAAATGGTGATTCTAAGGAGGATAGAAAAGGAGGAGAGGAAAAGAATGTGTGACAGAATATTATCAGGGCTGTAACTTAAAATTTTTTAATGAAATTATGTTAAGTTACCTATTTTCAAGGCAGCAGCCATTTTGTTGTCATTCTGATTATTTAGTTACACTGTTTTTTCAAGTGTTTTTCCTCTCTCCCTGTCCTTTAAGTTCCCCCTTGCTATTCTCCCATGCTTTTGGCATAGTTTCTGTAATTATTATTACTAAAATTTCTTGGGAGTTTTAGCTTAATAACAGAATGAATTCTGTTCTTTCCCCATGTTTACGTCTTCACCTACGGGTGGTTAGGCGTTGTGTTCTGCATCTACCATCTGATGTTCTGCAGTTTCTTCCCTGGAAGTCTCTGTTTTGCATCAGATGGTGTATTTTTGGTAACTGATTTCGGGCCTGGGTGCCTGGAGTCTTATTTTAGTGTTTTTACACTCATTGTTTACATTTACAACAGCCCTCTGTGTGAGGGGGGGATTTCTAAATAATAATATCTTTATGTTATTTTAATCATAACTAGATACATTATTATTGTTCGTAAGTGTTGAATAAATTGTTTAAAATATTTTTAAAATTTTTGTCCACACTTAGGCTTGGGATCCATTGGGGCTCAACGTTACTTTTCAGAAACTTGGGCTGTTCTGAAAAAATATTTTTTCAAAATATTTTGATTTCAATTATTTTTTCTATATTAATGGATCATATTATTATTATGTATTTTGATTGCCAGGGGTTAGTGCGAGTACCAGGACTTGTTTTCTTTTCACATTGAAAGGATATTGATCAATTGTTTTAAGAGGAAGTCTTCCTCTGACCTTATTATCATTCTATATGTGGTCAGTGTACTCGCATTAACTCCTGTTCTGTATCGTATGATTTCGATGACAATATGGGAAGCGTATGTCACGGTATGTTGTTGGGGATTTGGACACTCCGGTCCTTTCCCCGCAGGGTCACTCTACTTTATCAATTTCTATTTCAGACGATCAAGATTAGGGTGATGTATCTGTGATGTCTTCCAACAGTGTGCCTCCGTCGTCACAATTAATGAAGGGCTAGCGGAAAAGTGCTCATGTAATACGCCAATTGCCTAAGAGGACCCTAGTAGGTTCGACGGCCTTTGACGTCCGCTAGCTCGCCCGGTGTAGCGTCCATTCACCGAATGGTTCGGCAGCCGGGTTCGTCCGTTGCGGTCTAGAAGGAATTTTGGGGTGATGCGAGCACTATAAAATTAACTTAATGCACACCCAGTGACGGCGGATCGGAGGGAGAACGGAGGAAGCCTTTTAGTCCGGTTCATAGCTCGTTCCGGTCCATCCGGACGGCAAGCGAGAGAGGCCCCTCTCTCGTTCAACAACATCTGGCCCCAGATGTTGTGGTACAAATGTGTCGTTAGCGGAGCATACGTCCGTCGCTCGGGACGCTCCGTTGTATAGGCAGTCCGCTGAGACTGCTAAGGCTTCCTCTTCTCGTCAGCGCACACGACCGCACCTTGGCTGCGTGACCGCCGATATATTACCAGCTTCGCCGATCAAGGATTCTTCGGCGACCAGGTCACACCATCCGGCAGCCAGGGATTCGAGACCGATGGACTCCGGACGTTCGCATAGGAAGTATGCGGGAGCCATCTGATGCGGAGCTGCCCTCGGCGAAGCACCGATAGACTGCGCCTCCGCAGGTCTCAACGCCGGACATTCTTGTGCACATAGCACAGCTTATCGCAGCATCCCAGCAGCCGACAGAAACGGTGTCGGATCGAGAATTATCCGACAGCGCTGGGTCGGTAGCCGGGGACTCGAGGCCTGCAGACTCCGGACGTTCGCATAGGAAGTGTGCGGGAGTCAACGTACACGGAGCTTCCAGCGGCAATGCATCGTAAGTCCGCTACTGCACAGGCCTCGGGAACGGACGTGCTTTCCTTAATAGCACAGTTTATCGCAGCATCCCAGCATCAACTGAATCTGTCGCATATATTTTATCCGACGATGCTGGGTCGGGACGCTCCGCGGAAGCGGGTACGGACGTCCGAAAGTTTCATCCGGTCCGACGGGATACTGAAAGGGATTCGGTGGATTTCAAGCTTTCCCTTTCGGAACAACATATGCTGCGATGCCGGATAAGAAACTGATAGCGTCGGTGGACTTAGAAATTTTTGGTTCGGTTCAGGGACATCGTCCCTCAGTTCCGACATAGTCCAATAATGTCACACAAACTTTCGAATTATTGAACGACGCTATATATATTATTATTTTATGCTTGCTATCCAAGCATTTCTGGTTTCTTGTTCGAAGAGTTATGGAGATGTCTTTCAAAAGTGTGCCTCTGTCGTCATAGTTAATGAAGAGTTAGCGGCAATAAGTGCTCATGGAATATGTCTATCGCTTACGGAGTGACATTCGCTAGCTCACCCGGTGTACCGTACATTCATCGAATGGTTCGGCTGCCGGGTTCGTCCGTTGCGGTCTAGGAAGGAGATTTGGGTGTTGCGAGCACTTTAATTACTTTAGTACTCACCCAGTGACGGCAGATTGAGGACAGATCGGAGGAAGCCAACAACATAGGGGACCGCATGTTGTGGTTCAGATATTTTACATTCGGAGCATATGTCCGTTGCTCGGGACGCTCCGTTATATTGACAGTCCGAGAGACTGTCTTTAATGCTTCCTCATCCTCACAGCAGGGCACACGACCGCACATTGGCTACGTGACCTCGAGTATCCGATCAGTTTCGGCATTCAGTGATTCCACAGCGAATAGGTCGCGCCATCCGGTAGCCAAGGGACACGAGACCTATACACTCCGTTCGCTCGCATATTGGAAGTATGCACGGGGTAACGATCTCGGAGCTTCCTGCGGCAATGCATCGTAAGACCGCTGCTCCTCAGGCCTCAGTGACGGACGTGCTATCCGAGTTAGCACAGTTGTTTCGCAGCATCCCAGCAATTGACGGTTTCTCGGTCGAATCAGGAATTATCCGACGGCGCTGGGTCGGTGCGGTCCGCGGTTGCATCAAGCTACGGACGACCGAACGCTTTATAGGGTCCGACAGGATGGCGAAAGGGATTCGAAAGATTTCGAGTTTTCCCTTTACTAGTATCGGAAGATGCCTTTCATATCTTCTGGCATTTCTTCCAGTGATTATTTTTCGGGCTTCATTGCTGCGATCTTGGATAAGAGACTTATAGCGTCATTGGACTCGGATTTTTCGATCGGTACAGGGACTTTGTCCCTGACTTACCGACGCAGTCCAATATTGTCATTACAACATGTGTTTTATTTTTCGACGCTATATATATTATATATATATATATATATATACAAGCCTGCTACTAAGCATGATAGTTTAGTTTCTTGTCCGCGTGGCTCATTTCTGCCATTTTATCTTTTTTACATATAGTTTATTTTGGCAGAGCAGGGCATACCGAGAGTTCATATGCGTCTAGACGGTGTGATTAAAGACTGCATATATTCTTTTTCGCCGTTTATGTCTTTTCCAATTTCAATGTTGGGAACGACATTATGTATAGTAGACTTAACTTAGAACTTAGATGCTTTATTATACGTAATCCGCCTTACTGAGGCGTTATCATTACGTCTTCAAGAAAAGATTTACGGGATATTATTCTCAATGTAATTTCTTTTGAGGGCAGTAGTTTGTTCACGTATAACTCCGCCCTTCAGTGGCTGATTGGAGTTGGTTAGACGTGATGCAGCCCTAGCTACATCCACGCGTGGATAGTAGGTTAAGAACTCTCTCAGAGTCGCTTCGTTCTCGGAGGAGCTTCTCTTCGACGGCAACTTTCCGGCAATCCATGAATTGCTTGATTTATACATTCTCTTGTCTATCTAGTGTTACAAGAGATTCAGACTGGGGCAAACATTCGGTGGTTGACTCAGAGAGTGCCGCCGCAGTTGCCGGACCCTAGTGTGGCTGTTATGACGGTTGCCAGTCAAACAGATTGGGATATATACTGATCCCTACGGATTCGAAGTGCCAGGGTCTTTGGGTTCCGCAGTCTTTTAGCTATCAGTTTAACTTCCGCGGAATAATGTTTTTTAGGCTTGCTTTATGTCATTGCATGAACATTATTCAGAAACGCATGCCCAAATTCCTGTCCTTTAATTCGACAGTAGTGGCGTATCTCCGGAACCAGGGAGGCACTCTTTCGTTTCCGTTATTCAATTTAATGGAAAGAATCCGTCTGTTGGTTATAGTACACCAAGTTCAATTTTGGTCCGTCATATTCTGGGTCGTCTGATTGTTTTATCGCACTCCCGTTCTCTTACGGGTCGCTTGTTGCTGTCAGAATGGACTCTCAACAAACAAGTATTTAATCAGATTTGCTATCTATGGGAGCGCCCAATGATGTTTTATTTATGACACAGCTTGCTAATCAATTGCAGACGTATGTGTTGGCTTGTCCAGATCTCTGAGCTAATACTGTTAACGCTCTATTGATCTATAGGACGGAATGATAGGATACGCGTATCCTCCGGCGCTGTTGTTTTAGCAGGTATTGCTAAGATAAACAACCACAATACATTTCTGTTGATAGCATCTCTATCTTCACAGAGATCATGAGTAATTTACTCTCTTGTCTACTGTGGATCTTAACGTGAAATCTTCCTCTATGTGAGGATCTTTTTTCACTGGGTAAATCGTGTCATCTTTATCACAACCAGCAAGGTCGCAACCTTCATGTATTCCGTTGTGTGGTCCGTATTGCATTGTAAGCACTGTACTGGACGAGCTTTGGACGCGATTTCTTACTATAGGAGATCCTCTTCTTCGCTATTCTATGCGACTAAAGTGGAGGCTCTTCCGTCGTGGTGTAGGGATCATTATGTTCATATGGTTGATCCCTCCATACTACGCATTGCTAGTTTTTAGTATACTTGTTTCACAAGATCTACTGCAGCCTGTTGTTATTTAGGTTATAGGTTTATGTTACCTCATACCTATGTACTCTACGATAGTTTACAATTGAGTCTTTTGTCTCTTTATCTAAGTCAGTTAGTAACTTTTTGATAAATAGACTTAGAATCTTTAGATTAAATTCCTATACGGATTTTAACTTCGGTTCTTATTTAGCTAAGTAATCATTTGAGCCTCTGGAAACAGTAGTTTTCAAATTCTGACCTTTTAGACAGTAATTCTGTTGGTTTCTCTTTTACTGTAGAGTCAGTGAGTTTCATGCACTATCGATGGATGATTTTCACTTTCATAGTTTCGGAATCAATACTTCCGTTACTATTTAGGTTGGATTGTTGCATAAGAGTTAGGCTCCTATTATCCGGAACCTATTATTTTAAGGTCCTTCCGTCTTCGTATGGGCATAGGCCTTTACTCTTTCCGGGTACAGTTTATGTATTTATAAACAGATATCTGTTTATTACTAGGGCGTAAGCTTCTTCTGTCTTTGATATCTAGTAGAAGGACGTTACGCTCCATTCTATTGTTAATGGATTCTATTAACTAGCGTACTGCTTATGGTATATCATTGGCTTAGCAGTTGTGCTTAAGATTTCGGCTCATGAAGTAAGAGTTCTTCTACTTCTTGGGCTTACATTAATAGTGTTGCTATTATAGATTTTTGAAGGCTGCTCATTGCACTCAGCCATCCATTCATGAATTTTATCTCAGAAATATCGAGTCCATTTCTGGAGGCCTCTATTGTTAGGTCTATTATCTACTGCTCAGAATGTCATTCACTTAACAGTTGCTACTATAGCTAGGTAGGCTGTCTGTTTCGGCAGTGTCTCCGTTCGGCTGCCCTCTTCGCTCTGGGCTATTTGACCCAGGGCAAGAAAAAGGGGGGGGGGAGGGTGTTCCCTTGGGTCACCTGTTTTTACTATGAAAACAAGGGGATACCTCCTCCGGAGTTAGTAATTCTGAGCTGTTATTGGGATGATTGTTTAGTGAGAAGTTTAAGTTTATAAAATTCATTCAAGTCTTAGTTTTTAAAGTATAGCTTTTGAATATTGCATATGTCAACGGACATGTTTATGCAATTCTCACACACTTTTAGGAGTATAAGAGTCTCTATTCTCTAGACTTACTTTATTATTGGCTTACTTTAAAAATTATTAGCATAAGGATTATTGGATATTAATAGAGTACATGGATGTATGAAGCTCAATTTTTGGAAGGTGTTGTATCTTTCTAATTTATCATAAATAAGAAAGATACATGTAAGGCCTATTACTTCTTTTCCCTACAGGGGATGACTCTATTTTATTTTATTGAGCGTATTCCATTTTGCTCTATGTCCTTGGCCCTCCAGCCTTTTTACTATTCAGCTATGTCTGGGTCATTGGTACAGTATAAAAATGTTAAAAAATTTATAGTAATTTATATATTTTTTATACTTACCAATGACCCAGACGGGGATGGCCCTCCCAGGAGTTGGGAACTCTTGCCTCCCCGCTGAGTACATAGCGCTTACCAGGCACTGGTTATTAGAATGATAAATGGCGCCAATTTCGGAACGTCCTTGACACTGCGCATGCGCAGTGGGGGCGAGGTGTGGAGGGCCTTTCAGGACATGTTTTCTTTAGTTTTAGATGCAAATTTTGGGGATTGGGGGGCAAAATTTGTGTTTGGCCCTATATTTTAAGAGTTAGCACCAGCTATGTCTGGGTCATTGGTAAGTATAAAAAATATATAAATTACTATAAATTTTTTAACTTTGCAGATGACAGTCTGCTTATTTTCTGGCTTGGCAATGTCTTTGTCGGTTGGTCGCTCATCTGTCGATTAGATGGTTGGACTGTGATCAATAGGTATTTAAACTCCACAGCCATTAAAATACTTGGTGGTGGAATCATATTTGGTGTGCAAGTGTATCTTATTGATATCTAGCCCCATGATTAATTCAGGTTTTATTCAGTGTTTTTGTCAGAGTTATTGCCCTTCCTGGATTTGGGAATTTGTTTAATTTTTAACGTTCAGCACAGCTTCGGTGCAAACTCACAATTTATATTTTTATAATTTCTACCTGGAAAATATTTTTTATGACCCCTTATTGGTATGAGCTCATTGAGGCCCTGTTCAGCTCATTTCAGGGAAGAGTCATAAGCTGACAACAAAAATTTTTTTATTTAATTTATGTTAGGTAAAGGCTTAACTCTTGACCCAACGCAGACGATATCAAAATTTATTATTTTAAATATCATTTTTTTAAATTTTCAAAAAATTTCAACAAACCCATATCATGTGACCTCTCATTGGAATGAGCTCATTCCAAAGAGAGGGTCACATGATATGGTTTTGTTGAAATTTTTTGAGGAATATTTTTTTCAGCTGCTGAATTTGCATAGTATGTGGGCGGATGTGGCCAATTCATTGGGTAAAGGGTTAAGCCTTTAACTTTCTATGGTCTTTCAGGAGAAACTGTTGCTGGATGTGGTAGTTGTACTCACAGGTGTAGTAAAATCGACAACTCGTCGAGATAGAAATGAACAGATGGACATAAATGGGCAAACAGCCCTGTTCACCTTGAAGGTAGTCTGTCGATTTATTGGCAACAAGCACACAGAAGTATTTCAAAAGGTTGGTATTGATGTTTTAGAGTATATTATTATACCCCCACTTTCGAAAAAATGGGGGGGGGGGGGTATACTGGATTACATGCGTCCATTGGGGTGTCCGTCCGAGAATATTCATTGGTCATAGGCATGCCCACACTAGGTGGTACACCACGTGGGGGTATGCACCGGACGACAGTCCAGCTCTTGTTTGAAAATGTTTATTTCTCACCGGTTTTCTATACAACAAAAGAACTTTTGCTTTTGAATTGTAAAATTTCAGCATTTGAGCATGACTTAGCTTTAGATGAAGATAAAGATTGGTCGCCTTAGTCCAGTTTGTTGAGGCCAAGCGGTTCCAGCATTTGTAATGTGTAGATCCAGTGTCTTTCACGTTTTCGAAACCTTTGAAAAGTGTCAAAAAAAATATTTGAATAAGTTTTTGATCACCAATAACAATTCTGAATGAAATATTATAAAAATAATTATTACAAGGTGAGGTTTTTTGGATGCTGCTGTTTTTCACAGGACTGATTTAGCATGGAGAATTTACGCATTTCAAATAGGGCAATCACACCACGTAATTCGCTGCATAGCAGTTCTGCAGATCAGGGAAAAGGATTGAAAATCTGTGAATATGTTCTTAGAAGTCATTTATTTATTTATCGGTATATCTGGAGATAACCACTGAGCAGTGGCAAGCAACTGTGAGACTTTCCAACATACTAACTGTCCAAGCAGAGTTAGTATTGGTTTAAGGCAAGGAGCGTGGTGGCTCACTGGTTATGGCATTGGACTTTAAACTGATCCCCGCCAGGGGTAACTGTGTTTTGTTCTTGGGCAAGACACTTAATCCTGATTGCCCATGTTGGGTCACAGTGGTGCCTCGTACTGAGGCGTACTGCATGTCCATGCTTGTGCGGGGTTAGTATGTTGATGGTTGCTCGAAGATGCTTTGTGTTTCTCTCTGGGTCCTCCGGCTTCCTCCACCCTTAACCCTTTACCCAACCTAATGGCAAAAACCGACCAACACTATTCTAAAAAATCCCCCATTAATTTTCATTTTTTTTGTCTCAAAAACATAGGTTATGATCCCTCGTTGGAACCCCCTCGTCGAGCTCGTTCCAATGAGGGTTCATAACTTATGTTTTTGAAACAAAAAATTAGTTATTCAAGAATTTTGTTTGCAAGTGTCGTCTGCCTTTCGTGTTAGGTAAAGGGTTAAAATTGTCTGAAACAAGGTGACCTGGTCTGTTGAAAGTGTCATTAAACCATAATAAGTAAATAAATAAATTGGTTTAAGACAAGTGCTCCATCAATGTGCAGTACTGCCTAGTTAACCTCCACTTTGCCCCCTCGTGGTACCTTACTTAAGGACACAGTGAAATTACTGCTGACTGATCAAACCATGGACATTTCGATTTGATGCCCAATGCCCTAACATTTGGCAAGTCATTGAATTTGTTTTCTCTTTCACTGTTTGCCAAATGCATACAGAAATATCCATATGCATTCTCCTTTTAACCCTTTACCTAACATGAAAAGCAGACGACACTTGCAAAAAATATTCTTGAATAACCAATTTTTTTCAACCAGGGGTCATAGCCTATGTTTTTGAGACAAAAAATGAAAACATAATGAAAATTAATTGGTGATTTTTCAGAATAGCTCTGGCCAGTTTTGGTTGTTACGTTGGGTAAAGGGTTAATATTTCCTTGCAAAATATAGTTTATGTCCATCATTGGAACAAACTTACTAAACTTTTCCACAGTGTTCGGACAGGCTTTTGAAAGTTCTTCCTTTTTACAACTGAAATTTCGATTTTCAGGTTTTTGCAGGTTCCTGAAAATCAGACTTTCTTTTAATTATCTGCACTCCTGTGTAAAACGTCTAAATTTCAACCTGCAGTTTATCCCATAATGTAACAGGAATTTAACCAATTCAGTCTTGTTTGAGCTCTGTCAGACAAGATTAAATTTGTAGCTCAACTTTGACGTAAGTCAAATGTGAGCTTATGCCATGGCCAGTCATCCGTCTGGCCGTCTGTCCATCAACAATTCAATATGGCTCGGGCTAGAGGCTGTATTTATGAACTGATCTTTACGAAACTTCTTGGGTACCTTTGTTATCACCTTGGGATAGGAAAGCGTGTTTTTGGGTGCCTTTGTTATCACTGTGCTATGAGAACAAATATTTTGGGGTTTGGCCCGACCCACTCTGGGACTCGAAGGTTTCTTTTCTAGTTTAGCATTTAACTGTCGCCCACCTTTACAATACTTTACCTATACATTTGTTACAGGCTACGGTTAGCATTTATGTATTGACCGTTACAATACTTTATATGTACCTTTGTTATTAGGTCATTACCTAGATGTGTGTCGTTGCTGTGTCACATACTATACATGTACATGTCTTACACAAGTTGAGCTTGTGTCATTGACACTTTCTTTTAAATTCCCAGTTGAATTATGGGAAAATGAGTTGCTTGAGATTTCGAGATTACGTCATCAGTGTGTAGATGGTTAAATAGTCATGTTAAGTCCTTGAAAGAAGCACTGAAGTAATTGCCTGGTTCATTTCACTTAAAATGTCTTCTCTTTGGGTGTGGTGTTTGTATTTATTTGTTGTGAAAATTGTTTTGTTTTTACTTAACGTGACGATACAACGTGTAGTTCAAGTCTTGTAATACAGGGCTTATATTTCGACGAGAATCGGAGAATCGATTCGCACAAAGATTCGCACAATAAAACCGACGAGAATCCATGTAGATTCTCGCTGCACCTCTGCTAGGATTCGCGTGAAAAAAAAATTGAGTCAATTTAACCCTTTAACTAACACAGCGGCAACAAATTAACCAATAGAAGGCTAACATGACCTGAAATATCCTGACACTTTGTCAATAAAACCTTACAAATATGGCTGTCATTGGAACCGGCTCATTGAGCCGGTTCCAACGACAGCCATATTTGTAAGATTTTATTGGTAAATATTGTTCATTTAATTATTTTATCATTTATTTATTATTTATTGTTTAAAAATTATCAAACTTAGTTTTAAAAATTAAAAAGGTGTGTTGGGTAAAAGGTTAGCATGTGTTATCAGTATACAACAGTGGTTCAACCTTGGTGGCGTCATGGAATCCTGGGACACTCATAGTAGGTATGGATTCTCGCAACCATTTTCACGAGAATCCAAATGGATTCTCACAAATTTAGACGAAATATAAGCCCTGTAATAGTAATTGATAAAAATCCAGTAACAAATAAATTACTGAATCTTCATTTTTGAATTTCTAAATTTTCTCCTGTTTAATTTTATTTTTAGGTACTATCAGATGTAATCCAAGTGATGAATGTAAGACTGGACAATCCAATGATTACTGCATGTGCATTATTGTGTGTTGGGGAACTTTGCAGTAGTATAAAAGTTCATGCCATTTCACATCTTTCATCTTTCATGCCAACATTTATAAAACTGCTGCAGGATGTGGATGTATTGTTCAGGTAGGTTAATTATAATTATCAGGATTTTTAACCATTTACCTAAAATATCGGCCACACCAGCCCACTTTTTTTTAGCCTGGTGGCTCATGGTTATGGCTTGTACTTCAAACCGAAAGGTCCATGTTTTGATCCCAACCAGGGGTTACAGCATTGTTTTCTTGGGCGAAGCACTTTATCCCAATTTTTTGACAGCGTTACTGTTGCTCATTGCTTTCACGAAGTCTGAAGTTTTCTCTTCTTCTACTTCTAGTTCAGCTATCAGAATGTCTCAGCTTCCCCACTGGGGAAGCTGTGACGTTCTGATAGCTGAATTACCACTTCGACGAATCTCCGCTTACGATTCTAAGTCCTAGTTGGCGATTAATTTTCTGTACAATTTTCTTCATTCTACTCTTCATCCACCTATTCTTTACTACTTATTTCCATCATTTGGGAGTGTGGTGGCTCAGTAGGTAGAGATGCAGGCTGCAAGCCAAGAGATACCTTGATTCGAATCCCTCCTGCGGCAACCGCGTTGTGTCCTTGGGCAGGACACATAATCCCAGTTGTCCATGTGGGGACACGGTGGTGCTGTGTACAAAGTCGTACTGCACATTGATGGTACACTTGTCTTCAACCAATGCTAATCAAGCTTGCATGAAATTAGTACATTGGGGTGTTTGGTAGTTACTTGTCATTGCCTGGTGGTTCTCTCAGGGTAACTCCGACTTCCGCGACCTGTCCGACATGAGTGAACCCGTTTGTCAAAAGTGTCAGTAAACCCCAATAAATAAATCAGCCCTCTTAATTCATAAATTAAGCAGTTAAAAACATATTTTTAAAAAAGAAATTCAACAAAACCATATCATGTGACACCTCATTGGAGCAAGCTCACCCCAATGAGGGGGTCTTATACGGTTTTGTTGAAATTTTTTTTGAAACATTTAAAAAAAATAAAATACTAAATCTTGATATCATGTGTGTTGGGTAAAGGGTTATAATTCACATGTTGATAGTTTCCCTTATGTGACTAGAAGTCGTCATTTGCCAAAAATTTCCTTCAATGACTGAAAATGTTCGTTCATTTTCTCAAAAAACATGGCTTATGACCATCAATGAAATGGGCTTGATAATTCAGTTTGAGCCAAGGTTTACTGTGACTTGAATCAAACCTGCTATATAAGGTTTATCAAGGAATTTAGTGGACAAGGTTACTAAAATATGTATACAGTGGAACCCTGTTAATTGAATAGCCACTTTGCCAGTGAAAATTATTCAATTAACAGGAGTATTCAATTAACAGGGATTGTGTCATTTTCCTGTATTCTAGATATAAACTTAGCATTTACTCTATTATATCTTGTTTGACAGAGCTCCATGATAATAGATTAAATGCCCTTATTGGATGTACTGAGGCCAAATAGGTCTATAAACAAAGGAAAACTGGGGAAAGTCCGGGTAATTTCTCGACAGGTTACAAGATTTTTTATTAAGTTAACAGGAGTTTATAATCTATATTCAATTAACAGGTCAAATTTGTATTGGAGGTATGGTAAATGGTTTTGTGTTGGAAAATTATATTCAATTAACAGGGTTATTCATTTAAGAGATATCCAGTTAAATTGGCTCCACTGAATTGACAAATTTTAGATAATTTTTATTACATAATTGCACTGTTGAAAAGTTCTTGCAGTTTCAGTTGGGTAAGTTTTGGAAAAGAAGAAAGCACTTCCACAGCCAATGTAGATGGACAGAAGAAAGCACTTCCACAGCCAATGTAGATGGACAGAAGAAAGCACTTCCACAGCCAATGTAGATGGACAGAAGAAAGTACTTCCGCAGCCAGTGGAGATGGACAGAAACATGGTAGATGGTGCTAAATGTCACTGCAACACACTTACATTCAGAGATCTGTTTCTCAGGTCCTCCTGCAATGTCCTTTTGTCTGCCGCATGCTCTATTTTTATAACCAATGTAAACTTAAAAAAAAAAAAGAAAGTTAAATGGTTTATGTCTGATATTTTACCCAAGTTAAAAAAATTGATAAATTTGTCCCTTGAGTGCAAGAAGGCTTTGCAATGCTTTAGCATTGCAAAGCCTTCTTGCTCTCAAGGGATGAAATACACTACCACCCATGCTATTCCGTAGATTATGATCTCTAAAACATAAACCAAGAACATGAACTTTTGATGGCAAAGAAATAATTACAGAAATAAAAAATCGCTCCCCCTCTTGCAATTTTAGAAATAATGGCCTGAGAAACAGAAGATCTACTTTGTGTTGTCTTATCATTAGAATACAGGCAAATGCTCAGATATCTGTAGATTAAACTTGTGTTACTTGGATAATACTCTCAGACAAAGTGACTATTCAATTAACCCTTTACCCAACGCAGACGATATCAAAATTTATTATTTTAAATACCATTTTTTTTTTAAGTTTTTCAAAAACATTCAACCACAACCATATCATGTGACCCCTCATTGGAACGAGCTCAATGAGCCCGTTCCAATGGGGGGGTCACATGATATGGTTTTGTTGAAATATTTTGAAAAATTTAATTTTTTCAACTGCTTAATTTGCATATTACGAGGGCGGATGCGGGCGATTTGTTAGGTAAAGGGTTAACAGGGTCAGCTGTAATGACTGTATATTGAGACGTTTGCATATGCTCAAAATTTGAAAGGTACATGTAATTGTTTGATCATTTGGCATTCTGTGGAGTAAAGACAT
Source organism: Pictodentalium vernedei (assembly GCA_031216915.1). Classification (NCBI taxonomy): domain Eukaryota; kingdom Metazoa; phylum Mollusca; class Scaphopoda; order Dentaliida; family Dentaliidae; genus Pictodentalium; species Pictodentalium vernedei. The sequence goes on from CM062293.1 coordinate 24,732,840, forward strand.
TTTGCCTCCCCTGATTAGAATGCAAGATGGCAAGATTATGTTGATGGTGAGAACTTATTCATGAACGCTTTTTTTTTTGTTGGTTTTTTTTATTTTTATTTTTTATTTTCTTTATATTTGGGTTTGATGGCATTTTGACATAGAGGATTGCCTTGTGTAGGAACAGTTTTATGTGTGGAGGAAGCCAGAAAGAACCACTGAGTAGCAGCTAGGAACTGTCAGACTCCCCAACCTAACTCCACACCAGCAGGGTTAGCATTGGTTGAAGACAAGTACACCATCGACATGTAGTATGCCTTAGTATGCGGTGCCCCTACATGGGCAAGCAAGATAAAGTGCCTTTCCCATGGACACATGGTAGTTACTCCAGACGAGGATTGAACTGTGGAAGTGTTTGAAGTCCAATGCCATAACTACTGAGTCACCACACTCCCGAGCAACTATGTTAAAGATTATTAGAGAGCACCTGTAGGCATGCTCTAATTGTTATGGTAACAAAATATTTAACCCTTTACCCAACACAGACGATATCAAAATTAATTTTTTTAAAAATCATTTTTTTTAATTTTTCAAAAAATTTCAACAAAACGATATCTTTTGACCCCTCGTTGGAACGAGCTCGATGAGCTCGTTCCAATGAGGGGTCACATGATATGGTTTTGTTGAAATTTTTTGAAAAATAATATTTTTTCAACTACTGAATTGCATATTACGCGGGCGGATGCGGGCGATTCGTTGGGTAAAAGGTTAATCTTATGCAAAACAAAACTGTCTTGAAATATGTGGCTTGAAAAACTTGTCTAAATTATTTTTTTCTGGAATTTTCTTTTTCAGAAATGAAATGATGTTAATGAGTGCTATAACGGCAACCCATAAAGTTGTAGAAACTCTTCCTCATTTCATCAATCCTTACTTGTTGGATATTGTAACACGGGTATGTATTTACTTTCACAATTTGGAGAAGACAATTATCTATTGGGGTTTAAGGTCACATACTTATGCACTATGGCTTATCGTGACCGTGACAGTTTTACAGGTGGAGGAAGCCGGAGTACCCATAGAGAACCACCGAGTATCAACGAGCAACTGTCAGCTCCTCAACATTCTAACTCTGTTCAAGCTCCGCTCAAGCACGGTTACAGCGGTTGATGACATGCGCACCATCGACGTGCAGTACGCCTTAGTACATGGCGTCATCGTGCCCCCATGTAGGCAACTGGGATAAAGTGCATTGCCCAAGGACACAACACCGGTCGTCCCAGAAGGGTATCGAGCTCGGGACCTCTAGCATAGAAAACAGTCTACCACTGAGCCACTGCGCTCCAGGAGAAGACAATGGCCAAAAATTTATTAAGTATGAATATTTTCAGGTTTTTTTTTGAATGAGGTATATGAGGTACTATGTACATATGTACATAAACATTGGAAAAAGTAATAAAATTTAAAAGATGCTTTCAATGAATAGTACTGACTGAATATGTTCATCAGTTAGGTAAATGACATAAAGTCGGCTGAATAAACTTGAAAACACTATATGTTTATTTTGTTTATCTGATAAATCATTTACAGGGCAGTCATGGCGGAATTCTGCTGTTACTCGCAACAAAACACTGCAAGAAGTGTGGAGCACATTGGTCCTATTCGATTGACAAGCAAAACTGCCAAAAATAAACAAGGCGCAGTGATACATTTCTGTCTAAAAATAATTCCCCTAAAAACTTGAGCTGAAGTTGCAAAAATACTTTATTAAATGAACAATGTTTATCTTTCTTACTTTCGCTGTTTATTGTTGTTTTTTTCGTCGTCAATTCAACTTCAGTTTTATAAACAAAGCAGATGACATGTGTGTTTGTTTACTTACACTTTCCTAATCTGGAAATTGAAATCGTGTCCCCCGCCTTTCACAATCGAACTTGTATGCTTTTCAACGCTTGGTTTTGATTGATTTACTTTGTGTTTTTTTTGTTAATTGTTGTTCGTTTTATTGTTAGACAGAGTTGAAATGCTTCATATATTCTAAAACTAAACATTTCAGCAAAGGTCAACGTTTGATAAAAGTCGGTTCATCATGTCTTCCACAAACATAAAACAGGTCATGCCAACACGAATGCTGTAGAGGTCAGAGGTCAACAAGTCTGTCTCTACTGTAGGAATAAATTCTTTCAGTGTTCAACCTACGTGGAAAATTTATCACCCTACTAGCAGCTGCTACTAGGTGAATAGAGCAAAAATTCATCCAAGACTTTTATTGTTCGAATAAACGTCCATTTATGGGATAAAAGATGTTTTCCATTCATTCAGTTTAGCCTTTCTTTTACTCCTAACACGGGTAATGCACCCAAATTTCCTTCAGTCACTCTGTTTTTCTCTTGTTTAACTATGAATTTAACCAATTATATCGCTGAGCTCTGTCGAACAAGGTATATTTGGTTAAATTTCAAATGGAATTATGGGAAATATATGCTGCTGAAAACTTTGCCATTTTGATATCATTGTTTAGAGGGTTAACAGCCCTACCTGAACCTTTTGTACTCTATGATTTGGGACACACATTTTTTCCAGAAAACTATATTTTTTTTATGCTCTAAAGTTTGGGACATTCAGGAGATTTGTTTCCAGTTAGCAGTAGCAGACGACACTCTTAAAAAAATTCTTGAGTAACCAAAAATTTTCATTTTTTGCTTCCAAAACATACCTTAGGATCCCTCATTGGAACGAGCGCAATGCGCTCGTTCCAATGAGGGATCATAAGCTATGTTTTGGAAGCAAAAAATGAAAATATAAAAAAAAGTGGACGGCGATTTTTGTATATAGTGTTGGAAAATGAATCACACACAACTTTATTTAGCTTCAAAACAAGACTAGGCTGTGTTCTTTTCCCATTTTCTAAGAATTGGGACACCTGTGAAAATAATTATTTTTAGCTGTCCCAATACATAGAGTAAATACGGTAATACAATTTTAAAAAGCCTTTCTACAAACTCATCTGAACTGAATATCTTTAGTTTATAGCTGCATTTAGCAGCTGTTGTGACTGAATCATATTTTTTCCAGATCCGTGCAAGAATTCAAATGGTTTGAATTATAAAATTGAAATTACAATCCCAAATGGTGCTTGAAAATCAGACTTCTTGAAAAAGGTCATAGAATATCCTTGAAAAATTGTATTTTTAGGCAAGGCCAAAACAGGTTCTTGATTTTTGGTAAATCCTTCATGAAATTAAACACCCTCATTGAACGTTTTTAACCCTTTACCTACCACAGCATTTTCCCCCAAAAATTTTAAAACTCTCACTTTTTTTTCGAAAACAAATTTCACAATTTGTGAATGAGTTGATTCTAATGATATATTTGTATGGTTTTATTGAGAAACTTCCGAGATATTGTAGGCTGTAGTAGGCTTATGATGGTTAATTTTCTGGCCGTTGTTGGCCACTATGTTAGGTAAAGGATTAATGGCTTTTTCAGTGTCGTTTAAAATGATTACGAAATTGTGAGACCATAGAATTTTTCTGTTTTTGTGTGATGTATTTATTTGCGCATGTTAAAATAATTCAGATATTATATGGACACTACTTATCTTTTGAAAATCGTGCATAAACGTAAATGAACACAAATGTGGGGGCGCGGTGGTGTTGCGGTAACCGGTTCTCATCAGATCACCGAAGTTCTGCAACATTGAGGCCGGTTAGTCCTTGGATGGGTGACCATCTGAGCTATCGAGTCAGACTCCCGCATTGTCTCTGGGCAAAGCAATTCACCCCGATTGTCCACATGGGGGCACAATGACACTGTGTACTTAGGCATACTGCACGTCAATGGCACGCGCATATCTTTAACCAATCTAACCCTTCCTGTGCTGCAGTTTGGAGTTACAATTTTGGTGAGCTGGCAGCTGCACGTCGTTGCTCGATGGGTCTCTCAGGGTACTCCGGCTTCCTCCACCCATAAAACTGTCACCGACATGATATGACCTTGGCTATTAAAGTGTCGTTAACACAAATGTATTTGATAGTTCTTTATAATCTGGTGGAGTGCTATATTTTTCTTAGTTAGCCAAACTTTGTCTGCCCTGTTATTAGTTTACCAAACTTTGTCTGCCCTGTTATTAGTTTGCCGAACTTTGTCTGCCCTGTTATTAGTTTGTCAAAATTTGCCCTGTTATTAGTTTGCCAAAATGTGTCTGCCTTGTTATAATTTAGGGAGAATGCCTTCAACAGGAGTGGGGGGGGGGGTGAAAGGTCTTTAAGTGTTAACCCTTTACCCAACGTAATGGCCAAATCCGGCCAGAACTATTCACAAAAATCGCCATCCAATATTTTTATACTGTACCAATGACCCAGACTTAGCTAGTGCTAACTCTAACAAAACCAGGGCCAAACACAAATTTTGCCCCCCAATCCCCAAAATTTGCATCCAAAACAAAAAGAAATCATGTCCTAAAGGACCTCCATACTACGCCTCTACTGCGCATGCGCAGTGACGCAGTCGTCCCGAAATTGGCGCCAATTATCATTCTCTGTTTGGCCCTTCATCAGTCAACATCTCACTGATCTTTGTGCTTGTAAATCTCAGTTTAAAGGATGCCAGACACGTAATTTTTGGAGAAAATGTGATTCTAAGGAGGATAGAAGGAGGAGAGGAAAAAGAAGTGGCAAAAAATAATCAGGGCTGTACTTAAAATATTTTTATACTGTACCAATGACCCAGACATAGCTGGTGCTAACTCTTAAAATATAGGGCCAAACACAAATTTTGCCCCCCAATCCCCAAAATTTGCATCTAAAACTAAAGAAAACATGTCCTGAAAGGCCCTCCACACTTCGCCCCTACTGCGCATGCGCAGTGTCAAGGATGTTCCGAAATTGGCGCCATTAATCATTCCAAGTTTGGCCCTTCATCAGTTAACATCTGACTGATCTTTGTGCTTATAAATCTCAGTTTAAATGATGCCAGACACAAATATTAGTGAAATGGTGATTCTAAGGAGGATAGAGAAGGAGGAGAGGAAAAGAATGTGTGACAGAATATTATCAGGGCTGTAACTTAAAATTTTTTAATGAAATTATGTTAAGTTACCTATTTTCAAGGCAACAGCCATTTTGTTGTCATTCTGATTATTTAGTTACACTGTTTTTTAAGTGTTTTCCTCTCTCCCTGTCCTTTAAGTTCCCCCTTGCTATTCTCCCATGCTTTTGGCATAGATTCTGTAATTATTATTACTAAAATTTCTTGGGAGTTTTAGCTGAATAACAGAATGAATTCTGTTCTTTCCCCATGTTTACGTCTTCACCTACGGGTGGTTAGGCGTTGTGTTCTGCATCTACCATCTGATGTTCTGCAGTTTCTTCCCTGGAAGTCTCTGTTTTGCATCAGATAGTGTATTTTTGGTAACTGATTTCGGGCCTGGGTGCCTGGAGTCTTATTTTAGTGTTTTTACACTCATTGTTTACATTTACAACAGCCCTCTGTGTGAGGGGGGGATTTCTAAAGAATAATATCTTTATGTTATTTTAATCATAACTAGATACATTATTATTGTTCGTAAGTGTTGAATAAATTGTTTAAAATATTTTTAAAATTTTTGTCCACACTTAGGCTTGGGATCCATTGGGGCTCAACGTTACTTTTCAGAAACTTGGGCTGTTCTGAAAAAATATTTTTTCAAAATATTTTGATTTCAATTATTTTTTCTATATTAATGGATCATATTATTATTATGTATTTTGATTGCCAGGGGTTAGTGCGAGTACCAGGACTTGTTTTCTTTTCACATTGAAAGGATATTGATCAATTGTTTTAAGAGGAAGTCTTCCTCTGACTTTATTATCATTCTATATGTGGTCAGTGTACTCGCATTAACTCCTGTTCTGTATCGTATGATTTCGATGACAATATGGGAAGCGTATGTCACGGTATGTTGTTGGGGATTTGGACACTCCGGTCCTTTCCCCGCAGGGTCACTCTACTTTATCAATTTCTATTTCAGACGATCAAGATTAGGGTGATGTATCTGTGATGTCTTCCAACAGTGTGCCTCCGTCGTCACAATTAATGAAGGGCTAGCGGAAAAGTGCTCATGTAAATACGCCAATTGCCTAAGAGGACCCTAGTAGGTTCGACGGCCTTTGACGTCCGCTAGCTCGCCCGGTGTAGCGTCCATTCACCGAATGGTTCGGCAGCCGGGTTCGTCCGTTGTGGTCTAGAAGGAATTTTGGGGTGATGCGAGCACTATAAATTAACTTAATGCACACCCAGTGACGGCGGATCGGAGGGAGAACGCAGGAAGCCTTTTAGTCCGGTTCATAGCTCGTTCTGGTCCATCCGGACGGCAAGCGAGAGAGGCCCCTCTCTCGTTCAACAACATCTGGCCCCAGATGTTGTGGTACAAAATGTGTCGCAAGCGGAGCATACGTCCGTCGCTCGGGACGCTCCGTTGTATAGACAGTCCGCTGAGACTGCTAAGGCTTCCTCTTCTCGTCAGCGCACACGACCGCACCTTGGCTGCGTGACCGCCGATATATTACCAGCTTCGCCGATCAAGGATTCTTCGGCGACCAGGTCACACCATCCGGCAGCCAGGGATTCGAGACCGATGGACTCCGGACGTTCGCATAGGAAGTATGCGGGAGCCATCTGATGCGGAGCTGCCCTCGGCGAAGCACCGATAGACTGCGCCTCCGCAGGTCTCGACGCCGGACATTCTTGTGCTCATAGCACAGCTTATCGCAGCATCCCAGCAGCCGACAGAAACGGTGTCGGATCGAGAATTATCCGACAGCGCTGGGTCGGTAGCCGGGGACTCGAGGCCTGCAGACTCCGGACGTTCGCATAGGAAGTGTGCGGGAGTCAACGTACACGGAGCTTCCAGCGGCAATGCATCGTAAGTCCGCTACTGCACAGGCCTCGGGAACGGACGTGCTTTCCTTAATAGCACAGTTTATCGCAGCATCCCAGCATCAACTGAATCTGTCGCATATATTTTATCCGACGATGCTGGGTCGGGATGCTCCGCGGAAGCGGGTACGGACGTCCGAAAGTTTCATCCGGTCCGACGGGATACCGAAAGGGATTCGGTGGATTTCGAGCTTTCCCTTTCGGAACAACATATGCTGCGATGCCGGATAAGAAACTGATAGCGTCGGTGGACTTAGAAATTTTTGGTTCGGTTCAGGGACATCGTCCCTCAGTTCCGACATAGTCCAATAATGTCACACAAACTTTCGAATTATTGAACGACGCTATATATATTATTATTTTATGCTTGCTATCCAAGCATTTCTGGTTTCTTGTTCGAAGAGTTATGGAGATGTCTTTCAAAAGTGTGCCTCTGTCGTCATAGTTATTGAAGAGTTAGCGGCAATAAGTGCTCATGGAATATGTCTATCGCTTACGGAGTGACATTCGCTAGCTCACCCGGTGTAGCGTACATTCATCGAATGGTTCGGCTGCCGGGTTCGTCCGTTGCGGTCTAGGAAGGAGATTTGGGTGATGCGAGCACTTTAATTTAGTACTCACCCAGTGACGGCAGATTGAGGACAGATCGGAGGAAGCCAACAACATAGGGGACCGCATGTTGTGGTTCAGATATTTTACATTCGGAGCATATGTCCGTTGCTCGGGACGCTCCGTTATATTGACAGTCCGAGAGACTGTCTTTAATGCTTCCTCATCCTCACAGCAGGGCACACGACCGCACATTGGCTACGTGACCTCGAGTATCCGATCAGTTTCGGCATTCAGTGATTCCACAGCGAATAGGTCGCGCCATCCGGTAGCCAAGGGACACGAGGCCTATACACTCCGTTCGCTCGCATATTGGAAGTATGCACGGGGTAACGATCTCGGAGCTTCCTGCGGCAATGCATCGTAAGACCGCTGCTCCTCAGGCCTCAGTGACGGACGTGCTATCCGAGTTAGCACAGTTGTTTCGCAGCATCCCAGCAATTGACGGTTTCTCGGTCGAATCAGGAATTATCCGACGGCGCTGGGTCGGTGCGGTCCGCGGTTGCATCAAGCTACGGACGACCGAACGCTTTATAGGGTCCGACAGGATGGCGAAAGGGATTCGAAGATTTCGAGTTTTCCCTTTAGTAGTATCGGAAGATGCCTTTCATATCTTCTGGCATTTCTTCCAGTGATTATTTTTCGGACTTCATTGCTGCGATCTTGGATAAGAGACTTATAGCGTCATTGGACTCGGATTTTTCGATCGGTACAGGGACTTTGTCCCTGACTTACCGACGCAGTCCAATATTGTCATTACAACATGTGTTTTATTTTTCGACGCTATATATTATATATATATATACAAGCCTGCTACTAAGCATGATAGTTTAGTTTCTTGTCCGCGTGGCTCATTTCTGCCATTTTATCTTTTTTACATATAGTTTATTTTGGCAGAGCAGGGCATACCGAGAGTTCATATGCGTCTAGACGGTGTGATTAAAGACTGCATATATTCTTTTTCGCCGTTTATGTCTTTTCCAATTTCAATGTTGGGAACGACATTATGTATAGTAGACTTAACTTAGACGCTTTATTATACGTAATCCGCCTTACTGAGGCGTTATCATTACGTCTTCAAGAAAAGATTTACGGGATATTATTCTCAATGTAATTTCTTTTGAGGGCAGTAGTTTGTTCACGTATAACTCCGCCCTTCAGTGGCTGATTGGAGTTGGTTAGACGTGATGCAGCCCTAGCTACATCCACGCGTGGATTGTAGGTTAAGAACTCTCTCAGAGTCGCTTCGTTCTCGGAGGAGCTTCTCTTCGACGGCAACTTTCCGGCAATCCATGAATTGCTTGATTTATTCATTCTCTTGTCTATATAGTGTTACAAGAGATTCAGACTGGGGCAAACATTCGGTGGTTGACTCAGAGAGTGCCGCCGCAGTTGCCGGACCCTAGTGTGGCTGTTATGACGGTTGCCAGTCAAACAGATTGGGAGATATACTGATCCCTACGGATTCGAAGTGCCAGGGTCTTTGGGTTCCGCAGTCTTTTAGCTATCAGTTTAACTTCCGCGGAATAATGTTTTTTAGGCTTGCTTTATGTCATTGCATGAACATTATTCAGAAACGCATGCCCAAATTCCTGTCCTTTAATTCGACAGTAGTGGCGTATCTCCGGAACCAGGGAGGCACTCTTTCGTTTCCGTTATTCAATTTAATGGAAAGAATCCGTCTGTTGGTTATAGTACACCAAGTTCAGTTTTGGTCCGTCATATTCTGGGTCGTCTGATTGTTTTATCGCACTCCCGTTCTCTTACGGGTCGCTTGTTGCTGTCAGAATGGACTCTCAACAAACAAGTTTTTAATCAGATTTGCTATCTATGGGAGCGCCCAATGATGTTTTATTTATGACACAGCTTGCTTATCAATTGCAGACGTATGTGTTAGCTTGTCCAGATCTCTGAGCTAATACTGTTAACGCTCTATTGATCTATAGGACGGAATGATAGGATACGCGTATCCTCCGGCGCTGTTGTTTTAGCAGGTATTGCTAAGATAAACAACCACAATACATTTCTGTTGATAGCATCTCTATCTTCACAGAGATCATGAGTAATTTACTCTCTTGTCTACTGTGGATCTTAACGTGAAATCTTCCTCTATGTGAGGATCTTTTTTCACTGGGTAAATCGTGTCATCTTTATCACAACCCGCAAGGTCGCAACCTTTATGTATTCCGTTGTGTGGTCCGTATTGCATTGTAAGCACTGTACTGGACGAGCTTTGGACGCGATTTCTTACTATAGGAGATCCTCTTCTTCGCTATTCTATGCGACTAAAGTGGAGGCTCTTCCGTCGTGGTGTAGGGATCATTATGTTCATATGGTTGATCCCTCCATACTACGCATTGCTAGTTTTTAGTATACTTGTTTCACAAGATCTACAGCAGCCTGTTGTTATTTAGGTTATAGGTTTATGTTACCTCATACCTATGCACTCTACGATAGTTTACAATTGAGTCTTTTGTCTCTTTATCTAAGTCAGTTAGTAACTTTTTGATAAATAGACTTAGAATCTTTAGATTAAATTCCTATACGGATTTTAACTTCGGTTCTTATTTAGCTAAGTAATAATTTGAGCCTCTGGAAACAGTAGTTTTCAAATTCTGACCTTTTAGGCAGTAATTCTGTTGGTTTCTCTTTTACTGTAGAGTCAGTGAGTTTCATGCACTATCGATGGATGATTTTCACTTTCATAGTTTCGGAATCAATACTTCCGTTACTATTTAGGTTGGATTGTTGCATAAGAGTTAGGCTCCTATTATCCGGAACCTATTATTTTAAGGTCCTTCCGTCTTCGTATGGGCATAGGCCTTTACTCTTTCCGGGTACAGTTTATGTATTTATAAACAGATATCTGTTTATTACAAGGGCGTAAGCTTCTTCTGTCTTTGATGTCTAGTAGAAGGACGTTACGCTCCATTTTATTGTTAATGGATTCTATTAACTAGCGTACTGCTTATGGTATATCATTGGCTTAGCAGTTGTGCTTAAGATTTCGGCTCATGAAGTAAGAGTTCTTCTACTTCTTGGGCTTACATTAATAGTGTTGCTATTATAGATTTTTGAAGGCTGCTCATTGCGCTCAGCCATCCATTCATGTATTTTATCTCAGAAATATCGAGTCCATTTCTGGAGGCCTCTATTGTTAGGTCTATTATCTACTGCTCAGAATGTCATTCACTTAACAGTTGCTACTATAGCTAGGTAGGCTGTCTGTTTTGGCAGTGTCTCCGTTCAGCTGCCCTCTTCGCTCTGGGCTATTTGACCCAGGGCAAGAAAAAGGGGGGGGGGGGGGGAGGGTGTTCCCTTGGGTCACCTGTTTTTACTATGAAAACAAGGGGATACCTCCTCCGGAGTTAGTAATTCTGAGCTGTTATTGGGATGGTTGTTTAGTGAGAAGTTTAAGTTTATAAAATTCATTCAAGTCTTAGTTTTTAAAGTATAGCTTTTGAATATTGCATATGTCAACGGACATGATTATGCAATTCTCACACACTTTTAAGAGTATAAGAGTCTCTATTCTCTAGACTTACTTTATTATTGGCTTACTTTAAAAATTATTAGTATAAGGATTATTGGATATTAATAGAGTACATGGATGTATGAAGCTCAATTTTTGGAAGGTGTTGTATCTTTCTAATTTATCATAAATAAGAAAGATACATGTAAGGCCTGTTACTTCTTTTCCCTACAGGGGATGACTCTATTTTATTTTATTGAGCGTATTCCATTTTGCTCTATGTCCTTGGCCCTCCAGCCTTTTTACTATTCAGCTATGTCTGGGTCATTGGTACAGTATAAAAATGTTAAAAAATTTATAGTAATTTATATATTTTTTATACTTACCAATGACCCAGACGGGGATGGCCCTCCCAGGAGTTGGGAACTCTTGCCTCCCCGCTGAGTACATAGCGCTTACCAGGCACTGGTTATTAGAATGATAAATGGCGCCAATTTCGGAACGTCCTTGACACTGCGCATGCGCAGTGGGGGCGAGGTGTGGAGGGCCTTTCAGGACATGTTTTCTTTAGTTTTAGATGCAAATTTTGGGGATTGGGGGGCAAAATTTGTGTTTGGCCCTATATTTTAAGAGTTAGCACCAGCTATGTCTGGGTCATTGGTAAGTATAAAAAATATATAAATTACTATAAATTTTTTAACTTTTTAGCTAAGAATCAGGCTCCTAATAAATATCCGGAACCTATTGTTATTAAGGCTCTTCCGTCTTCAGACGGGCGTAGGCCTTTACTCTGTCCTGTTAGAGCACTACGTATCTATAAACAGAGATCTCAGTTTATCAGAAAGGGACGGAAACGTTTCTTTCTGTCTTTGATGCCTAATAGAAAGGACATTTCAGTCCATTCTATTGCTAGATGGATTCAGTTAACTATCCGTACTGCTTATGAAGATTTATCTTCTTCTCAGCAGTCTGTGCTTAAGATTTCTGCTCATGAAGTAAGAGCTCTTTCTACTTCCTGGGCTTATGCTAATAGTGTTGCTATTACAGATTTAATGAAGGCTGCTTATTGGTCTCAGCCATCCACATTTACGAATTTTTATCTCAGAAATATTGAGTCCATTTCTGGAGACCTGTCGTCCACTAAACAGTTGCAACTATAGTTATGCAGGCTTTCTGTTCCGGCAGTGACTCCGTCCGGCTGCCCTCTTCGCTCTGGGCTATTTGACCCAGGGCAAGGGGAAGGGGGGGGGGGGGGGGGGGCGGGTGTTCCCTTAGGTCACCTGCTTTATAGTGAAAAGCAAGGGAATGCCTCCTCCAAGTCAGTATTTCTGAGTCGCTTCCGGGATGGTTTTAAAGTGTAATATTAATGTTTAAATTCATTCATGTCTTATTTTTAAAGTGTAGCTCGGTGTGAAGCATTTGTATATGTCAAGTGTCAAACGGGCTTTAATATACAATACTCGGACACTTTTAAATGATTATAAAGAGTCTCAATTCTCTGGACTACTTTATTTATTGGCTTGCTTTAAAAATAATTAGTATAAGGGTTATACTGGATGTTAATAGAGAACATGAATGTTATTGTGCTCAATTATTAAGGGTAGTGTATCTTTCTAATTTAATATTAAATAAGAAAGATACATGTAAAGCCTAATACTCCTTTTCTCCTTAAGGGGTTACCTCTTTACTATATAGTTGAGCTTATTGGATTTTCCTCTATGCCCTAGGCCCTCCAGCCTGTTTACTATTCAGCTAAGTCTGGGTCATTGGTACAGTATAAAAATGTTAAAAAATTTATAGTAATTTATACATTTTTTATACTTACCAATGACCCAGACGGGGATGGCCCTCCCTGGAGTTGGGAACTCTTGCCTCCCCGCTGAGTACATAGTGCTGACCAGGCACTGCCAGTAAGAATGATAATTGGCGCCAATTTCGGGATGACTGCGTCACTGCGCATGCGCAGTAGAGGCGTAGTATGGAGGTCCTTTAGGACATGATTTCTTTTTGTTTTGGATGCAAATTTTGGGGATTGGGGGGCAAAATTTGTGTTTGGCCCTGGTTTTGTTAGAGTTAGCACCAGCTAAGTCTGGGTCATTGGTAAGTATAAAAAATATATAAATTACTATAAATTTTTTAACTTTCATTATTTTTTCACTTCTTGTCTCAAAAACACAGCTTATGACCCCTCATAAGCAATGTTTTTGATGCAAAAAATGAATAAAATAAGTTATTAAAGAATTTTGTTTGCAAGTGTCTTCTGCCTTTCATGTCAGGTAAAGGGTTAAACAAAATACTCTTATGTCCAGATTTTATCACCATTATGGTGCCAATTCAGCCAGGTCCTTCTTGATGAGCTTTACAGGAACCAGGTTTCTGGATTCTCAAAAAAACAAACTGCGGCCTGAATTTGTGAAATATGCTAGCATTTCAATTCAGTTACATGTAATAAAATTCCTTTGTACTTTTTATTTACAGATTTGTATTTTGTCTTCTTATTCTCCTGAGGATGTGTTAGATAAAGCCCCTATACAGTTTTCTCTACGACTGAAAGGCATTCGGTAAGCTGTTATAGTAATTACATTGAAGCCAGAAAATAAGCAGACTGTCATCTGCAAAATGAGGTCCCCAGTGGGTGAATTTAGTGGTGTCACCCTGCTCTGCAGGGTAGCATCACTAACTTTACCCTCTGTGAACCTCAATCTGAATTAGGGTCTCAAAACTACACAGAAAGAGGTACCCAGAGGATAAATGGGCCCACTGTATGGGATAGCATCATCAAATTCACCCTCTGGGGACCTCATTCTGCAAATATCAGACTGCTCATTTTCAGGCTTGATTACATTGTACTTTGTACCTGTTAAATTTTGAATATTTGTTATGCCCCCCGACTTAGGTCGGGTGGCATATAGTGATTGAAGTGTGTCCGTCCGTCCATCCGTGTGTGTGTGTGTCCGAGCCAGTAACTCGAAAACGGTTAGGTCCACAGTCATCAAACTTCACACAATTATAAAGGACCATAGGAGGCTGTGTCACACACCATAGCCAGGTTCGTACCTTCAAGGTCAAGGTCACATTTCAAGGTCACACTAAAAATTGGTCAATATTCGTGTCTCAGCCATAACTCGGAAACGAATCACAGTACAATTGTTAAACTTTTTACAAATGTTAAGGACAGTCAGAAGGTGTGTTGCGTATAATAGTTTCCGCTGCATCTGCAAGGTGGAGGTCACAATTGACCTTCATATGTTCAAGGTCACAAATCGTGTCTCAAGCATAACTCCAAAACTATTAGGGCTACAATCATCTAACATCACTCAATTATAAAGGATAAGAGGGGGATGTGTCACGCACCACAACCAGGTCCGTAAGGTCAAGGTCACATTTCAAGGTCACACTGAACACAGGGCCACAGTCATCAAACTTAACACAATTATAAAGGACCATGGGAGGGTGTGTCACACACCATAGCTGGATTCGTTCCTTCAAGGTCGAGGTCACATTTCAAGGTCACACTCAAAATCGGTCAGTATTCGTGTCTCAGCCGTATCTCAGAAACGAATCATAGTACAATTGTTAAAGTTTTTACAAATGTTAAGGACAGTCAGAAGGTGCGTTGCTTATAATAGTTTCCGCCGCATCTGCAAGGTGAAGGTCACAAGTTGGAGGGGGGGGGGGGGGCCTGTGTTACCTTAGTAACATTCTTCTTGTTCAGACTGAAATAATAATAGTTATTGGACTGTGTAATCCAGCCCTGGTAATTCACCCTCGGCAATCGGCAGTGCCGAGGAAAATGCTGAGGAAACGAAAAATATCCACAGCAAAAATACTGCCGAGGATGACTTCTTCAGAAAGCCTTGTGGTGGTAGAAATTGCACAACTTCCAGGTTACAGAAGGAATCAAACTGATGTCAGATGCTAGTGTTATCAACATAGAAGCAGTGAGATACTTAGTTTGTGGTTATGCTGCATCTTATTTTAACTCATACTATACATACTGAGCAAGGCGCCTGCTTAATTCTAAGATTTTTTCTCAGCATTCACATGGTTCATGATATTGGCATTATCTAATTGAGTGAAAGATTCGGCGCATTGATTGTGATTATATACACGTGTATCTCGAACTACTTTCGCATGTTAAAGTTACTTGAAAGTTTTCTCTTCACCGCATACTACATATACATGGCAATTGAGACTATGCCCTGATGATTTTTACACAATTGAACAGACTTCACAGCAATTGCCGCAGAAGCACCAGTTTTCCACAGCAATTTTTTTGCCAAGGAAACAAGGATGAATTACCAGGACTGGTAATCATGTGGTCTTGAGCTTGTAATCTCCCCAAATACAGTGGTACCTTTTTAACCCTTTACCTAACATGAAAAGCAGACGACACTTGCAAAAAAAATTCTTGAATAACTAATTTTTTTCATTTTTTGTCTCAAAAACATAGGTTATGACCCCTCATTGGAACGAGCTCGACAAGCTCGTTCCAATGAGGGGTCATAACCTATGTTTTTGAGACAAAAAATGAAAAAAATAATGAAAATTAATTGGCGATTTTTGAGAATAGCGCTGGCCGGTTTTGGCCGTTACGTTAGTTAAAGGGTTAACTACCGTATATGTCCGTGTATAAGTCACACTTTTTTACCTGAAATGTTATGTCAAAATCGGGGGTGCGTCTTATACATGGGTACGACTTGTTTCAGAGAATTTTCAGGGGACTGACTTCTTCGGACAAATGTTGTTCCTACCGTTTGTCAATTGAAAAAAGACAGAACAATCGTGTGGTTTTGACTGAGTGAGATTCACCAAAATTATTTTAATTTTATTTCAGTTTAAATTCTTCAGAAAGTTAAAAAATTTATAGTAATTTATATATTTTTTATACTTACCAATGACCCAGACATAGCTGGTGCTAACTCTTAAAATATAGGGCCAAACACAAATTTTGCCCCCCAGTCCCCAAAATTTGCATCTAAAACCAAAGAAAACATGTCCTGAATGGCCCTCCACACTTCACCTCTACTGCGCATGCGCAGTGTCAAGGACGTTCCGAAATTGGCGCCAATAATCATTCTAATAACCAGTGCCTGGTAAGCGCTATGTACTCAGCGGGGAGGTAAGAGTTCCCAACTCCTGGGAGGGCCATCCCCGTCTGGGTCATTGGTAAGTATAAAAAATATATAAATTACTATAAATTTTTTAACATTTTTATACTGTACCAATGACCCAGACATAGCTGAATAGTAAAAAGGCTGGAGGGCCAAGGACATCGAGCAAGATGGAATACGCTCAATTATATAAAATAGAGTCATCCCCTCTAGGGAAAAAGAAGTATTAGGCCTTACATGTATCTTTCTTATTTATGATAAATTAGAAAGATACAACACCTTCCAAAATTGAGCATCATACATCCATGTACTCTATTAATATGTAGTATAATCCTTATACTAATAATTTTTAAAGCAAGCCAATAAATAAAGTAAGTCTAGAGAATAGAGACTCTTTATACTCCTTAAAAGTGTCTGAGGATTGTATAATAATGTCCGTTGACACGTGCTATATTCAAAAGCTATACTTTAAAAACTAAGACCTGAATGAATTTTTAAAACATAAACTTCTCACTAAACAACCATCCCAATAACAGCTCAGAATTACTAACTCCGGAGGAGGTATCCCCTTGTTTTCATAGTAAAACAGGTGACCCAAGGGAACACCCTCCCCCCCCCCCCCCCCCCCTTTTCTTGCCCTGGGTCAAATAGCCCAGAGCGAAGAGGGCAGCAGAACAGAGTCACTGCCGAAACAGACAGCCTACCTAGCTATAGTAGCAACTGTTAAGTGAATGACATTCTGAGCAGTAGATAATAGACCTAACAATAGAGGCCTCCAGAAATGGACTCAATATTTCTGAGATAAAAATTCATGAATGTGGATGGCTGAGCGCAATGAGCAGCCTTCAAAAATCTATAATAGCGACACTATTAATGTAAGCCCAAGATGTAGAAGAACTCTTACTTCATGAGCCGAAATCGCAAACACAACTGCTAAGTCAATGATATACCATAAGCAGTATCGATAGTTAATTGAATCCATTAGCAATAGAATGGAGCGTAACGTCCTTCTATTAGGCATCAAAGACAGAAGAAGCTTACGCCCGTAGTAATAAACAGATATCTGTTTATAAATACATAAACTCCAACGGAACAGAGTAAAGGCCTATGCAGACATGTTAACTCTCCCGGAATGCCCGGGAAAATCCCGGAATTTCAGTGTAGTTCCCGGCCTCCCGGACGGGAATAAGTTTTGGACCAAAAATCCCGGAAAACAACAGTCAAATATTTTGTTCCCATTGTAACTTATGAAAAACGTTCGGAGTCAAATAACATGCATTTCAAATTCTGGTAAAAACTCACCAAGCAGTAAAATATGGATTTAAGTTAAATTTTTTTAAGAAAAGGCTATTTTATGATCTTTATTTCAACTGTGTTCATGTTTATTTCTGGGGGTTTTCTTCGGAGATTCGTGATAAATCTGCGAGTGTCGAAGTGAAAATAGGTGACTTACTTTCAAAAAATTGAAAACTCCACCTTCATTTAAATGCAGTTTTTGGAAATTAAAATATATGAAAAGGAATTAAATAATATATATTTATTTATTCCTTCATAGAATAGCTTTAATTCTCATCCCTTTTCCAAAATCAAAACGTAAACAACAACTATTTAGCACAACTTAAAAGTAGGTTAAAGTTGCTTAGGATGCCGAAAAATTATGACAGCATATTTAAACACAATGGACTTTTTTTCTAACACCACATTTATTCTGTTGTGCTGACTACAGAACTGTTAACTGTTGGCCATCTGTGACCAGAAAATTTCGAATGGAATTAAACAAAAATGCTTCAATGATGAAAAGAAAAGTTTTGTGTAGGGCACAAGCGTCCCACAAGCATGAAGTTTGCTAAAGATGCTTTCTGAGTACTAATGTTCTTGAAGTAACTGAATATCAGGACATCTTTTCCTGTTAACATTTTCAGATTTGGGAAATTATTAGCTAAGTAGACTTTGATAAGAGCAAACCACAGGTGGATGTGCTCTGTGGGACAGTGTGGGTGGGTGGTGGTGGTGGTGGTGGTGGTGGTGGTGGGGGGGGGCTCAGGAAGAAGAGGAGCCCCCAGGGGAGGGGGGGGGGGTCAAATCAACAGTTATTTTATGATTTTTTATCATAGCATAAATGCATCAGCATAGTTGACAACTAGTTCTGGATATAACCTGGTGTTAATAGTGGTCCGTGAGCTGAAAATTCACAAGTTTTTTTTTCTTTTATTTTGCCCCCGCACAAACTTTTCCCTGAAATCCATCCCATTTCCCTGAAAATCACCCTCAGGTTCCCTGAAAAATTATTCTGGAGGTTAACATGTCTGGGCCTATGCCCGTACGAAGACGGAAGGACCTTAATAACAATAGGTTCCGGATATTAATTAGGAGCCTGACTCTTATGCAAAAATCCAACCTAAATAGTAAAGGAAGTAGTGATTCCAAAACTACGAAAGTGAAAATCATCCACCGATAGTGCATGAAACTCACTGACTCTTCAATAAAAGAGAAGCCAACAAAATTACTGTCTGAAAGGTCAGAATTTGAAAACTACTGTTTCCAGAGGCTCAAATGAATACTTGGCTAAATAAGAACCGAAGTTAAATTCCATATAGGAATTTAATCTAATGATTCTAAGTCTATTTATCGAAAAGTTACTAACTGACTTAGATAAAGAGACATAAGACTCAATTGTAAACTATCATAGAGTGCATAGGTATGAGGTAACATAAACCTATAACCTTAATAATAACAGGCTGCAGTAGATCTTGTCAAACAAGTATACTAAAAAGTTGCAATGACTAGTATGGAGGGATCAACAATATCAACATAGTGATCCCTACACCAACGACGGAAGAGCCTCCACTTTAGCCGCATAGTATAGCGAAGAAGAGGTTCTCCTATAGTAAGAAATCGCGTCCAAAGCTCGTCCAGTACAATGCTTACAATGCAATAAGGACCACACAACGGAATACGTGAAGGTTGAGACCTTGCGGGTTGTGAAAAGATGACACGATTTTACCCAGCGAAAAACGATCCTCTCATGGAGGAAGATTTCGCATTAAGTCCCACAGTAGACATCAGAGTAAATTTACCCACGGTCTCTGTGAAGACAGAGATGCTATCAACAGAAATGTATTGTGGTTGTTTATCATAGCAATACTTGCTGAAACAACAGCGCAGGAGGATACGCATATCCTATCATTCCGTCCTATTAGATCAATAGAGCGTTAACAACATAAGCTCAGAGATCCGGACAAGCAAACACATACGTCTGCAATTGACAAGCAAGTTGTGTCTTAAATAAATTATCATTAGGCGCTCCCATTGATAGCAAATCTGATTGAATACTTGTTTGTTGAGAGTCCATTCTGACGGCAACAAGCGACCCATAAGTGAACGGGAGTCCGGTAATACAATCAGACGACCCGGAATATGACCCACCGAAGCAGAACTTGGTGTACTATAACAAACAGAAGGATTCTTTCCATTAAATTGAATAACGGAAACGAATGAGTGCCTCCCTGGTTCCGGAGATACGCCACTACTGTCGAATTAACAGACAGGATTTGGACATGCGTTTCTGAATAATGTTCATCCAATGACATAAAGCAAGCCTAAAAAAAACATTATTCCGTGGAAGATAAGTGCTTGCTTAGAGACTGCGGAACCCAAAGACCCTGGCACTTCGAATCCGTTGGGATCAATATTATATCCCAACCTGTTTGACTGGCAACCGTCATAATTATAAAACTCGGATCCGGCAACTGCAGTGGCACTCTCTGAGTCAACCACCGAATGTTTGCCCCAGTCTGAATCTCTTGCTACACTAGATAGACAAGAGAACGTGTAAATCGAGCAATTCATGGATTGCTGAAAAGTTGCCGTCGAAGAGAAGCTTCTCCGAGAACGAAGCGACTCTGAGAGAGTTCTTCACCTTACTATCCACGCGCGTGGACGTAGCTAGGGCTGCGTCATGTCTAACCAACTCCAAGCAGCCACTGAAGGGCGGAGTTATACGTGAACAAACTACTGCCCTCAAAAGAAATCACATTGAGGATAATATCCCGGAATTCTTTCTCTTGAAGACGTAATGATAACGCCTGCGTAAGGTGGATTACGTATGATAAAGCGTCTAAGTTAAGTCTATTAGACATCATTGTCGTTTCCAACATTGTGGTTGGAAAAGACATAGACGGCGAAAAAGAATACTTTCAGTCTTTAACCATGCCGTCTAGATGCATATGAACTCTCGGTATGCCCTGTTCTGCCAAAATAAACTATTCGTATAAATGAAAAAAGGCAGAAATGAGCATTGCGGACAAGAAACTAAACTATCATGCTTGGTAGCAAGCTTATATATATATATAGCGTCGATAAATAATACACATGTTCTAATGACATTATTGGACTGTGTCGGTAAATCAGGGACAATGTCCTTGAACTGATCCAAAATTCCGTGTCCAATGACGCTATAAGTCTCTTATCCAACATCGCAGCAATGTAGTCCGAAATAACAATCACTGGAAGATAATGCCGGAAGATATGTATGGCAGCTTCCGATGCTACGAAAGGGAAAACTCGAAATCTTTCGAATCCCTTTCACCATCCTGTCGGACCCTATAAAGCGTTCGGTCGTCCGTACCTGATGCAACCGCGGACCGCACCGACCCAGCGCCGTCAGATAATTCCTGATTCAACCAAGAAACTGTCGATTGCTGGGATGCTGCGAAAAAACTGTGCTAACTCGGATAGCACGTCCGTCACTGAGGCCTGTGGAGAAGCGGTCCTACGATGCATTGCCGCTGGAAGCTCCGTGATCGTTACCCCGTGCATACTACAAATATGCGAGCGAACGGAGTGTATAGGCCTTGTGTCCCTTGGCTACCGGATGGCGTGACCTGTTCGCCGTGGAATCACTGAATGACGAAACTGATCAGATACTCGAGGTCACATAGCCAATGTGCGGTCGTGTGCACTGCTGTGAGGATGAGGAAGCATTATCGACAGTCTCTCGGACTGTCAATATAACGGAGCGTCCCGAGCGACGGACATATGCTCCGAATGTAAAATATCTGAACCACAACATGCGGTCCCCTCTGTTGTTGGACGAGAGAGGGACAAGCCAGGAACCGGACTAACAGGCTTCCTCCGATCTGTCCTCAATCCGCCATCACTGGGTGAGTACTAAAGTAAATATAGTGCTCGCATCACCCAAATGTCCTTCCTAGACCGCAACGGACGAACCCGGCAGCCGAACCATTCGATGAATGTACGCTACACCGGGTGAGCTAGCGAATGTCACTCCGTCGATCCTACAAGGGACCTCTTAGGCGATAGACATATTCCATGAGCACTTATTGCCGCTAGCTCTTCATTAACTATGACGACAGAGGCACACTTTTGAAAGACATCTCCGTAACTTTGCGAACAAGAAACCAGAAATGCTTGGTAATAGCAAGCATATAATAATAAATATATAGCGTCGTTCAATAATTTCGAAAGTTTGTGTGACATTATTGGACTATGTCGGAACTGAGGGACGAAATCCCTGAACCGAACCAAAAATTTCTAAGTCCTCCGACGCTATCAGTTTCTTATCCGGCATCGCAGCATTCTGGTCCGACGAAAGAACCTGTAGAAGATCAAGTCAGATGACATACACAACAGCATATGTTGTTCCGAAAGGGAACGCTCGAAATCCTCCGAATCCCTTTCGGTATCCCGTCGGACCGGATGAAATTTTCGGAAGTCCGTACCCGCTTCCGCGGAGCGTCCCGACCCAGCATCATCGGATAAAACATATGCGACAGATTCAGTTGTTGCTGGGATGCTGCGATAAGCTGTCCTATTTAGGATAGCACGTCCGTCCCCGAGGCCTGTGCAGAAGCGGTCTTACGATGCATTGCCGCCGGAAGCTCCATGTACGTTGACTCCCGCACACTTTCCTATGCGAATGTCCAGAGTCTGCAGGCCTCGTGTCCCTGGCTACCGGATGGTGTAACCTGGTCGCCGATGATTCTCGACTGGCGATGCTGACTGGATATCCGAGGTCACGTAGCCAAGAGCAGTCGTGTGCGCTACCATGAGAATGAGGAAGCCTTATTGACAGTCTCTCCGGACTGACTATATGTCGGAGCGTCCCGAGCGACGGACGTATGCTCTGAATGCGAAACATTTTGTACCACAACATCTGGGGCCAGATGTTGTTGTACGAGAGAGGGGCCTCTCTCGCTCGCCGTCCGGATGGACCAGAACGAGCTATGAACCGGACTAAAAGGCTTCCTCCGTTCTTCCTCTAATCTGCCATCACTGGGTGTGCATTTGGTTGATTTATAGTGCTCGCATCACCCCAAAACTCCTTCTAGACCACAACGGACGAACCCGGCTGCCGAACCATTCGATGAATGGACGCTACACCGGGCGAGCTAGCGGACGTCAAAGGCCGTCGAACCTACTAGGGTCCTCTTAGGCAATTGGCGTATTTACATGAGCACTTTTCCGCTAGCCCTTCATTAATTGTGACGACGGAGGCACACTGTTGGAAGACATCACAGATACATCACCCTAATCTTGATCGTCTGATAAAGTAGAGTGACCCTGCGGGGAAAGAACCGGAATGTCCAATTCCCCACTAACATACCGTGACATACGCTTCCCATGTTGTCATCGAAATCATCAGATACAGAACAGGAGTTAATGCGAGTACACTGACCACATATAGAATGATTATAAAAGTCAGAGGAAGACTTCCTCTTATTACAATTGATCAAAATCCTTTCAATGTGAAAAGAAAACAAAGTCCTGGTACTCGCACCAACCCCTGACAATCAAAATACATAATAATAATATGATCCATTAACATAGAAAAAATAATTGAAATCAAAATATTTTGAAAAAATATTTTTTCAGAACAGCCCAAGTTTCTGAAAAGTAGCGTTGAGCCCCAATGGATCCCAAGCCTAAGTGTGGACAAAAATTTTAAAAATATTTAAAACAATTTATGCAACACTTACGAACAATAATAATGTATCTAGTTATGAATAAATTAACATCAAGATATTATTTTCCAAGAAATCCCCCCCTCACACAGAGGGCTGTTGTAAATGTAAACAATGAGTGTAAAAACACTAAAATAAGACTCCAGGCACCCAGGCCCGAAATCAGTTACCAAAAATACACTATCTGATGCAAAACAGAGACTTCCAGGGAAGAAACTGCAGAACATCAGATGGTAGATGCAGAACACAACGCCTAACCACCCGTAGGTGAAGACGTAAACATAGGGAAAATAACAGAATTCATTCTGTTATTCAGCTAAAACTCCCAAGAAATTTTAGTAATAATAATTACCGAAACTATGCCAAAAGCATGGGAGAATAGCAAGAGGGAACTTAAAGGAAAGGGAGAGAGGAAAACACTGAAAAATCAGTGTAACTAAATAACAAGAATGACAACAAAATGGCTGCTGCCTTGAAAATAGGTAACTTAACATAATTTCATTAAAAAAATTTAAGTTACAACCCTGATAATATTCTGTCACACATTTTTCCTCTCCTCCTTCTCTATCCTCCTTAGAATCACCATTTCACTAATTTTATGTGTCTGGCATCATTTAAACTGAGATTTACAAGCACAAAGATCAGTCAGATGTTAACTGATGAAGGGCCAAACTTAGAATGATTATTGGCGCCAATTTCGGAACGTCCTTGACACTGCGCATGCGCAGTAGAGGTGAAGTGTGGAGGGCCATTCAGGACATGTTTTCTTTGGTTTTAGATGCAAATTTTGGGGATTGGGGGGCAAAATTTGTGTTTGGCCCTATATTTTAAGAGTTAGCACCAGCTATGTCTGGGTCATTGGTACAGTATAAAAATATAAATTGTCCATAAAATATTATGTGTGTTTTCTGTTACTTTTATCCATAAATAATAAGAAAGAAGTATTCTATTTAGTCATTGTTGTTCAATTGGCCCATGTGTTTACATCAATGCGTGTGCTGGAAATCTGCAGGTTTGTGGGGCCAATATGGATGAAACCATAAAAAATACAAAATCATCAAAATGACAATGAAAAAATAAAATAATAACACATTAAATGTATGCCAGCAATACATGGAGAGAAGTATTTATTTATTCCATGAACCCCAATTCACTGATGTGTAATGTCCGGTTATAAATTACGCACACGTGCACCAGGTAAAGTTAGTTTCAATAGCACCAACAATGCTTAAGTGGGACAACAATTTGAAAACAATTTGCGCTGTAACCTGCGCATTTGTTGTATTTTTATTGTTTTTTCCGGAACGTTCTGGAAAAAACAACTTAATCACAACAACTGCGCAGGTTACGGCGCAAATGGTGCTCTGCTTCTGAAACTATGAAGTTTCAGTCACAAATGAATGTTGGATTTTCTTGACAGGGATGAAGACATTGGGGTGATAAACAACGAAAAACAAATAAATGCTGAGTATTTTTTAAATCTTTAATAATAATTTTCCTTTATTCTTTTATCTTATTCACCACGTGGTAACTCGTGAAAACTTACCTATTTCTGTTGCATCCCAAACTGCCCCAAATGGCAAAACGTAACTTGCAACTAATTCTTTTTGACTGCATATATTTAAAAATGTGGGTGCAACTTATACATGGGCTTTAGGCAAAAGGGAGGAATTCCAAGTGTGAGTTTGGGGTGCGACTTATACACGGGGGCGACTTATACACGGACATGTACGGTAAAAATCAACTTACCAGTAAAAATTATTCTTGTTTGGCAGAGCTCTGTCAAGCAGGATATAATAGATTACTTGCCTCTATTGGATATACAGAAGCCAGTTGGTCTATAAACTGTCCATCCGTCCGTCCATCGTCAACATTTTATTTGTCCGAGCCATTATTTCTAAACCGCTGAATATTTTTCCACCAAACTTCATAACAATATGTATTATCAATAGACGGTGTGTCATCAATTATTCTGCAGTCTGTAAATCCACAGGGTCAAGGTCACAGGTCACAGGATCAAGAAAATCTTAAGATATTTTTGATATTTGTTTGTCCAAGCCATAATTTCTGAACCGCTGAATATTTTTCTGCTAAAGTTTGTAACAATATTAGTATTAGAAAACATGCCCATGCGATCAGTGACCCTCAGCGGAGCTCTCTAGGCGTGACAGGCCTCTTGTGTTCATGATTGTTGCAAGGAAAACAACGAGAATCAACTTTGAGTCTTGCAAAATGTTTATTTAGCTTTTGTTATAGAATCAGTGTGCTTAAGCCTTTTACTGCCATGCACACTTTATCCATATAAGGAGGACCTCTGTATGTATGCCTGTATGCGAGGAAGTTTAATTATGCCCCTGACCTCAGAAGGAGGATTCAGAGGTATCTAGTAAAGCCCTTTGTCTGCCTGTCTGTCCGTACATTTGTTTGTCCATCCGTCTATCTGTACAAACATTTTGCTTTGTAATTTCAAAGCCATTGCTCAGATTTGGATCTCCTTTGGTATGCTGATAGACCTGCATGGGGGGAACGGATATGCACAAGGAACGGGTCCCACCCAATAACTTTTCCCAGAGTTTTGGCCCTTTTTTGACTAAGAAAATTTTTCTTTTTCCAGTTAAAAAATTTTTCTGTCCCACAATACATCAAGGCTACTTCAAACTTGCATACAGTGGCCCAAGCTTTACATTGCCCTTGTAAAATGTATGACATACTTGAAACTCTATCATCTGACTAACTCTATCATCCGACTAACTCTATCATCTGACTAACTCTATCATCTGACTAACTCTATCATCTGACTCTATCATCTGACTAACTCTATCATATGACTAACTCTATCATCTGACTAACTCTATCATATGACTAACTCTATCATATGACTAACTCTATCATCTGACTAACTCTATCATCCGACTAACTCTATCATCTGACTAACTCTATCATCTGACTAACTCTATCATCTGACTCTATCATCTGACTAACTCTATCATATGACTAACTCTATCATCTGACTAACTCTATCATCTGACTAACTCTATCATATGACTAACTCTATCATCTGACTAACTCTATCATCTGACTAACTCTATCATCCGACTAACTCTATCATCCGACTAACTCTATCATCTGACTAACTCTATCATCTGACTAACTCTATCTAACTCTATCATCTGACTAAGTCTATCATCTGACTAACTCTATCATATGACTAACTCTATCATCCGACTAACTCTATCATCCGACTAACTCTATCATCTGACTAACTCTATCATCCGACTAACTCTATCATCTAAATATTATTTTAAAATGATATTTAAAATAATAAATTTTGATATCGTCTGCGTTGGGTAAAGAGTTAAACTCTAGTAAATATACAAGCATCAGGTTTATTTTTATACCCCAGTCTAGAAAGAATGAGGGGTTTACTGGATTACATCTGTTCATATGTTTGTCATTCGAGCCATTTGCCCATCCATCTATTCATTAATTTGTCCATCCATCCATACAAAAATTTTGCATTGTCATTCCAAAATCATCAGTCATGTATGAATCTTCTTTGGTATGATGATGCATCACCTAAGGTCCTGCAAAGCTTCAAGATTCAGTTCGATTTTCAATCTTAAGTTGGTATTCCATTCGATTCGAAATCAGCTGCCCGATTTGTTTTTCTTCGAATCTTTTCACTGGAGTTTTGCTTGGTATCGGTCATCTCAGTTGTCTCACAAAACGTATATCTGAGATAGAATTTGTACAAAAATAATGTTGAAAATAAAGACTCTGTAGTTTTCGCTGTATGAACTAAAAAAGCATCTGTACCCATGCCACCATACATGCTAAATCCTGTTTCACTAGTCACTACCACTGCTGAATGCAAATTTAAAGTTCCAAAGCAATATCGACGATGTGCTCACAATTGTTAGCGGCTAGCCCTGTGCAGTGCCCAGTACAGAATTCCCGCCCCTGTTTCTGTTTTTGAACAAAAATCCCTTCTGGGTAGTATTCCAACTACATCATCAACGAAGGCATGCCTCGATGATTTTGTTGGAAAATTTTATCAGTTGGGACTTGAAGATGCCTGTATTCGATTCGAGGTTCGATTTGATGTAGAATAATGGACTCGATTTGATTTGAGGTTTGATTCAAATCAAAAATAATTGATTCACAGGGCCCGAGCTTCAGCCTGGAGAAAAGGATATGCACGTGCAATGCAGGCCTGGCATTTTCAGGAGAGCGATTTATTTGCTTGCCTACTGCTCGCCTTAAAAAAATTGAGGAGAGCGAACAATAGCCCTCCTCGCCTTAGAAAATAATGATTACCACAACAGCCGGGGGTGCGTTGACGTTGCAGTAACCGGTTCTCGTCAGATCACCAAAGTCAAATGTCGAGCCCGGTTAGTCCTCGGATGGGTGACCGTCTGAACGACCGATTCGGACTTCCGTGTTGTGTCCTTGGCACTTAACCCCGATTGTCCACATGGGGGCACGATGACGCCGTGTACTAAGTCATACTGCATGTCGATGATGCACATGTCTTCAACCAATCTAACCCTGCCTGTGCTGCAGTGCGGAGTTACGATGTTGGGGAGCTGGCAGCTGCTTGTCATTGCTCGGTGGTTCTCTCCGGGTACTCTGTCTTCATCCACCCGTAAAACCGTCACAGTCATGATTAGCCATTGTGCATAAATATGTGACCTTAAACACCAATAAATAAATAAATAAATACCACAACAGCCTATTCCCAAAACCCACGGGTTTTCAGATCTCTGCTATGTTAGTGGTCTCTACAGTTTGGCCACACTGCCCCTCCCACACCTTCAGGCCTTATGAAGGCCCGGAGGTGTGGGAGGGGCAATGTAGCCGTCTCACAGAGTCTACCTGGTTAGCAGCACCAAATAAAATGTATGTACAAAGCCCACTAGACAAAATTCATTAATAGTACAACTTCATTTTGCCACTTTTAGCTTTTGTAAGCTTGAGGAGAGCTAATCGCTCCCCTAGGCCATGTGAGGAGAGCGATTTTTAGCCCTCCTGCATTTTTAAGAATGCCAGCAGGCCTGGCAATGGGTTTCACCCGGTCAGTTTTAGAAAAATATGAAAACAGCATGTCTAATCAAACAAGCTTTTTTTTAATAGCTTTGTTGTTTTTCAGAACGGTTTTATCAACTGTCCTGCCAACAAGAACATTCTTACCTGCTGTGATATCAGCATATAACAGAATAGTGGATATCAGAAAGGTAATGGAATTGTATTTATCTTATTGGTAATTGAAGAAGATATTTTTTCCTATCTCTTGGTAATCATAAATACTTGAAACTGACATTTATGACAAAGGAATTGCTGTTACAAATGTTCAGTCCACACCTCCAAAAACTTAAAACATGTCAGAGAGCCACCAGGTAGTTATGTTCAAAATTAACTCTTTATGTAACGAATTGACCATATCCACCACCCTCGTAATGTGCAAATTGAGCAGTTGATAAAAACTTATGTTTCAGAATCTTTCAAGAAACCCAAATCAGGTGACCCTGCATTGGAACAGGCTCATTATGCTTTCACTCTATAATGACACTCCCATCAGGGACACCTCTTAACCCTTTACCTAACGTAACGGCCAAAACCGGCCAGCGCTATTCTAAAAAATCGCCAGTTAATTTTCATTTTTTGTCTCAAAAACATAGGTTATGACCCCTCGTTGGAACGAGCTCGTTCCAACGAGGGGTCATAACCTATGTATTTTTATACTGTACCAATGACCCAGACTTAGCTGGTGCTAACTCTAACAAAACCAGGGCCAAACACAAATTTTGCCCCCCAATCCCCAAAATTTGCATCCAAAACAAAAAGAAATCATGTCCTAAAGGACCTCCATACTACGCCTCTACTGCGCATGCGCAGTGACGCAGTCGTCCCGAAATTGGCGCCAATTATCATTCTCTGTTTGGCCCTTCATCAGTCAACATCTCACTGATCTTTGTGCTTGTAAATCTCAGTTTAAAGGATGCCAGACACGTAATTTTTGGAGAAAATGTGATTCTAAGGAGGATAGAAGGAGGAGAGGAAAAAGAAGTGGCAAAAAATAATCAGGGCTGTACTTAAAATTTTTTGATGAAATTATGTTAAGTTGCCTATTTTCGAGGCATGGGCCTCTTGTTGTCATTCTTGCTAATTGTTGCACTGCTTATTCAGTGTTTCCTCTCCCCTAGCCTTCTAAAGTCCCCCCTGGCAATTCTCCCATGCTTTTGGCATATTTTTGAGAAATTTCATTTCTAAAATTCCTGGGAGAGTTGCTTGGTTACAGAATGTTTTCTGTTATTTTCCCCATAGTTACGTTTTCACCCATGGGTGTATAACGTTTGTGTTCTGCATCTTCCATCTGATGTTCTACAGATTCTCCCCTGGGAGTCTCTGTTTTGCATCAGATAGAGTGTAATTGATGACTGATTCCGGGCCAGTTTTTTCAGTGCCTGGAGTCATGTTTTCTAGTGTGTTTACACTGTTTGTTTTCATTGGCAACAGCCTTTTTTGAGGGGGGCTGTTTGCCTTTGTGGTAGTTTATCTCATTATAAGATACATTTATATTATCCGAAAGTGTCTCATTAATTATTTTATATAAATTTTAAATTTTTGACCACACTTTGCCATCGGATCCATCGGGGCTCAACGTTACTTTTCAGCAACTTGGGCTTCTCTGAAAAAATATTTTTTCAAAATTATTTTGTTTTGCAATTGTTTTTTCATTTATTAATGGATCATGTTATTATGTATCTTTGTGTCAGGGGTTTTTGCGAGTAACTAGGACTTATTGTTGTTCTTTCACAATGAAGGGACGTTGTTCAAATTGTAATAGGAAGAAATCTTCCTCTGACTTTCATGATCATTGTATTAATTGTAGTCAGTGTTCTCGCATTAATCCCTGTCCTATATGTGAACATTGGGATGAGAAACATTGGAAACGTGTGTCACGATATGTTGTTTCTGGAGAAAGAGCGATGCCGGCTCTTTCTCCGCAAGGTCACTCTACTCTCTCAGTTTCTATTTCAGAGGAACCAGAACAGGGTGATGTTTCCATGTTATCTTCTTCAAGTGTGTGTCCGTCGTCACAAATGAATTCAGAGCTAGCGGCAAAAGTGCTCATGGAGATTAGACAAATGTCGTCCGCTAGCTCGCCCGGTGTAGCGTCCATTCACCGAATGGTTCGGCAGCCGGGTTCGTCCGATGCGGTCCAAGAGGAAATTTTGGGTGATGCGAGCACTATAAACATAATAGATGCACACCCAGTGACGGCGGATAGTAAGCTAGAACGGAGGAAGCCTTTTAGTCCGGTTCCTAGCTCGTCCAGGTCCAGCCGGGCCGCGAGCGAGAGAGGTCCCTCTCTCGTACAACAACATCTGGGACCAGATGTTGTGGTACAAAATGTGTCTTTAGCGGAGCATACGTCCGTCGCTCGGGACGCTCCGTTGTATAAGCAGTCCGCAGAGACTGTTAAGGCTTCCTCTTCTCGTCAGCGCACACGACCGCACCTTGGCTGCGTGACCGCCGATATATTACCAGCTTCGCCGATGAAGGATTCTTCGGCGACCAGGTCACACCATCCGGCAGCCAGGGATTCGAGACCGATGGACTCCGGACGTTCGCATAGGAAAAGTATGCGGGAGCCATCTGATGCGGAGCTGCCCTCGGCGAAGCAGCGAAAGACTGCGCCTCCGCAGGTCTCGACGCCGGACATTCTTGTGCAGATAGCACAGCTTATCGCAGCATCCCAGCAGCCGACAGAAACGGTGTCGGATCGAGAATTATCCGACGGCGCTGGGTCGGTACGCTCCGCCGAAGCATCGGGGGCGGACGACCGGGAACATCGTGAGGTCCGACCGGATGGTGAAAGGGATACGGATGACTTGGAGCTATCCCTTTCGGAACAACATAAAGCTGCCGTGGACTTCATCCGGCACTTTCTCCCTCAAGTTGTTCCGTCGGGCCAGACTGCTGCGCTTCCGGACAAGAGAATTATAGCGTCATTAGACTCTGAATTTTTTGAGCGGTTCAGGGACATCGCTCCCGAGTTTCCGTCGCAGTCCAATAATGTTGCTAGAACATTTGAATTATTGAACGACGCTATATTTAAACTTGCTTCCAGGACGGGGAAAGCAGGTTTCTTGTCCGCTAATACTCTCAACCTGCCTTTCATTAATGCAAGGAATAAATTCGATACGGCAGGACAGGGTATACCGAGAGTTCCTCTGCGTATGGACGACGAGGCGGAAGACTTAGAGCTATCATTACCGTCGTCAGCTTCTATTCCAACCGCGGTGTTGGAAACAGCTATTGCGTCTAACAGAGCCAATTTAGATGCCTTATCTTACGCAGATCACCTTACTAAGGCGTTATCACTGCGCCTTCAAGGGGAAGAGTTTCAGGATATACAATCCTCTTTAAGACTTCTTTCAAGGGCAGTAGCTTATTCCACGTGTAACTCCGCCCTTTCAGTGGCAAATCTGGAGTTGGTTAGACATGACGCAGCCCTAGCTACATCCACACTAGTGGATTCTAAGGTGAAGAACTCTCTTAGAGTCGCTTCGGTCTCAGGAGAACTTCTCTTTGACGGCAAGCTTTCCGCTATTTATGATAAAATTAAAAAGAAAGCTAATAATTCTCTGTTGTTCAGATCAGCTCCTAAGAAGTCAGATACAGCAGACACGAATAAGACAGGCACTTCTGGGTCTAATGCGCCCAAGAGAGGTTCCTATAGAGGTTCCGGTGCGTCCTCTTGGTCTTATTCGAGAGACCGTCAGGATAGCGACTCTCGTTCGGGACGTCCTTCAGGCCGGGACAATCGGTCGGACGCCCCGAGGTCGACGAGGCGAGGTGCGGGTCGTGGAAGATGTGGTTTCTCCTACCGCAGGCCTCGCAGGTCCAGGAGGTGATGGCTTAAACCTCTATCGCGTTCCGGTTGGCGGAAGGTTGTCGAGTTTTTCACAAGAGTGGGCGTCGATTACGGACGACCCTTGGGTGAGAGGAGTGACTTCGGAAGGTCTAAAGATATCCTTCAAACGAAAGCCTCCATTAACTCGAAGTCCAAAGTGGACTCATCTTCCGTCAAATCCACAGAAAAGAGACGCTCTGTTATCAGAGGTGCAGTCTCTTTTAATGAAGAACGCGGTAGAGGTCGTAGAAAACCAGGAATCTCTGGGATTCTACAGCCATCTGTTTCTGGTTCCGAAACCAGACGGCTCGTTCCGTCCAGTCATAGATTTGAGCTGGATAAACAAGCTGATCGTCGCTCCGAAGTTTTATATGGAGACGATTCGATCGGTCAGAGCGAGTATTCGGGTGAACGATTATGCAACGAGCATAGATCTCAAAGATGCGTACTTTCACGTCATGGTACATCCGACATTCCGAAAGTATCTACGCTTTGCAGTCCTGGGAGTGGTGTATCAATTCCGGGCAATGTGCTTCGGATTGAATCTAGCACCCTGGGCTTTCACTCGGGTAATGAACTTGGTAATGATCTACTTCCGAGCTCATTCGTCTGCGGTAACGTCGGCCTACCTGGACGACATTCTTCAGAGGTACGGCAACGAGTTAACGCTTCAGAACGATGTTCAGAATCTTCTTCTATTGCTCCGACGTCTCGGTTTTATAGTAAACGAGGAGAAGTCGGATCTGGTGCCGTCCAAGTCATTCACTCATCTGGGAATGAGCTTCGAGACGCACAACAATCTCGTTCGTCTGCCGTTAACCAGAGCGAAATTAGTCAGTTGTTACGCTCGCTATTGTCTGCACGCAGACAAAGTCACGGCGAGAGAATTTATGAGACTGATAGGTCTGTGCGGAGCCGCCGCGGATCTCATTCCGATGGGGCGGCTACGCACACGTCCTCTTCAAATTTTCCTGACTCAGAATTGGAGTGTGGAAATTCATTCGCTCGATGTAGACGTTCTCTTGTCAGATCAAGTGAAACAAGAGATTCAGACTTGGGCAAACATTCAGTGGTTAACTCAAGGAGTTCCGCTGCAGTTGCCGGATCCGAGTTTTACCGTTATGACGGATGCCAGTCAAACAGGTTGGGGTGCATCATTAATCCCAACGGATTCGAGATGCCAGGGTCTTTGGGATCCGCAATTCCTGTGCAAGCACATAAACATCAAGGAAATGATGTCAATTTGGCTTGCGTTACATCACTGGATGGACATTATTCACGATGCTCATGTCCAAATCCTCTCCGACAATACGACAGTAGTGGCGTATATACGGAATCAGGGAGGCACTCATTCAGTTCCGTTGTTCAATCTAACGGAAAGAATCCTTCTGTTTGCGTTATAACATCACGTTCTTCTTTCGGTCCGTCACATACCGGGTCGTCTGAATGTGCTAGCAGACTCCCTTTCACGGAAGGGTCGCTTGTTGCCGTCGGAGTGGACTCTCAACAAACAAGTATTCAATCAGATTTGCTACCAATGGGAACGGCCAATGATAGACTTATTTGCGACACATCTCAACAATCAGTTGCAGACGTATGTGTCTCCGTGTCCAGATCCAAGAGCATTTGCAGTAGACGCTCTGTCGATCCCTTGGGACGGAATGATAGGATATGCGTATCCTCCAGCGCCGTTAATTCAACAAGTATTGTTAAAGATAAAACAATCTCAGTGCAAGATTCTGTTGGTAGCATCTCTGTCGCCACAGAGACCATGGATAAATCTACTCAGGTGTCTGTTGTGGGACCTACCGCGGAAGCTTCCTCCACGAGAGGATCTTCTTTCGCAGGGGAAATCGCACCAACTCCATCACAACCTGCAAGGTCTCAACCTTCACGTTTTTCCGTTGTGCGGTCCTTCTTGCATGGCAAGCACTTTACAGGACGAGCAGTTGACGCGATTTCTAACTGTAGGAGGACCTCCTCTTCGCTAAACTATGCGGCTAAGTGGAAGGTTTTTCGTCGTTGGTGTAGGGATCATTCTGTAGATATATTTGATCCCTCTATACCAGACATTGCAAACTTTCTAGTATACTTGTTTGACGAAATCAAACTGCAGCCTGTTACTATAAAGGGTTATAGATCTATGTTATCTGATACCTATGCACATCATGATAGTTTACAAATTGGATCTAATGTCTCTTTATCGAAGTTGGTTAGAAACTTTTCGATAAATAGACCCAGAACTCTTAGATTAATTCCTAAGTGGAATTTAGCTTGGGTTCTCCTTAAATTGAAGGAAAAGCCATTTGAACCTCTTGGGACAGTAGATTTCAAATTCTTATCTTATAAGACAGCTTTTCTCTTAGCTTTCTCTTCTGCCAGAAGAGTCAGTGAGCTTCATGCACTATCGGTGGATGATTCTCATTATCGTAGTGTTGGGAACACTATCACCTTCACTACTAATGTGGGTTTTTTAGCTAAGAATCAGGCTCCTAATAAATATCCGGAACCTATTGTTATTAAGGCTCTTCCGTCTTCAGACGGGCGTAGGCCTTTACTCTGTCCTGTTAGAGCACTACGTATCTATAAACAGAGATCTCAGTTTATCAGAAAGGGACGGAAACGTTTCTTTCTGTCTTTGATGCCTAATAGAAAGGACATTTCAGTCCATTCTATTGCTAGATGGAGTCAGTTAACTATCCGTACTGCTTATGAAGATTTATCTTCTTCTCAGCAGTCTGTGCTTAAGATTTCTGCTCATGAAGTAAGAGCTCTTTCTACTTCCTGGGCTTATAGTGTTGCTATTACAGATTTAATGAAGGCTGCTTATTGGTCTCAGCCATCCACATTTACGAATTTTTATCTCAGAAATATTGAGTCCATTTCTGGAGACCTGCATTGTTTAGGTCCGTTATCTGTTGCTCAGAATGTCGTCCACTAAACAGTTGCAACTATAGTTATGCAGGCTTTCTGTTCCGGCAGTGACTCCGTCCGGCTGCCCTCTTCGCTCTGGGCTATTTGACCCAGGGCAAGGGGAGGGGGGGGGGGGGGGGGTGTTCCCTTAGGTCACCTGCTTTATAGTAAAAAGCAAGGGAATGCCTCCTCCAAGTCAGTATTTCTGAGTCGCTTCCGGGATGGTTTTAAAGTGTAATATTAATGTTTAAATTCATTCATGTCTTATTTTTAAAGTGTAGCTCGGTGTGAAGCATTTGTATATGTCAAGTGTCAAACGGGCTTTAATATACAATACTCGGACACTTTTAAATGATTATAAAGAGTCTCAATTCTCTGGACTACTTTATTTATTGGCTTGCTTTAAAAATAATTAGTATAAGGGTTATACTGGATGTTAATAGAGAACATGAATGTTATTGTGCTCAATTATTAAGGGTAGTGTATCTTTCTAATTTAATATTAAATAAGAAAGATACATGTAAAGCCTAATACTCCTTTTCTCCTTAAGGGGTTACCTCTTTACTATATAGTTGAGCTTATTGGATTTTCCTCTATGTCCTAGGCCCTCCAGCCTGTTTACTATTCAGCTAAGTCTGGGTCATTGGTACAGTATAAAAATGTTAAAAAATTTATAGTAATTTATATATATTTTTATACTGTACCAATGACCCAGACATAGCTGGTGCTAACTCTTAAAATATAGGGCCAAACACAAATTTTGCCCCCCAATCCCCAAAATTTGCATCTAAAACTAAAGAAAACATGTCCTGAGAGGCCCTCCACACTTCGCCCCCACTGCGCATGCGCAGTGTCAAGGACGTTCCGAAATTGGCGCCATTTATCATTCTAAGTTTGGCCCTTCATCAGTTAACATCTGACTGATCTTTGTGCTTTTAAATCTCAGTTTAAATGATGCCAGACACATAAATATTAGTGAAATGGTGATTCTAAGGAGGATAGAAAAGGAGGAGAGGAAAAGAATGTGTGACAGAATATTATCAGGGCTGTAACTTAAAATTTTTTAATGAAATTATGTTAAGTTACCTATTTTCAAGGCAGCAGCCATTTTGTTGTCATTCTGATTATTTAGTTACACTGTTTTTTCAAGTGTTTTTCCTCTCTCCCTGTCCTTTAAGTTCCCCCTTGCTATTCTCCCATGCTTTTGGCATAATTTCTGTAATTATTATTACTAAAATTTCTTGGGAGTTTAGCTGAATAACAGAATGAATTCTGTTCTTTCCCCATGTTTACGTCTTCACCTACGGGTGGTTAGGCGTTGTGTTCTGCATCTACCATCTGATGTTCTGCAGTGTCTTCCCTGGAAGTCTCTGTTTTGCATCAGATGGTGTATTTTTGGTAACTGATTTCGGGCCTGGGTGCCTGGAGTCTTATTTTAGTGTTTTTACACTCATTGTTTACATTTACAACAGCCCTCTGTGTGAGGGGGGGATTTCTAAATAATAATATCTTTATGTTATTTCAATCATAACTAGATACATTATTATTGTTCGTAAGTGTTGAATAAATTGTTTAAAATATTTTTAAAATTTTTGTCCACACTTAGGCTTGGGATCCATTGGGGCTCAACGTTACTTTTCAGAAACTTGGGCTGTTCTGAAAAAATATTTTTTCAAAATATTTTGATTTCAATTATTTTTTCTATATTAATGGATCATATTATTATTATGTATTTTGATTGCCAGGGGTTAGTGCGAGTACCAGGACTTGTTTTTTTTTCACATTGAAAGGATATTGATCAATTGTATTAAGAGGAAGTCTTCCTCTGACTTTATAATCATTCTATATGTGGTCAGTGTACTCGCATTAACTCCGGTTCTGTATCGTATGATTTCGATGACAATATGGGAAGCGTATGTCACGGTATGTTGTTGGGGATTTGGACACTCCGGTCCTTTCCCCGCAGGGTCACTCTACTTTATCAATTTCTATTTCAGACGATCAAGATTAGGGTGATGTATCTGTGATGTCTTCCAACAGTGTGCCTCCGTCGTCACAATTAATGAAGGGCTAGCGGAAAAGTGCTCATGTAATACGCCAATTGCCTAAGAGGACCCTAGTAGGTTCGACGGCCTTTGACGTCCGCTAGCTCGCCCGGTGTAGCGTCCATTCACCGAATGGTTCGGCAGCCGGGTTCGTCCGTTGCGGTCTAGAAGGAATTTTGGGGTGATGCGAGCACTATAAAATTAACTTAATGCACACCCAGTGACGGCGGATCGGAGGGAGAACGGAGGAAGCCTTTTAGTCCGGTTCATAGCTCGTTCCGGTCCATCCGGACGGCAAGCGAGAGAGGCCCCTCTCTCGTTCAACAACATCTGGCCCCAGATGTTGTGGTACAAATGTGTCGTTAGCGGAGCATACGTCCGTCGCTCGGGACGCTCCGTTGTATAGGCAGTCCGCTGAGACTGCTAAGGCTTCCTCTTCTCGTCAGCGCACACGACCGCACCTTGGCTGCGTGACCGCCAATATATTACCAGCTTCGCCGATCAAGGATTCTTCGGCGACCAGGTCACACCATCCGGCAGCCAGGGATTCGAGACCGATGGACTCCGGACGTTCGCATAGGAAAAGTATGCGGGAGCCATCTGATGCGGAGCTGCCCTCGGCGAAGCAGCGATAGACTGCGCCTCCGCAGGTCTCGACGCCGGACATTCTTGTGCACATAGCACAGCTTATCGCAGCATCCCAGCAGCCGACAGAAACGGTGTCGGATCGAGAATTATCCGACAGCGCTGGGTCGGTAGCCGGGGACTCGAGGCCTGCAGACTCCGGACGTTCGCATAGGAAGTATGCGGGAGTCAACGTACACGGAGCTTCCAGCGGCAATGCATCGTAAGTCCGCTACTGCACAGGCCTCGGGAACGGACGTGCTTTCCTTAATAGCACAGTTTATCGCAGCATCCCAGCATCAACTGAATCTGTCGCATATATTTTATCCGACGATGCTGGGTCGGGACGCTCCGCGGAAGCGGGTACGGACGTCCGAAAGTTTCATCCGGTCCGACGGGATACCGAAAGGGATTCGGTGGATTTCAAGCTTTCCCTTTCGGAACAACATATGCTGCGATGCCGGATAAGAAACTGATAGCGTCGGTGGACTTAGAAATTTTTGGTTCGGTTCAGGGACATCGTCCCTCAGTTCCGACATAGTCCAATAATGTCACACAAACTTTCGAATTATTGAACGACGCTATATATATTATTATTTTATGCTTGCTATCCAAGCATTTCTGGTTTCTTGTTCGAAGAGTTATGGAGATGTCTTTCAAAAGTGTGCCTCTGTCGTCATAGTTAATGAAGAGTTAGCGGCAATAAGTGCTCATGGAATATGTCTATCGCTTACGGAGTGACATTCGCTAGCTCACCCGGTGTAGCGTACATTCATCGAATGGTTCGGCTGCCGGGTTCGTCCGTTGCGGTCTAGGAAGGAGATTTGGGTGATGCGAGCACTTTAATTACTTTAGTACTCACCCAGTGACGGCAGATTGAGGACAGATCGGAGGAAGCCAACAACATAGGGGACCGCATGTTGTGGTTCAGATATTTTACATTCGGAACATATGTCCGTTGCTCGGGACGCTCCGTTATATTGACAGTCCGAGAGACTGTCTTTAATGCTTTCTCATCCTCACAGCAGGGCACACGACCGCACATTGGCTACGTGACCTCGAGTATCCGATCAGTTTCGGCATTCAGTGATTCCACAGCGAATAGGTCGCGCCATCCGGTAGCCAAGGGACACGAGGCCTATACACTCCGTTCGCTCGCATATTGGAAGTATGCACGGGGTAACGATCTCGGAGCTTCCTGCGGCAATGCAT
Organism: Pictodentalium vernedei; assembly: GCA_031216915.1. NCBI lineage: Eukaryota > Metazoa > Mollusca > Scaphopoda > Dentaliida > Dentaliidae > Pictodentalium > Pictodentalium vernedei. The sequence goes on from CM062293.1 coordinate 24,771,629, forward strand.
CGTAAGACCGCTGCTCCTCAGGCCTCAGTGACGGACGTGCTATCCGAGTTAGCACAGTTGTTTCGCAGCATCCCAGCAATTGACGGTTTCTCGGTCGAATCAGGAATTATCCGACGGCGCTGGGTCGGTGCGGTCCGCGGTTGCATCAAGCTACGGACGACCGAACGCTTTATAGGGTCCGACAGGATGGCGAAAGGGATTCGAAAGATTTCGAGTTTTCCCTTTAGTAGTATCGGAAGATGCCTTTCATATCTTCTGGCATTTCTTCCAGTGATTATTTTTCGGACTTCATTGCTGCGATCTTGGATAAGAGACTTATAGCGTCATTGGACTCGGATTTTTCGATCGGTACAGGGACTTTGTCCCTGACTTACCGACGCAGTCCAATATTGTCATTACAACATGTGTTTTATTTTTCGACGCTATATATTTATATTTATATACAAGCCTGCTACTAAGCATGATAGTTTAGTTTCTTGTCCGCGTGGCTCATTTCTGCCATTTTATCTTTTGTACATATAGTTTATTTTGGCAGAGCAGGGCATACCGAGAGTTCATATGCGTCTAGACGGTGTGATTAAAGACTGCATATATTCTTTTTCACCGTTTATGTCTTTTCCAATTTCAATGTTGGGAACGACATTACGTATAGTAGACTTAACTTAGACGCTTTATTATACGTAATCCGCCTTACTGAGGCGTTATCATTACGTCTTCAAGAAAAGATTTACGGGATATTATTCTCAATGTAATTTCTTTTGAGGGCAGTAGTTTGTTCACGTATAACTCCGCCCTTCAGTGGCTGATTGGAGTTGGTTAGACGTGATGCAGCCCTAGCTACATCCACGCGTGGATAGTAGGTTAAGAACTCTCTCAGAGTCGCTTCGTTCTCGGAGGAGCTTCTCTTCGACGGCAACTTTCCGGCAATCCATGAATTGCTTGATTTATACATTCTCTTGTCTATCTAGTGTTACAAGAGATTCAGACTGGGGCAAACATTCGGTGGTTGACTCAGAGAGTGCCGCCGCAGTTGCCGGACCCGAGTGTGGCTGTTATGACGGTTGCCAGTCAAACAGATTGGGATATATACTGATCCCTACGGATTCGAAGTGCCAGGGTCTTTGGGTTCCGCAGTCTTTTAGCTATCAGTTAACTTCCGCGGAATAATGTTTTTTAGGCTTGCTTTATGTCATTGCATGAACATTATTCAGAAACGCATGCCCAAATTCCTGTCCTTTAATTCGACAGTAGTGGCGTATCTCCGGAACCAGGGAGGCACTCTTTCGTTTCCGTTATTCAATTTAATGGAAAGAATCCGTCTGTTGGTTATAGTACACCAAGTTCAGTTTTGGTCCGTCATATTCTGGGTCGTCTGATTGTTTTATCGCACTCCCGTTCTCTTACGGGTCGCTTGTTGCTGTCAGAATGGACTCTCAACAAACAAGTATTCAATCAGATTTGCTATCTATGGGAGCGCCCAATGATGTTTTATTTATGACACAGCTGGCTAATCAATTGCAGACGTATGTGTTGGCTTGTCCAGATCTCTGAGCTAATACTGTTAACGCTCTATTGATCTATAGGACAGAATGATAGGATACGCGTATCCTCCGGCGCTGTTGTTTTTAGCAGGTATTGCTAAGATAAACAACCACAATACATTTCTGTTGATAGCATCTCTATCTTCACAGAGATCATGAGTAATTTACTCTCTTGTCTACTGTGGATCTTAACGTGAAATCTTCCTCTATGTGAGGATCTTTTTTCACTGGGTAAATCGTGTCATCTTTATCACAACCAGCAAGGTTGCAACCTTCATGTATTCCATTGTGTGGTCCGTATTGCATTGTAAGCACTGTACTGGACGAGCTTTGGACGCGATTTCTTACTATAGGAGATCCTCTTCTTCGCTATTCTATGCGACTAAAGTGGAGGCTCTTCCGTCGTGGTGTAGGGATCATTATGTTCATATGGTTGATACCTCCATACTACTCATTGCTATTTTTTTTAGTATACTTGTTTCACAAGATCTACTGCAGCCTGTTGTTATTTAGGTTATAGGTTTATGTTACCTCATACCTATGCACTCTACGATAGTTTACAATTGAGTCTTTTGTCTCTTTATCTAAGTCAGTTAGTAACTTTTTGATAAATAGACTTAGAATCTTTAGATTAAATTCCTATACGGATTTTAACTTCAGGTTCTTATTTAGCTAAGTAATCATTTGAGCCTCTGGAAACAGTAGTTTTCAAATTCTGACCTTTTAGACAGTAATTCTGTTGGTTTCTCTTTTACTGTAGAGTCAGTGAGTTTCATGCACTATCGATGGATGATTTTCACTTTCATAGTTTCGGAATCAATACTTCCGTTACTATTTAGGTTGGATTGTTGCATAAGAGTTAGGCTCCTATTATCCGGAACCTATTATTTTAAGGTCCTTCCGTCTTCGTATGGGCATAGGCCTTTACTCTTTCCGGGTACAGTTTATGTATTTATAAACAGATATCTGTTTATTACAAGGGCGTAAGCTTCTTCTGTCTTTGATGTCTAGTAGAAGGACGTTACGCTCCATTTTATTGTTAATGGATTCTATTAACTAGCGTACTGCTTATGGTATATCATTGGCTTAGCAGTTGTGCTTAAGATTTTGGCTCATGAAGTAAGAGTTCTTCTACTTCTTGGGCTTACATTAATAGTGTTGCTATTATAGATTTTTGAAGGCTGCTCATTGCGCTCAGCCATCCATTCATGAATTTTTATCTCAGAAATATCGAGTCCATTTCTGGAGGCCTCTATTGTTAGGTCTATTATCTACTGCTCAGAATGTCATTCACTTAACAGTTGCTACTATAGCTAGGTAGGCTGTCTGTTTCGGCAGTGTCTCCGTTCGGCTGCCCTCTTCGCTCTGGGCTATTTGACCCAGGGCAAGAAAAAGGGGGGGGGGGGGGGGGGGAGGGTGTTCCCTTGGGTCACCTGTTTTTACTATGAAAACAAGGGGATACCTCCTCCGGAGTTAGTAATTCTGAGCTGTTATTGGGATGGTTGTTTAGTGAGAAGTTTAAGTTTATAAAATTCATTCAAGTCTTAGTTTTTAAAGTATAGCTTTTGAATATTGCATATGTCAACGGACATGATTATGCAATTCTCACACACTTTTAGGAGTATAAGAGTCTCTATTCTCTAGACTTACTTTATTATTGGCTTACTTTAAAAATTATTAGTATAAGGATTATTGGATATTAATAGAGTACATGGATATATGAAGCTCAATTTTTGGAAGGTGTTGTATCTTTCTAATTTATCATAAATAAGAAAGATACATGTAAGGCCTATTACTTCTTTTCCCTACAGGGGATGACTCTATTTTATTTTATTGAGCGTATTCCATTTTGCTCTATGTCCTTGGCCCTCCAGCCTTTTTACTATTCAGCTATGTCTGGGTCATTGGTACAGTATAAAAATGTTAAAAAATTTATAGTAATTTATATATTTTTTATACTTACCAATGACCCAGACGGGGATGGCCCTCCCAGGAGTTGGGAACTCTTGCCTCCCCGCTGAGTACATAGCGCTTACCAGGCACTGGTTATTAGAATGATAAATGGCGCCAATTTCGGAACGTCCTTGACACTGCGCATGCGCAGTGGGGGCGAAGTGTGGAGGGCCTCTCAGGACATGTTTTCTTTAGTTTTAGATGCAAATTTTGGGGATTGGGGGGCAAAATTTGTGTTTGGCCCTATATTTTAAGAGTTAGCACCAGCTATGTCTGGGTCATTGGTAAGTATAAAAAATATATAAATTACTATAAATTTTTTAACTTTTTATACTTACCAATGACCCAGACGGGGATGGCCCTCCCTGGAGTTGGGAACTCTTGCCTCCCCGCTGAGTACATAGCGCTGACCAGGCACTGCCAGTAAGAATGATAATTGGCGCCAATTTCGGGACGACTGCGTCACTGCGCATGCGCAGTAGAGGCGTAGTATGGAGGTCCTTTAGGACATGATTTCTTTTTGTTTTGGATGCAAATTTTGGGGATTGGGGGGCAAAATTTGTGTTTGGCCCTGGTTTTGTTAGAGTTAGCTCCAGCTAAGTCTGGGTCATTGGTAAGTATAAAAAATATATAAATTACTATAAATTTTTTAACTTTTGAGACAAAAAATGAAAAAAAAATAGTTACTCAAGAAATTTTTTGGCAAGTGTCGTCTGCTTTTCATGTTAAGTAAACGGTTAAACATGACCAGTGACCACCCTTTTCCAGACTAAAGTATTTATTATTTATTTATTTGTGTTTAAAAGGTCACATACTTCTGCACAATGGCTAATCATGACCATGACATTTTTAGGGGTGGAGGAAGCCGGAGTACCCAGAGAGAACCACTGAGCAACGGTGAGCAACTGTCAGCTTCCCAACATACTAACGCCACACAAGCAGGGTAGCATTGGTTGAAGACAAGTGCACCATCGACGTGCAGTACGCCTTAGTACACAGCGCCACTGTGCCCCCAAAATTTGCATCCAAAACAAAAAGAAATCATGTCCTAAAGGACCTCCATACTACGCCTCTACTACACTTCACCACCATTGTCCACATAGGGGCATAGTGGCATTATGTACTTAGGCGTACTGCACGTCGATGGTGCACTTGTCTTCAATCAGTGCCAACCCTGCTTGTGTGGAGTTAGTATGTTGGGGAGCCTGATGGTTACTTGCCATTACTCGGGGTTCTCTGAGTGCTCAGGCTTCGTACACCTGTAAAACTGTCTGACATGAGGTGACCTTGGCTGTCGAATGTGTCGTTAAACCCCAATAAATAAATAAATATTAGGCTCCTCGAAGTAGATCTTCTGTTTCTCGGGCCATTTTTTAGCTCAACTTGACAAAGTCAAGCTGAGCTATTGCCATCACTTCTCGTCTGTCGGTGTACGTATGTACGTACGTACGTCCACAATTTCCTTTGGCACACCTCACAGGTCGCATTTATAATCAGATCGCCTTGAAACTTGGTATGCTTGTTTGGGGTGACCTCCTGATGGGAGCTATCGATTTTCTTCAATTTCCATCAAAAAATGTTGCCGCGGCCAATGTTCTTAGAACTTAGTTTAGTCAAACCTCAATATTTCCCTTTTGGCACACCATACAGGGCACATTTATGATTGGATCGCTTAGAAACTTGGTATGCTTGTTTGGGGTGACCTCTAGATGGGAGCTATCGATTTTCAATTTCCGTCAAAAAATGTTGCCGCGGCCAACGTTCTTAGAACTTAGTTTAGTCAAACATCAATATTTCCCTTTGGCACACCCTACAGGGTACATTTATGATTGGATTGCTTTGAAACCTGGGATGCTTGTTTAGGGTGACCTCTAGATGGGAGCTATCGATTTTCTTCAATTTCCGTCAAAAAATGTTGCCACGGCCAACGTTCATAGAACTTAGTTTAGTCAGACCACAATATTTCTCTTTGGCACACCCTACAGGGCACATTTATGATTGGATTACTTTGAAACCTGGTATGCTTGTTTGGGGTGACCTCTAGATGGGAGCTATCGATTTTTTTTCATTTCCGTCAAAAAATGTTGCTGCGGGCAATGTTCTTAGAACTTAGTTTAGTCAGAAGACCTCAATATTGCCCTTTGGCACACCCTACAGGGCACATTTATGATCAGACTGCTTTGAAACCTGGCATGCATTTTGTCCCAGGAGTGCAAGAAGGCTTTGCAGTGCTAAAGCATTGCAAAGCTTTCTTGCCCTCAAGGGATAAATTTATCAATTTTATTAACTTGGGTAAAATATCGTACATAAACCATTTATTTTTTATTATGCCCCTGACTTGGTCGGAGGGGGTATCTAGTGGAGAGCTGCGTACATTCGTGCGTAACGCAAATGTGTCCGTTCAACATATTTGCTGCTCTAGCACAGTCATTATTTGTCGGATTCAAATAATTTTTGCCATGCTTGTCCATCACATGGAGGAACGGATCCTACAGCAGAATTAATATCTTTGCATAAACATTTACAGAGTTATTTTCCCTTGTTTAACTTGAGGGATTATTATTGAAAATGTGTCTGTCCAACATATTTGCTACTCTAGCTCTGTCATACATTGAATTCAAATAATTTTTACCATGCTTGTTCCTCAGCGTGGGGGAACGGATCCTACAGTAGAATTAATATCTTCGCATGAGCATTTACAGTGTTATTTGCCCTTGTTTAACATAGGGGATGATTGAAAAATGTGTCCGTCCAACATATTTACTGCTCTAGCTCTGTCATCATACGTTGGATTGAAATAATCTTTGCCATGCTTGTTTATATTAGTACAGATTGCTGCAGGCACATGTCATGCTTTTGATGGCATAATGCTATCCATGGTATTGCAGGAGGGGGCATATGTCACACTTTGCATTGCTCTTGTTTTTTCAGGTTTGCACTGGTTATATAAGGAGAGCATGCGGCAGCCAAAAGGTCCATGCGGGAGGGCCTGGGAAACAGATATTTAATTTTTTTATGCTTTAACGACCACTTCTGTGAATGTGGCTCTTGGTATGCATTGTGTATTGAAGAGTGACTTATTTCAAGGACATTTTCAAGGTAGAATTTATCGTCATTTGACTTTATTAACTGACAATGTAGTTTCATGTTTGTGATTAGCAACAGAATTATATTTATTGTCAAATGAAGTCATGTTAATTTGTAATCCATATTTTTAATAAATAATTAATGTTGTATATACTCTGAGCATTACTTTATTTGTTTTACTCAACACCCAACACAAAGATAAGTTTATAACTCTTACGTCGATCATTGAGAATGATAGGCCATACCTGTTTATATCAGAAGTATTTGATGATTAGCTCTTAACAATGTATTCCATAAACCAATTGCTTAATGCTTCCAACATATAATTCCATTTTCGAAATTTTCACATGTTCCAGGAAAAAGAACGCTCAGAACCAAAGCTGTCAAGGCAGCTTTTGTTATTATACTAACACTGGCAACTTTATGTATGTTGAAAAAATAACCCCCCCTCCCCCCATAAAAGAAGAAAAATAGTGGCTAATTTTTAAAGGGAATGCAGCCCCTACCACTTGCTAACCCACCCTATCTCACCCCAAAATATTGCAATTAATTTTTACAGAGTGCCCCCCCCCCCACACGCACACACACACACACACACACACACACACACACACACACACACCTCAAAATAATGAGTAAATTTCTCCTTTTCAAAACAAAGTACATATGCCCTGAAAACCAATAAAACCTTCAACTCTTTCTTACGAAAAACAGTCGTTTATTGACAGCAATGAGAACAGGGATCACAAAATTTTTATTTGTACCTGGGGAGGTTTTCATGCTATTACTTGACTTTTGAACGTTCAGTATTGCCTGTTGTAATCCTGAGGTACTCAAACGTTTGTTGACAAATAAATATATAATATATAACAGTTTGAAAAAGTCCTAATAATACCTGACAAGTCTTTAATTATTATGCCCCTGACTTGGTCATAGAGGGGGTATCTAGTGGAGAGCTGAGTACGTTCGTGCATAACACAAATGTGTCCGTACAACATATTTGCTACTCTAGCACAGTCATTATTTGTCGGATTCAAATAATTTTTGCCATGCTTGTCCATCAACATGGGGGAACAGATCCTACAGCGGAATTAACATCTTCACGTAAACATTTACAGAGTTATTTTCCCTTGTTTAACTTAGGGGATCATAATTGAAAAATGTGTCCGTCCACATATTTGCTGCTCTAGCTCTGTCATCACATGTTGAATTCAAATAATTTTTACCCTGCTTGTTCCTCACCATGGGGGAACGTATCCTACAGCAGAATTAATATCTTCGCATGAGTATTTACTGTGTTATTTGACCTTGTTTAATTTAAAAGGATGATTGAAAAATGTGTCCGTCCAACATATTTGCTGCTCTAGCTCTGTCATCATATGTTGAATTGAAATAATTTTTGCCATGCTTGTTTATGTTAGTACAGATTGCTGCAGGCACATGTCATGCTTTTGATGGCATAATACTATCCATGGTATTGCTGGAGGGGCATATGCCATGCTTCGCGTTGCTCTTGTATTAGATTTATGGGTACGAACTTAGTTGGACAAACAGTAAATATGCTTCTGTGAACTGCATTCAAACTCAGCAACTTGAGGAATTAATTTATTTTATATTTTGTGATTCAACGGAGATTTCTTGCTGTGCCTTTCTTACTGTGATTCTTCATGTTGATTTTTATTTTTTATTGTGTGTGTAAAATTGTTTTGTTTGTTTTTTTTTATTATAATAAACCACCTACATTTTCAAATTAATGGGTTTTGTCTTCATTTAACCCTTTACCCAACGTAACGTTTAAAACCAGCCAAAGCTATTCTAAAAAATCATCAGTTAATTTTCATTATTTTTTCATTTTTTGTCTCAAAAACATAGGTTTTGACCCCTCATTGGAACAAGCTCGTTGAGCTCGTTCCAATGAGGGCTCATAACCTATGTTTTTGAGACAAAAAATTAGTTCAAGAATTTTTTTTTGCAAGTGTCGTCTGCTTTTCATGTCAGGTAAAGGGTTAAAAATATGGAGGAATGAACTCCCTATTTTACATGCAGTGTAAGTGTGGAATGTTTTTCAAAGTACTGCTGTTAGAGCTAAAACCACTAAACCCCTTACCCCCATCCCCACCCACCACCCTTGATAAGCCACCCCCACCCACATCTCTCTGACTTTATGCATATTTTTCATCATTGAGAAAAAATAAGTTGTTGTGACCAGACAGACCAGACATTGTTGATACAGCTGCTGTTTTGAGAGCAGTAAAATGCATCTTTTCATCAGAGAAAAACCAAAACAAACTTGATGTGACAGGACAAAACTGGACAAAAAATGTAGACACTTCTCCTGTTGTGAGAGCAAGAGAGCAGTTCAGTGCACGTCCTTTGTCGGTAGGCCAAAAGACAATACTGGCTTCAAATACAAGCGGGTCAACTTGACAGTGAATATAAATAAGAAATAAGCATTGTGGTCTGAAAAGAATAAAAATGTCCTAACCCGCATTGAAAAAGAGAAGTTTTATCACTGGAAAAAAGAATCAAAGTGATTGGAAAGTTGGAACATGGTGAAAGTGCCAGAAAGACAAACAAAAATGATGATTGTATTGATAATTCTTGATTTAGATTGGTGTACATGTTTGTGTTATATTTATTTACAAATGAAAAATAAATTCTAGATTACATGATTACATGAATGAATAAACAAAAAATTTAATGAAATGAGTTTACAAAAGATGCATGTAACAAATAATTTTAATACAAAGATGTGTAATAAATTCTATATAATTCAGTGTATCTTTTTCTTTTTTTACACACCGTTACATTCATCCTGATACTTTGAAAATAGCCCTTGTTTGATCACTCTCTTGTGCTACCAACCCCCCCCCCCCCCTCCTCCGCCTCCAGTCCTCATGTGAAAGACCACCTCTTTTGAAAGACCACTTTTGTCTGTCAAAGGATGTTGTACAGTGGAGCCCACTTAATTGGATATCTCTTAATTGTATATCTCTGTTAATTGAATATAATTTTCAAACACAAAACCATTTACCATACCTTCAGTGCAAATTTGATCTGTTAATTGCATATGGGTTGTAGAGTAAACTCCTGTTAATTGTATATACATTTTTGTAATATGTCAAAAAATTTACTGTGACACGCACCAAATTCCCCTTATTTATCAACCTTTTTGGCCTCACTACATCCAATACAGGCATTTATTCTATTATATCTTGTTTGACAGAGCTCTATGAGCTCTGTCAAACAAGATATAATAGAATAAATGCTCAGTTTACCCCCAGAACACAGGAAACTGACCGAATCCCTGTTAATTGTATACTCCTGTTAATTGAATAATTTTCACTGGCAAAATGGATATTCAATTAAGAGGATTCTACTGTACTGTATAAAGGTTCCTGTGGCTTCTTGAATTTCTCGACTGGCAACGACCTTTGAACTTAGTTTAGTCAGGCCTTAATATTTCCCTTTGGCACACCCTGCAGGGTACATTTATGATTAGATTGCTGTGAAACCTGCTATGCTTGTTTAGGGTGACCTCTAGATGGGAACTATTGATTTTCTTCCATTTCCATCAAAATATGTATTCGCTGGCAATGGCCTTTGAACTTAGTTTAGTCAGGCATCAATATATTCCTTTGGCACACTCTACAGGGCACATTTATGATCGGATCGCTTTGAAACTTAGTATGCTTGATTGGTGTGACCTCTGGATGGGAGTTATCAATTTTCCATGTCCGTCAAAAAATGTTGCTACTGGCAACTTAGTTTAGTCAGGCATCAGTATTTCCCTCTGGCACGCTCTGCAGGGCACATTTATGATTGGATTGCTTTGAAACTTAGTATGCTTGATCTCGGTGACTTCTAGATGGGAGCTATCAATTTTCTTTTCTTCAAAAAATGTTGGCGCTGGCAACAAGCTTTGAACTTAGTTTAGTCAGGCCGCAATATTTTCCTTTGGCACACCCTACAGGGCACATTTATGATCAGATCGCTTTGAAAACTGGTATGCTTGTTTGGGGTGACCTCTAGATGGGAACTATCAATTTTCTTCCATTTCCATCAAAAATGTATTCACTGGCATTGGCCTTTGAACTTAGTTTAGTCAGGCATCAATATATTCCTTTGGCACACTCTACAGGGCACATTTATGATCACATCACTTTGAAACTTAGTATGCTTGATTGGAGTGACCTCTGGATGGGAGCTATCAATTTTCCATGTCTGTCAAAAAATGTTGCTGCTGGCAACGATCTTTGAACTTAATTTAATCAGTCCTCAAGACTTCACTTTGGCACACCCTACAGGGGCACATTTATGATTGGATTGCATTGAAACCTGGTATACTTATTTTGGGTGACCTCTAGATGGAAGCTATTGATTTTCTTCCATTTCCTTAAAGTGTTGCCGCTGGCAATGACGTTTGAGCTCAGTCTTGTCAGGCATCAATATATTCCTTTGGCAAGTCCTACTGGGCACATTTATCATTGGATCAGTTTGAAACTTGGTATGCTTGTTTGGGGTGTCTAGATGGGAACTATCGATTTTTAGCTCAACTTGACAAAGTCAAGCTGAGTTATTACCATCTCTTCTTGTCCATCGGTGTACGTACGTATGTACACAATTTCCTTTGGCACACCTCACAGATCGCATTTATGACCAGATTGCTTCGAAACTTGGTATGCTTGTTTAGGGTGACCTCTAGATGGGAGCTATCGATATTTTTATACTGTACCAATGACCCAGACATAGCTGCTGGTGCTAACTCTTAAAATATAGGGCCAAACACAAATTTTGCCCCCCAATCCCCAAAATTTGCATCTAAAACTAAAGAAAACATGTCCTGAAAGGCCCTCCACACTTCGCCCCTACTGCGCATGCGCAGTGTCAAGGACGTTCCGAAATTGGCGCCATTTATCATTCTAAGTTTGGCCCTTCATCAGTTAACATCTGACTGATCTTTGTGCTTTTAAATCTCAGTTTAAATGATGCCAGACACATAAATATTAGTGAAATGGTGATTCTAAGGAGGATAGAAAAGGAGGAGAGGAAAAGAATGTGTGACAGAATATTATCAGGGCTGTAACTTAAAATTTTTTAATGAAATTATGTTAAGTTACCTATTTTCAAGGCAGCAGCCATTTTGTTGTCATTCTGATTATTTAGTTACACTGTTTTTTCAAGTGTTTTTCCTCTCTCCCTGTCCTTTAAGTTCCCCCTTGCTATTCTCCCATGCTTTTGGCATAGTTTCTGTAATTATTATTACTAAAATTTCTTGGGAGTTTTAGCTGAATAACAGAATGAATTCTGTTCTTTCCCCATGTTTACGTCTTCACCTACGGGTGGTTAGGCGTTGTGTTCTGCATCTACCATCTGATGTTCTGCAGTTTCTTCCCTGGAAGTCTCTGTTTTGCATCAGATGGTGTATTTTTGGTAACTGATTTCGGGCCTGGGTGCCTGGAGTCTTATTTTAGTGTTTTTACACTCATTGTTTACATTTACAACAGCCCTCTGTGTGAGGGGGGGATTTCTAAATAATAATATCTTTATGTTATTTTAATCATAACTAGATACATTATTATTGTTCGTAAGTGTTGAATAAATTGTTTAAAATATTTTTAAAATTTTTGTCCACACTTAGGCTTGGGATCCATTGGGGCTCAACGTTACTTTTCAGAAACTTGGGCTGTTCTGAAAAAATATTTTTTCAAAATATTTTGATTTCAATTATTTTTTCTATATTAATGGATCATATTATTATTATGTATTTTGATTGCCAGGGGTTAGTGCGAGTACCAGGACTTGTTTTCTTTTCACATTGAAAGGATATTGATCAATTGTTTTAAGAGGAAGTCTTCCTCTGACCTTATTATCATTCTATATGTGGTCAGTGTACTCGCATTAACTCCTGTTCTGTATCGTATGATTTCGATGACAATATGGGAAGCGTATGTCACGGTATGTTGTTGGGGATTTGGACACTCCGGTCCTTTCCCCGCAGGGTCACTCTACTTTATCAATTTCTATTTCAGACGATCAAGATTAGGGTGATGTATCTGTGATGTCTTCCAACAGTGTGCCTCCGTCGTCACAATTAATGAAGGGCTAGCGGAAAAGTGCTCATGTAATACGCCAATTGCCTAAGAGGACCCTAGTAGGTTCGACGGCCTTTGACGTCCGCTAGCTCGCCCGGTGTAGCGTCCATTCACCGAATGGTTCGGCAGCCGGGTTCGTCCGTTGCGGTCTAGAAGGAATTTTGGGGTGATGCGAGCACTATAAAATTAACTTAATGCACACCCAGGGACGGCGGATCGGAGGGAGAACGGAGGAAGCCTTTTAGTCCGGTTCATAGCTCGTTCCGGTCCATCCGGACGGCAAGCGAGAGAGGCCCCTCTCTCGTTCAACAACATCTGGCCCCAGATGTTGTGGTACAAATGTGTCGTTAGCGGAGCATACGTCCGTCGCTCGGGACGCTCCGTTGTATAGGCAGTCCGCTGAGACTGCTAAGGCTTCCTCTTCTCGTCAGCGCACATGACCGCACCTTGGCTGCGTGACCGCCGATATATTACCAGCTTCGCCGATCAAGGATTCTTCGGCGACCAGGTCACACCATCCGGCAGCCAGGGATTCGAGACCGATGGACTCCGGACGTTCGCATAGGAAAAGTATGCGGGAGCCATCTGATGCGGAGCTGCCCTCGGCGAAGCAGCGATAGACTGCGCCTCCGCAGGTCTCGACGCCGGACATTCTTGTGCACATAGCACAGCTTATCGCAGCATCCCAGCAGCCGACAGAAACGGTGTCGGATCGAGAATTATCCGACAGCGCTGGGTCGGTAGCCGGGGACTCGAGGCCTGCAGACTCCGGACGTTCGCATAGGAAGTGTGCGGGAGTCAACGTACACGGAGCTTCCAGCGGCAATGCATCGTAAGTCCGCTACTGCACAGGCCTCGGGAACGGACGTGCTTTCCTTAATAGCACAGTTTATCGCAGCATCCCAGCATCAACTGAATCTGTCGCATATATTTTATCCGACGATGCTGGGTCGGGACGCTCCGCGGAAGCGGGTACGGACGTCCGAAAGTTTCATCCGGTCCGACGGGATACCGAAAGGGATTCGGTGGATTTCAAGCTTTCCCTTTCGGAACAACATATGCTGCGATGCCGGATAAGAAACTGATAGCGTCGGTGGACTTAGAAATTTTTGGTTCGGTTCAGGGACATCGTCCCTCAGTTCCGACATAGTCCAATAATGTCACACAAACTTTCGAATTATTGAACGACGCTATATATATTATTATTTTATGCTTGCTATCCAAGCATTTCTGGTTTCTTGTTCGAAGAGTTATGGAGATGTTTTTCAAAAGTGTGCCTCTGTCGTCATAGTTAATGAAGAGTTAGCGGCAATAAGTGCTCATGGAATATGTCTATCGCTTACGGAGTGACATTCGCTAGCTCACCCGGTGTAGCGTACATTCATCGAATGGTTCGGCTGCCGGGTTCGTCCGTTGCGGTCTAGGAAGGAGATTTGGGTGATGCGAGCACTTTAATTACTTTAGTACTCACCCAGTGACGGCAGATTGAGGACAGATCGGAGGAAGCCAACAACATAGGGGACCGCATGTTGTGGTTCAGATATTTTACATTCGGAGCATATGTCCGTTGCTCGGGACGCTCCGTTATATTGACAGTCCGAGAGACTGTCTTTAATGCTTCCTCATCCTCACAGCAGGGCACACGACCGCACATTGGCTACGTGACCTCGAGTATCCGATCAGTTTCGGCATTCAGTGATTCCACAGCGAATAGGTCGCGCCATCCGGTAGCCAAGGGACACGAGGCCTATACACTCTGTTCGCTCGCATATTGGAAGTATGCACGGGGTAACGATCTCGGAGCTTCCTGCGGCAATGCATCGTAAGACCGCTGCTCCTCAGGCCTCAGTGACGGACGTGCTATCCGAGTTAGCACAGTTGTTTCGCAGCATCCCAGCAATTGACGGTTTCTCGGTCGAATCAGGAATTATCCGACGGCGCTGGGTCGGTGCGGTCCGCGGTTGCATCAAGCTACGGACGACCGAACGCTTTATAGGGTCCGACAGGATGGCGAAAGGGATTCGAAAGATTTCGAGTTTTCCCTTTAGTAGTATCGGAAGATGCCTTTCATATCTTCTGGCATTTCTTCCAGTGATTATTTTTCGGACTTCATTGCTGCGATCTTGGATAAGAGACTTATAGCGTCATTGGACTCGGATTTTTCGATCGGTACAGGGACTTTGTCCCTGACTTACCGACGCAGTCCAATATTGTCATTACAACATGTGTTTTATTTTTCGACGCTATACATATTTATATATATATACAAGCCTGCTACTAAGCATGATAGTTTAGTTTCTTGTCCGCGTGGCTCATTTCTGCCATTTTATCTTTTTTACATATAGTTTATTTTGGCAGAGCAGGGCATACCGAGAGTTCATATGCGTCTAGACGGTGTGTTTAAAGACTGCATATATTCTTTTTCGCCGTTTATGTCTTTTCCAATTTCAATGTTGGGAACGACATTATGTATAGTAGACTTAACTTAGACGCTTTATTATACGTAATCCGCCTTACTGAGGCGTTATCATTACGTCTTCAAGAAAAGATTTACGGGATATTATTCTCAATGTAATTTCTTTTGAGGGCAGTAGTTTGTTCACGTATAACTCCGCCCTTCAGTGGCTGATTGGAGTTGGTTAGACGTGATGCAGCCCTAGCTACATCCACGCGTGGATAGTAGGTTAAGAACTCTCTCAGAGTCGCTTCGTTCTCGGAGGAGCTTCTCTTCGATGGCAACTTTCCGGCAATCCATGAATTGCTTGATTTATACATTCTCTTGTCTATCTAGTGTTACAAGAGATTCAGACTGGGGCAAACATTCGGTGGTTGACTCAGAGAGTGCCGCCGCAGTTGCCGGACCCGAGTGTGGCTGTTATGACGGTTGCCAGTCAAACAGATTGGGATATATACTGATCCCTACGGATTCGAAGTGCCAGGGTCTTTGGGTTCCGCAGTCTTTTAGCTATCAGTTTAACTTCCGCGGAATAATGTTTTTAGGCTTGCTTTATGTCATTGCATGAACATTATTCAGAAACGCATGCCCAAATTCCTGTCCTTTAATTCGACAGTAGTGGCGTATCTCCGGAACCAGGGAGGCACTCTTTCGTTTCCGTTATTCAATTTAATGGAAAGAATCCGTCTGTTGGTTATAGTACACCAAGTTCAGTTTTGGTCCGTCATATTCTGGGTCGTCTGATTGTTTTATCGCACTCCCGTTCTCTTACGGGTCGCTTGTTGCTGTCAGAATGGACTCTCAACAAACAAGTATTCAATCAGATTTGCTATCTATGGGAGCGCCCAATGATGTTTTATTTATGACACAGCTTGCTAATCAATTGCAGACGTATGTGTTGGCTTGTCCAGATCTCTGAGCTAATACTGTTAACGCTCTATTGATCTATAGGACGGAATGATAGGATACGCGTATCCTCCGGCGCTGTTGTTTTAGCAGGTATTGCTAAGATAAACAACCACAATACATTTCTGTTGATAGCATCTCTATCTTCACAGAGATCATGAGTAATTTACTCTCTTGTCTACTGTGGATCTTAACGTGAAATCTTCCTCTATGTGAGGATCTTTTTTCACTGGGTAAATCGTGTCATCTTTATCACAACCAGCAAGGTCGCAACCTTCATGTATTCCGTTGTGTGGTCCGTATTGCATTGTAAGCACTGTACTGGACGAGCTTTGGACGCGATTTCTTACTATAGGAGATCCTCTTCTTCGCTATTCTATGCGACTAAAGTGGAGGCTCTTCCGTCGTGGTGTAGGGATCATTATGTTCATATGGTTGATCCCTCCATACTACTCATTGCTATTTTTTAGTATACTTGTTTCACAAGATCTACTGCAGCCTGTTGTTATTTAGGTTATAGGTTTATGTTACCTCATACCTATGCACTCTACGATAGTTTACAATTGAGTCTTTTGTCTCTTTATCTAAGTCAGTTAGTAACTTTTTGATAAATAGACTTAGAATCTTTAGATTAAATTCCTATACGGATTTTAACTTCGGTTCTTATTTAGCTAAGTAATCATTTGAGCCTCTGGAAACAGTAGTTTTCAAATTCTGACCTTTTAGACAGTAATTCTGTTGGTTTCTCTTTTACTGTAGAGTCAATGAGTTCATGCACTATCGATGGATGATTTTCACTTTCATAGTTTCGGAATCAATACTTCCGTTACTATTTAGGTTGGATTGTTGCATAAGAGTTAGGCTCCTATTTTCCGGAACCTATTATTTTAAGGTCCTTCCGTCTTCGTATGGGCATAGGCCTTTACTCTTTCCGGGTACAGTTTATGTATTTATAAACAGATATCTGTTTATTACAAGGGCGTAAGCTTCTTCTGTCTTTGATGTCTAGTAGAAGGATGTTACGCTCCATTTTATTGTTAATGGATTCTATTAACTAGCGTACTGCTTATGGTATATCATTGGCTTAGCAGTTGTGCTTAAGATTTCGGCTCATGAAGTAAGAGTTCTTCTACTTCTTGGGCTTACATTAATAGTGTTGCTATTATAGATTTTTGAAGGCTGCTCATTGCGCTCAGCCATCCATTCATGAATTTTATCTCAGAAATATCGAGTCCATTTCTGGAGGCCTCTATTGTTAGGTCTATTATCTACTGCTCAGAATGTCATTCACTTAACAGTTGCTACTATAGCTAGGTAGGCTGTCTGTTTCGGCAGTGTCTCCGTTCGGCTGCCCTCTTCGCTCTGGGCTATTTGACCCAGGGCAAGAAAAGGGGGGGGGGGGAGGGAGGGTGTTCCCTTGGGTCACCTGTTTTTACTATGAAAACAAGGGGATACCTCCTCCGGAGTTAGTAATTCTGAGCTGTTATTGGGATGGTTGTTTAGTGAGAAGTTTATAAAATTCATTCAAGTCTTAGTTTTTAAAGTATAGCTTTTGAATATTGCATATGTCAACGGACATGATTATGCAATTCTCACACACTTTTAGGAGTATAAGAGTCTCTATTCTCTAGACTTACTTTATTATTGGCTTACTTTAAAAATTATTAGTATAAGGATTATTGGATATTAATAGAGTACATGGATGTATGAAGCTCAATTTTTGGAAGGTGTTGTATCTTTCTAATTTATCATAAATAAGAAAGATACATGTAAGGCCTATTACTTCTTTTCCCTACAGGGGATGACTCTATTTTATTTTATTGAGCGTATTCCATTTTGCTCTATGTCCTTGGCCCTCCAGCCTTTTTACTATTCAGCTATGTCTGGGTCATTGGTACAGTATAAAAATGTTAAAAAATTTATAGTAATTTATATATTTTTTATACTTACCAATGACCCAGACGGGGATGGCCCTCCCAGGAGTTGGGAACTCTTGCCTCCCCGCTGAGTACATAGCGCTTACCAGGCACTGGTTATTAGAATGATAAATGGCGCCAATTTCGGAACGTCCTTGACACTGCGCATGCGCAGTAGGGGCGAAGTGTGGAGGGCCTTTCAGGACATGTTTTCTTTAGTTTTAGATGCAAATTTTGGGGATTGGGGGGCAAAATTTGTGTTTGGCCCTATATTTTAAGAGTTAGCACCAGCAGCTATGTCTGGGTCATTGGTAAGTATAAAAAATATATAAATTACTATAAATTTTTTAACTTTCTTCAATATCCGTCAAAAAATGTTGCCGCGGCAAATGTTCTTAGACCTTAGTTTAGTCAGACCTCAATATTTCCCTTTGGCACACCCTACAGAGCACATTTATGACCGGATTATTGCTTTGAAACCTGGACCTTCTGCCCCGCAGAGGTCCGCGGTGACTCTCATGAGTTCTCGCAATATTGATCCTTGGGGTGCATCGTACCCCTATACACGTCTGCCTACAGATGTTTCGGCTGCCGCCCGTCGTCCCGCGTCGGGTGTTTTGGAGGATCGTGACCCTTCGCTGGTTAAGAGGGTCAGAGGTGCAGCCACTTTGCCGGTTCGCTCCCCTGTCGAACCGGTCGGTACAGCCAGTGAGCTTAGGGAGGCCCTCTCCTTACTCACTCAGGTTCTTTCTAAGAGCCTTCCTGTTGCTTCCAGCGAGGCTATGGGTGGTTTCCAGGCGCCTCCTATGGCGCCGCCTCCCGGGATTGGAAACAGGCCGGTTTCCGATTCCTCTGGTGTCCCGACACCATGGGAGGCATCGGCTGGTTTCCCACGATGGGCTATGTGTCTTCCGATTCTGGGGAGGAGTCCGACATGCTTGAGGTCGAGGGCCAGCAGCCTTCGGACTTGGGGGCGGCTCTTGACTTTGTGTTTGGGTTTCTGCCTGAGCTCAAACCTGCTAACCAGCCGACAGTGTCAGCCTGGCCGCGATCATCTGTCGCGCGCCAACAGCCTATGGAGCAACCTGCTTCTGGGTGCCTTCGCCCGTGCCAGTCGGTACAGGTGGTTGAAGCTTTTTCAGCATTGGATGCCAAGCTGAATTCCAAGGCTTTGAAGACTTCGTTCTTCACCAGGGTTGACACCTTTTTGCCTCCTGTGCATTATCGTTCCTACGATTCCGCCAATCCGTCAGTCTGCCAGGCTTTGACGGTTCTGGATCAGGACTCCACTTCCCTCGGGCTTTCCAAGCCCAAGTCTGCCGTCATTCCAATGACTACTCTGGAGTCCACGTTGGGCTTATCTACAGAGATGCTTGGCATGCTTTCTCTCTCAGATCACGTCGTCTCAGCTTTGGCTGCTTATCTGCCTCCAGATAAGTTTGACGAGGTTCAGGCTCCTTTGCGTGTGCTGTCCAAGGCGCTTATGCACCTTACTCACATGCATGCCTGTAACACGGCTAATTTGGAATTAGTTCGAAGGGACGCTGTGCTGGACACAGGACGATCCCTTCCCGAGGAGCAGCGTGCTACTCTTCGATCTGCTTCTTTGGCAGGTCCGCAACTTTTCCATGGTTCCGTGTCGACGGTCCGGAATGACGTCCTACGTCATTCCAAAGATCAGCTGCTGTTTCGTCAGCTTGATCAGCCTTCTCGGGGAGGCAAGGGCCGTTCCAAGCCTAACAAGTACCCTTCTGCTTCCTCTGTGAAGCAAAAGGCTGGTCCTTCTGCCACCGCCTCTACTTCTTACTCACGGGGTAAAGGTAGGGGTCGGCAGAATCGAGGGAAGTCTCAGGATTCTTCATTTAGCAGAGGAGGTGGTTTCTCCTCTCGCGGGCCTCGTCGGGGCTCGAAATGAAGGTCCTCACCTCGACTCGTCCCAGGTTGGAGGAAGGATAGCAGAGTTCGCAGACCATTGGACCACCATCACATCCGATCCATGGGTGTTAGATGTTGTTCGGTCCGGGCTGCGCATATCCTTCCGACGGCACCCCACTCTGTCAAGGGTGCCTCTTCCAACCACAGTTCCTTCAGACATTTTACGTCGGGAACTTTTGTCCACGGAGATTGCCAATCTCCTGGCAAAGGGGGCGATCGAGGTCGTCAAGAACGTTCAGTCAGTGGGTTTCTATTCCCGCCTGTTCTTGGTGCCGAAGAAGGACGGCCGACTCCGACCGGTTATCGATCTGAGTATCCTGAACCAGCCTATCATTGCTCCCAAGTTCAGCATGGAGACTTTCAGGTCGGTCTGCCAATCAATTCACCAGGGAGATTTCGCAGCCAGCATCGACCTGCGAGACGCTTACTTCCATGTTCCGATGCATCGGGCGTCACGGAAGTATCTCAGGTTCGCTTTTCTGGGGCGAGTTTACCAGTTCAAGGCCATGCCTTTCGGCCTCAACCTGGCTCCTTGGGCGTTCACCAGACTGATGTCGCATGTGATAGCGTTCCATCGCACACAGTCCAGGGTGACTACTTCGGCATATCTGGACAATATCCTCCAGAGGCATTCCAATGCTGCCTTACTGGAATCGGATGTCGCCACTCTGTTGAGCTTGCTCACGTCTCTAGGATTCAGAGTCAACGAGGAGAAGTCGGACCTGGTCCCTTCTCAGTCGTTTTGTCATCTGGGGATGTCTTTCCAAACCAAATTCAATTTGGTGGCTGTTCCCCAGGCCAAGGCTGTGATTCTCTCAGCTTTTGCTCTGTCTCTGTCCCAGTCCAGGTCCGCGACTGCTCGGAGTTTTCTCCGGCCGATCGGTCTCTGCAGTTCGGTGACGGATCTCATTCCTCTAGGTCGGCTGCGTGTCAGACCTCTCCAACACTTTCTGCTCAGTCGTTGGAGGCCGAATGTAGATTCTCTGGATCAGGTGCTTCCGTTTCCAGACTCTCTGTATCCTCACCTTCTTCCCTGGACAGATGTTCAGTGGATTACGCAGGGTGTTCCGCTGGACTTACCCACGTCCGATCGCGTTCTGACGGCAGATGCCAGCGATCTCGGATGGGGTGCAACGTTGGATCCTCTCGGTCTTTCCCTACACGGGATGTGGGACCAGGATCAAGCAGCTCTACACATCAACCAGAAGGAGCTTCTTGCTCTTCTTCTGAGTTTCAGGCAGTGGATCCCTCACCTGTCGAATCGCCAGGTCCTTCTACTATCCGACAATTCGACAGTGGTTGCTTACATTCGGAACCAGGGCGGCACGCACTCGCTTCCGATGTACGAGTTAGCTCAGGATCTTCTACTGCTCGCTCAGGATGTTCACGCTGGAGTGTTTGTTCGTCACATTCCCGGTCGTCTGAACGTCCTAGCCGACTCCCTGTCCTGACAGGGCAGGGTTATTTCCACCGAGTGGATGCTTCACAGGGCAGTGTTCCAGTCGCTTTGCGATCTCTGGGGACGTCCCCACATCGACCTCTTTGCGACTCATTGGAACCATCAGGTGGACACTTTCGTGTCCCCGTGTCCAGATCCTCTGGCTTTTGCCGTGGATGCTCTGTCACTCGATTGGAACGGTCTAGTCGGCTACGCCTTCCCGCCGGTTCCGATTCTTCCTCAGGTTCTCGCCAAAATTCGAACCTGCAGTTGTCGAATCATTCTGATCGCTCCCCTGTCGCCTCAGCGGGTGTGGATCAATCAGCTCCGCTCGCTGATGGCGGCGGTTCCGGCACGTCTCCCGCTACGTCGCGACCTTCTTTGTCAAGGTCGCCAAGGAGGTTTCACGTCGACCCGACTTCATTGTGCCTTCACGCATATCTTTTGTCAGGTCCTGTCTCCTCCGTAGAGGTTTTTCGAGACGAGCAGTGGAGTGCATTTCTTCTTCAAGGAGGCACTCCACTGGTTTAGCTTATGCAGCTAAATGGAAGGTCTTCTGTCGATGGTGTGCTGATCACTCTGTTGATTATGCCAATCCTTCGATTTCACAGATTGCGGAGTTTCTGGTATATCTGTTTGATTCTCGGGGTCTCCAGCCTGTTACCATCAAGGGTTACAGGTCTATGCTTTCAGAGACTTTTTCTTATGTGGGGAAGCGTCGTATCGGCACTAATCCTTACCTCTCCAAGCTTGTTCGGCACTTTTCTTTGAAAAGGCCTCGGACTTTGCAGCTTACTCCACGATGGAATCTTTCGTGGGTGCTGCTTTGCTTGGGGTGGGGGTGGGGGGGGGGGGGGCACCGTTTGAACCTTTATCCCAGGTGGATATGCATTTTCTCACATATAAGACGGCCTTTCTGATGGCATTTGCTTCGGCCAGACGGGTTAGTGAGCTTCACGCCCTCTCGGTTGACCCGGCCTTTTTTAGGAGCTCTCCCAACAGTGTTACTTTTACCACTGATTGCTCCTTTTTGGCTAAGAATCAGTTACCAGATACTACTCCTCCTCCTATCTGTATCAGGGCTCTTCCCTCTGTTGAGGGTACTCGCCCTTTGCTCTGTCCGGTCCGTGCTATTCGCATTTATCTTGATCGGACACGCTTCATACGGAAAGGCAGAAAACGTTTTTTTCTGTCTCTCATTCCGGGTCGACAGAAGATCTCTCCTCAATCCATTTCTCGATGGATTTGTCTTGCTATTCGTACGGCTTATAGTCGTTTAGCAGCTGGCGATTGTATTACCAATCGTATTTCTGTCCACGAGGTGCGGGCACTGTCTACCTCTTGGGCTTATTCTAACTCCGTCAAGTTGTCGGATGTTACGCAGGCAGCCTATTGGAGAAATGCTTCTACTTTCTCCACCTTTTATTTGCCCAGTTGCAGGAGCAGTCGGAGGACCTTTTTGCCCTGGGTCCTCTTTCTTCTGCTCAGGCTGTTGTCTGCCATAGCCATTAGGCTTCTTGAAGGTCAGTTTCAGCCTTGTGCTGTTATTGCCCTTTTTCTGTCTGTGTGTCACACAGGCTCATATGTCTCTTTTCATTGTCCTTTACCAATGATTGCGACATTATGGTTGATAAGCCTCGGGACCTCTTCCTTCTACTTCACGGTTCCAGTGCACTAGGGTTATGTGGGGGTTGGTTATGCGATTCCCTCCAGCCTTTTGTCTATTCAGCCTGTAGTAAACAATTGTGAGTAGGTTGATAAGAAATCTAAATTTTATAGTAAATTTCCTTTCTTATTATACCTACCACAATTGTTTACATGGAGGCCCTCCCGTCTTCTTTACGGGTAAAGAATCTTTCCTCCCCGCTGATCACATAACTCTAACGTTTACGGATTCAAAAAGAATGAGTCTTTAGAGACGGTATATGCGCACTGGCAACGGAAGTCGTGGAGTTGTACTTGGGAGAGAGCGTCCCGTACTGGGTCTGCGCCGGTTGCACTCGACCCAGTTTTGGCTTATTTTTATTGGTGCTTTTGCACCACTTTTCTTTCCCAACTTGCAAAAATAGAGAGTATTTTATCCGAGTTAGGGACTTCCACTGTAGTGCAAGCCTGTAGTAAACAATTGTGGTAGGTATAATAAGAAAGGAAATTTACTATAAAATTTAGATTTCCCTTTGGCACACCCTACAGGGCACATTTATGATCGGATTGCTTTGAAACCTGGCATGCTTGATTGGGGTGACCTCTAGATTGGAGCTATCGATTTTCTTCCATTTCCATCCGTCAAAAATGTTGTCGCTGGCAACGATCTTTGAACTTAGTTCAGTCAGGCATCAATATATTCCTTTGTCATGCTCTACAGGGCACATTTAAGATCAAATCGGTTTGAAACTTTGTTTGGGGTTACCTCTAGATGAGAGCTATCGATTTTCTTTGATTTCTGTCACAAAATGTTGCCACTGGCAATGACCTTCGATGAACTTAGTAAAAACTTAGTGCAGTTAAGCATCAATATTTCCCTTTGACACACCCTGCAGTGCACATTTATGATTGGATCACTTGCAATCTTGGTGTGCTTGTGTGGGGTGACATCTATATGGGAGCTATTGGTTTTCTTCCATTTCTGTCAAAAAATGTTGCCGCTGACTTTTGAACTTAGTTTAGTCAGACCTTAATATTTCCTTCTAACACACCTTTCAGGGAACATTTATGATCGGATTACTTTGAAACTTGGTATGTGTGTTTGGGGTGACCTCTGGATGTGAGCTATTGGTTTTTTTCATTTCCATAAAAAATTATTGTTGTTATCACCAGCCTTTGAACTTACTGCATTTGTACATCAACTTATACCATTTGCACTCTCTACAGGGTATATTTATGAATTTCCATAAAAAAAACAAAAAACATTGCCACGAGCAGTGACCTTCTACTTAGTGCATTTGTGCATTAACATCTTCCTTTGGCATGCCTCAGAGGGCACATTCATTATCAGGTTATTTTGAAACTTTGCTTATGCAGGGTGACAAAGATAGGAGCTATTGATTTTCTTTTCATTTCCATAAAAAATTTGCTGTTAGCAAAAATCTTTGAATTTATTGCATTTGTGCATCAACATTCTTCTTTGACATGGCCTATAGGACACAATTATCATAGGATTGTTTTTGAACTTGGTGTGCTGATTAGGCAAGACCTTTAGATGAGAGCTATTGATTAGCATTCATTTCTAAGAAAAAAAGTTGTCATTTACAATAACCTCTGAACATACTGCATTTGTGTATCAACATTTTTCCTTTAGCCAGTCTTACAGTTTACATTTAAAAATGCATGGGTTAATCTGACGTTGTGCACACACAATGCTGTTATGTTGAAATTTTATCAAATAACATTGGTACCAATGATCTTCAATTTTGCCATTTCATTTATAACGTACCAAGTTCAAGTTTGTCAAGTTGAGCTACAGTGTCATTGACACTTTCATTTTCCATTTCCATCAAAAAGCATTGCCGCTGGCAACGACCATTGATTAACTTCGTGCCGTTATGCATCAGTATTTCCCTTTGACATGCCCTGCAGGGTACATAAATGATCAGATCGCTTTGATTCTTGGAGTACCTGTTTGGTGTGGCCTGTAGATGGGAGCTTTCAATTTTCTTCCATTTCCGGCCAAAAAAATGTCACTGGCAATGGCCTTTGAACTTAGTTTAGTCAGGCATCAGTATTTCCCTTCGGCACACCACCCTACAGGGCACATTATGATCGGATTGCTTTGAAACCTGGTATGCTTCTTTGGGGTGACCTCTATATGGGAGCAATCGATTTTCTTCAAAAAATGTTGCCGCTGGCAATGACCTTCAATGAACTTAGTGCAGTTGTGCATCAATAACTCCCTTTGGCACACACTGCAGGGCACATTTCTAATTGGATTGCTTTGAAACTTGGTATGCTTGTTTTGAGGTGACCTCTAAATGGGAGCTATTGATTTTCTTTCATTTCCATAAAAAATTATTGTTGTTAGCCGAAGTCTTTGAACATCGTGCTTTTGTGCAGCAATTTATCCCTTTACACTCTTTACAGGGCATATTTATGAATTTTTAACAAAAAAAAACCCCATTCCCGCCAGCAATGACCCACAAACTTAGTGCATATGTTCATTAACATCTTCCTTTTGCATGCCTCAGTGGGTGCATTCATTAACTTGGTATGTGTATTCAGGGTGACAACGATAGGAGCTATTGATTTTCTTTTCATTTCCATCAAAAACTGTAGCTGATTTGAGCAACAACCTTTGTATGTATTGCATTTGTTTATCAATATTCTTCTTTGACATGGCCTTCAGGCCATATTTAACATAGGATTGTTTTTTAACTTGGTGTGTTCCTTAGGCGAGACCTCGAGATAAGAGCTATCGATTAGCATTCATTTCTGTGATAAAAGTTGCAATTTACAATAACCTTCAACCCTTTACCTAACAAATCGCCCGCATCAGCCCGCATAATATGCAAATTGAGCAGTTGAAAAAATTAAATTCTTCAAAATATTTCAACAAAACCATATCATGTGACCCCCTCATTGGAACGAACTCATTGAGCTCGTTCCAATGAGGGGTCACATGATATGGTTTGGTTGAAATTTTTGAAAAAATTTTAAAAAATGATTTTTAAAATAATAAATTTTGATATCGTCTGCGTTGGGTAAAGGGTTAAACTCACTATGTATCAACATTCTTCCTTTAACCAGCCTTAGAGTTTACATTTCATAATGCTCTGAAGTTGTGCACACACAATGCTGTTATGTTGAAGTTTCACCAAATAACATTGAAACCAATGATCTTCAATTTTGACATTTCACTTATAACTTACTAAGTTCAAGTTTGTCAAGTTGAGCTATAGTGTCATTGACACTTTCGTTTATTTTTGTAATTGTTTCTTTGCCATCAAAAGTTCATGTTTTTGGTTTGTTTCATGTTTTAGACCTCATTATCTATAGAATAGTATGGGTTGTGGTGTATTTTGTCCCTTGAGTGCAAGAAGACTTTGCAATGCTGAAGCATTGCAAAGCCTTCTTGCACTCGAGGGATAATTTATCAAAGTTTGGGGGTGGGGGTATATAGGAATCACCCTGTCCACCAGCCGTCTGTCCATCCTTGCAAGCGCAACTCGAAGAATTTTCATGTAACTTTACACAATGGAAGAACTCCATATGAAGATGTGTATGAAGCAATATAATTCCGTTCTGATATTTCCAAGGGGAGATAATCTAACTTAGACCGTCTGTCCATCCTTGTAAGCGCAACTCCTCCTAAACCGTTTGAAGAATTTTCATGAAACTTTACACAGTGGAAGAACTCCATATGAAGATGTGCATGAAGCAATATAATTCCGTTCTGACATTTCCCAGGGGAGATAATCTAACTTATACATTTCAGGCACGGGGGGGGGGGGGGGGGGGTATCCCTTTGTGAGTTTGCTCACAGTACTTATCATTTTTATTAACTTGGGTAAAATATCAGACATAAACCATTTAATTTTTTTTTTAAGTTTGCATGATTATAAACAGAGCATGTGGCAGCCAAAATGACCGTCTGGGTGGGCCTGAGAAACAGATTTTTAACATTCTTCTGCCTTATATATGATGTTTTACTTGATTACTTTATTAAAGGAAGCTATACCATCATTGATGTCAGTGCTGAGGGAACACATAACTGACAACAAAGAAGATTTACATAGCCATATCAACAACATGGTTGCATTTTTCCTGACTTGCTTAGATTTTAGGATTGACAATCCAGAGGTTTGTAAATAAAACATTTATTTGTTTTTATCTCTGACTGAAAGGTCAACAGCAGAAGGAGTACCAGTGTTAGTGTGTTCATTCATGGCTGAACATTCTTGGTTTATTATCCCTCTGCACTCTGATGTCAAAATGACAAAGTTTCAGCAGCAAATATATCCCTTATTATTTATTTATATTTATTTATTTATTTATTGGGGTTTAATGACACATTAACAGCCAGGGTCATATCCTGTCAGTGACAGTTTTATGGGTGGAGGAAGCCGGAGTACCCGGAGAGAACCACCGAGTAACGACGAGCAGCTGTCAGCTCTCCAACATAGTAGCTCTGAACTTTGTACCGCAGCACAGACGGGGTTAGATTGGTTGAAGACATGCGCACCATCGACGTGCAGTATGTTTTAGTACACAGCATCATCGCCCCCCCTCCCACCCACCCACCCCCTCCCACCCACCCCCACCCCCCCCCCCCCCCATGAAATTTCATCAAATAACATTGGTATCAATGATCTTCAATTTTGCCATTTCATTTATAACTTAACAAGTTCAAGTTTGTCAAGTTGAGCTACAGTGTCATTAACACTTTCATTTTCATACAGAATTACAAATCCGATCAGTTATATCTTGTATGGCAAAGTTCAGCAAGCTCTGTCAAACAAGATATAATTGATTGAATTTCCAACTGCATCAAGGGAAACATTTACTGCAGAAAACAATTTTATATTTTGGCATCAGAGTACAGAGAGTTAACTTAAAAAGTTAAGTTTTTTTTCAGTTTGTTATTATACAGCCGCTCATATGAGCGGGCCGTATTATGGTATGGCAATGTCCGTCTGTCCATCCATCCATTAATCCATCCATCCATCCATCCATCCATTAGCTTTTGTTTGTCCACGCAATAACTTGAAAACAATACATCCAACAGATACTGTTTTTTATGGTTGATTAGTCATGACTAGAGGATGTTTCCTTTCGATAACCAGCATTCTGGCATATCCAATGGCATATCCAATATGGCCACCACGGCAGCCATCTTGGATTTTCGGGACTTTTGATTGTCCATGCAATAACTTGAAAACTATAAATCCAACAGATGCTACTTTTTTATGGTTGATTAATCATGACTAGAGGATGGTTCCTTTCGATATCCAGCATTCTGGCATGTCCAGTATGGCCGCCATGAGAGCCATCTTGGATTTTCAGGGACTTTTGATTGTCCATTTGATAATCCAACAGATACTGTTTTTTTATGGTTGATTAGTCATGACTAGAGGATGGTTCCTTTCGATAACCAGCATCAATGTCCATCCGTCCATCCATCCATCAGCCTGTCTGCCTCTGTCTGTCCATCCGCCAGTTAACACTTTTGTTTGCCCACGCGATAACTTGAAAACAATACATCCAACAGATACTGTTTTTTTTTATGGTTGATTAGTCATGACTAGTGGATGGTTCCTTTCAATAACCAACATCCATCCGTCCACCCATCTGTCTGTTAACTTTTATTGGTCCATGCTATAACTTGAAAACAATAATCCAACAAATTCTGTTTTTTGTGGTTGATAAGTCATGACTAGAGGATGGTTTCTTTCGATAACCAGCATTCTGCCATGTCCAATATGGCCGCCATGGCAACCTGGGAGTTTTGGTGACTTCTCCATGCAATAACTTAAAAACAATCTATTCAAGTTTAATGGGTCGTAAGGTAGGAGGTACAGGCAAAGGCTAGATAGGCATCCACTCACATAAAATTTGTGTGTGGGGGGGGGGGGGGGGGGGGGGGTCATTATCCATTGTCTCTGGAGGCGGGGGCTTGGACCAGTGATATCTATATTTGTATGCTTTTACTGACAAATACCATTAAAAGTGTTAAAATAAATTATTAAAATGAAATATATAATGCATTTGGGTTGGGAGGGGATTCCCAGGTGGGACCGTGGGAGGCATAACAAGGAAAATATTGATGTATTGGCCGTGTGCAAAAATCTCACTGACAAGCATCCGAATCTCACTGAGAGCTCATCAAAATCTCACTGACAGTCACCTTCAGAGGTTAACAGGTCTGGTCCCGATGTCAAATGGAAACAATGAAATGATTTCTATCCAATGTTCAAAGTTGAACCTCCAAAAATTGAATATAAAGAGGATATTTACGCTATTTTAGTGAATATGAGGAATTATCTCATAAGTGTGGAGCTGAAAGTTTTATTTCATATTTTGTGGTGATATATGGGCAGCCAAGATGGACTTGACAGTGATTTATAATTTCACAGACAGCCAAGGTGAGCTTGACTGATTTGTTGTGCTATATTGGCAGCTAAGAACTTGACTAGAAACCACTTCCAGGACAACTTACCAGTTGCCAAGGTTTCCTTATAAAGTTTATATTTCGGGTAAGAATTTATATTATATTGAGCTTATCATATATCCAGAAATACCCACGATTGAATCAAGACTTCTTCAATATATTGTAGGTGAAGAAAAAGATAGTCTCTGAATTAGAAGGATGTGTTATAGATACTTTTATAACATTGATAATGAAATTATCGGAATCAACATTCCGGCCTGTTTTATTCAAGGTTTGTCACTTTGTTTCTATTACACAGTTAGAAATCACAGACCATTTGTTTGTGACTATTGTTACCTTCGAGTGGTTCGGTAGTGGGATGGTAAATCTCGCTGGAGGAGAAAGATATTTGACCCAGACATGAGGCTTACCAATGAGTTCTCTCACACCAAATCCCCATATGGCATTGTCAAAATCAAAATACTGCTGGTGCAATTAATATTTCCTTTTATTATATACTAAATGATAGATTATCGAAAAAATTGCGGAAAGATTGAAATTGTATCCCCCCACTGTGAAGATATAGAAATTTTCACTTTCACCGTATCCATCAAAATGGATGCTTTCAAAACATCACTTCAAAATGAATACGAGTCAAATTATCACTGGAAATGATCAATTTGTTCTAAAAACGTACAATGAAAAGAAAATCTAGTGTTTTTGAGTGAATACGGGTCATTTCCAGCAATAATTCAACATGTAATTCACCTTGAATTGATGCATGAAACTCGCCAGCTGAATCTGATTGCAAGATGCTACCTGTTCCGAGTATTGATCAGATCACTTGCGCGTATCAATGCACATCAGCTGTTTACTTTCATGCAGCAATTCAAGGTTGTAACAAATGGAATTATCAATAGGAATGATCAGATTCTTATAAAAAGCATATAATAAAAAGAAAATCTAGTGATTTTGAGTGGATACCAAAAATTATCTCATGAGTGACCGAGACAAATGTTTATTTTTCGCGAGCGCTTGCTAATTTTCGGTATCCACACAAAAACACTAGATGTCCTCTATTTCTTCTTATTTATTGATGAGAAATGTCGAATGAATTTCATGTTCAGAAAGAACATTGACAATTTTCGACTTAGATGCCTGCTCAATATTCCACTCTGAAGTTATCGCCCTTTATTGTTTTAGAATCTAGAAGATTTTTATATTTTTATACTGTACCAATGACCCAGACATAGCTGGTGCTAACTCTTAAAATATAGGGCCAAACACAAATTTTGCCCCCCAATCCCCAAAATTTGCATCTAAAACTAAAGAAAACATGTCCTGAAAGGCCCTCCACACCTCGCCCCCACTGCGCATGCGCAGTGTCAAGGACGTTCCGAAATTGGCGCCATTTATCATTCTAAGTTTGGCCCTTCATCAGTTAACATCTGACTGATCTTTGTGCTTTTAAATCTCAGTTTAAATTATGCCAGACACATAAATATTAGTGAAATGGTGATTCTAAGGAGGATAGAAAAGGAGGAGAGGAAAAGAATGTGTGACAGAATATTATCAGGGCTGTAACTTAAAATTTTTTAATGAAATTATGTTAAGTTACCTATTTTCAAGGCAGCAGCCATTTTGTTGTCATTCTGATTATTTAGTTACACTGTTTTTTCAAGTGTTTTTCCTCTCTCCCTGTCCTTTAAGTTCCCCCTTGCTATTCTCCCATGCTTTTGGCATAGTTTCTGTAATTATTATTACTAAAATTTCTTGGGAGTTTTAGCTTAATAACAGAATGAATTCTGTTCTTTCCCCATGTTTACGTCTTCACCTACGGGTGGTTAGGCGTTGTGTTCTGCATCTACCATCTGATGTTCTGCAGTTTCTTCCCTGGAAGTCTCTGTTTTGCATCAGATGGTGTATTTTTGGTAACTGATTTCGGGCCTGGGTGCCTGGAGTCTTATTTTAGTGTTTTTACACTCATTGTTTACATTTACAACAGCCCTCTGTGTGAGGGGGGGATTTCTAAATAATAATATCTTTATGTTATTTTAATCATAACTAGATACATTATTATTGTTCGTAAGTGTTGAATAAATTGTTTAAAATATTTTTAAAATTTTTGTCCACACTTAGGCTTGGGATCCATTGGGGCTCAACGTTACTTTTCAGAAACTTGGGCTGTTCTGAAAAAATATTTTTTCAAAATATTTTGATTTCAATTATTTTTTCTATATTAATGGATCATATTATTATTATGTATTTTGATTGCCAGGGGTTAGTGCGAGTACCAGGACTTGTTTTCTTTTCACATTGAAAGGATATTGATCAATTGTTTTAAGAGGAAGTCTTCCTCTGACCTTATTATCATTCTAGATGTGGTCAGTGTACTCGCATTAACTCCTGTTCTGTATCGTATGATTTCGATGACAATATGGGAAGCGTATGTCACGGTATGTTGTTGGGGATTTGGACACTCCGGTCCTTTCCCCGCAGGGTCACTCTACTTTATCAATTTCTATTTCAGACGATCAAGATTAGGGTGATGTATCTGTGATGTCTTCCAACAGTGTGCCTCCGTCGTCACAATTAATGAAGGGCTAGCGGAAAAGTGCTCATGTAATACGCCAATTGCCTAAGAGGACCCTAGTAGGTTCGACGGCCTTTGACGTCCGCTAGCTCGCCCGGTGTAGCGTCCATTCACCGAATGGTTCGGCAGCCGGGTTCGTCCGTTGCGGTCTAGAAGGAATTTTGGGGTGATGCGAGCACTATAAAATTAACTTAATGCACACCCAGTGACGGCGGATCGGAGGGAGAACGGAGGAAGCCTTTTAGTCCGGTTCATAGCTCGTTCCGGTCCATCCGGACGGCAAGCGAGAGAGGCCCCTCTCTCGTTCAACAACATCTGGCCCCAGATGTTGTGGTACAAATGTGTCGTTAGCGGAGCATACGTCCGTCGCTCGGGACGCTCCGTTGTATAGGCAGTCCGCTGAGACTGCTAAGGCTTCCTCTTCTCGTCAGCGCACACGACCGCACCTTGGCTGCGTGACCGCCGATATATTACCAGCTTCACCGATCAAGGATTCTTCGGCGACCAGTTCACACCATCCGGCAGCCAGGGATTCCAGACCGATGGACTCCGGACGTTCGCATAGGAAGTATGCGGGAGCCATCTGATGCGGAGCTGCCCTCGGCGAAGCAGCGATAGACTGCGCCTCCGCAGGTCTCGACGCCGGACATTCTTGTGCACATAGCACAGCTTATCGCAGCATCCCAGCAGCCGACAGAAACGGTGTCGGATCGAGAATTATCCGACAGCGCTGGGTCGGTAGCCGGGGACTCGAGGCCTGCAGACTCCGGACGTTCGCATAGGAAGTGTGCGGGAGTCAACGTACACGGAGCTTCCAGCGGCAATGCATCGTAAGTCCGCTACTGCACAGGCCTCGGGAACGGACGTGCTTTCCTTAATAGCACAGTTTATCGCAGCATCCCAGCATCAACTGAATCTGTCGCATATATTTTATCCGACGATGCTGGGTCGGGACGCTCCGCGGAAGCGGGTACGGACGTCCGAAAGTTTCATCCGGTCCGACGGGATACCGAAAGGGATTCGGTGGATTTCAAGCTTTCCCTTTCGGAACAACATATGCTGCGATGCCGGATAAGAAACTGATAGCGTCGGTGGACTTAGAAATTTTTGGTTCGGTTCAGGGACATCGTCCCTCAGTTCCGACATAGTCCAATAATGTCACACAAACTTTCGAATTATTGAACGACGCTATATATATTATTATTTTATGCTTGCTATCCAAGCATTTCTGGTTTCTTGTTCGAAGAGTTATGGAGATGTTTTTCAAAAGTGTGCCTCTGTCGTCATAGTTATTGAAGAGTTAGCGGCAATAAGTGCTCATGGAATATGTCTATCGCTTACGGAGTGACATTCGCTAGCTCACCCAGTGTAGCGTACATTCATCGAATGGTTCGGCTGCCGGGTTCGTCCGTTGCGGTCTAGGAAGGAGATTTGGGTGATGCGAGCACTTTAATTACTTTAGTACTCACCCAGTGACGGCAGATTGAGGACAGATCGGAGGAAGCCAACAACATAGGGGACCGCATGTTGTGGTTCAGATATTTTACATTCGGAGCATATGTCCGTTGCTCGGGACGCTCCGTTATATTGACAGTCCGAGAGACTGTCTTTAATGCTTCCTCATCCTCACAGCAGGGCACACGACCGCACATTGGCTACGTGACCTCGAGTATCCGATCAGTTTCGGCATTCAGTGATTCCACAGCGAATAGGTCGCGCCATCCGGTAGCCAAGGGACACGAGGCCTATACACTCCGTTCGCTCGCATATTGGAAGTATGCACGGGGTAACGATCTCGGAGCTTCCTGCGGCAATGCATCGTAAGACCGCTGCTCCTCAGGCCTCAGTGACGGACGTGCTATCCGAGTTAGCACAGTTGTTTCGCAGCATCCCAGCAATTGACGGTTTCTCGGTCGAATCAGGAATTATCCGACGGCGCTGGGTCGGTGCGGTCCGCGGTTGCATCAAGCTACGGACGACCGAACGCTTTATAGGGTCCGACAGGATGGCGAAAGGGATTCGAAAGATTTCGAGTTTTCCCTTTAGTAGTATCGGAAGATGCCTTTCATATCTTCTGGCATTTCTTCCAGTGATTATTTTTCGGACTTCATTGCTGCGATCTTGGATAAGAGACTTATAGTGTCATTGGACTCGGATTTTTCGATCGGTACAGGGACTTTGACCCTGACTTACCGACGCAGTCCAATATTGTCATTACAACTTGTGTTTTATTTTTCGACGCTATATATTATATATATATATACAAGCCTGCTACTAAGCATGATAGTTTAGTTTCTTGTCCGCGTGGCTCATTTCTGCCATTTTATCTTTTTTACATATAGTTTATTTTGGCAGAGCAGGGCATACCGAGACTTCATATGCGTCTAGACGGTGTGATTAAAGACTGCATATATTCTTTTTCGCCGTTTATGTCTTTTCCAATTTCAATGTTGGGAACGACATTATGTATAGTAGACTTAACTTAGACGCTTTATTATACGTAATCCGCCTTACTGAGGCGTTATCATTACGTCTTCAAGAAAAGATTTACGGGATATTATTCTCAATGTAATTTCTTTTGAGGGCAGTAGTTTGTTCACGTATAACTCCGCCCTTCAGTGGCTGATTGGAGTTGGTTAGACGTGATGCAGCCCTAGCTACATCCACGCGTGGATAGTAGGTTATGAACTCTCTCAGAGTCGCTTCGTTCTCGGAGGAGCTTCTTTTCGACGGCAACTTTCCGGCAATCCATGAATTGCTTGATTTATACATTCTCTTGTCTATATAGTGTTACAAGAGATTCAGACTGGGGCAAACATTCGGTGGTTGACTCAGAGAGTGCCGCCGCAGTTGCCGGACCCTAGTGTGGCTGTTATGACGGTTGCCAGTCAAACAGATTGGGATATATACTGATCCCTACGGATTCGAAGTGCCAGGGTCTTTGGGTTCCGCAGTCTTTTAGCTATCAATTTAACTTCCGCGGAATAATGTTTTTTAGGCTTGCTTTATGTCATTGCATGAACATTATTCAGAAACGCATGCCCAAATTCCTGTCCTTTAATTCGACAGTAGTGGCGTATCTCCGGAACCAGGGAGGCACTCTTTCGTTTCCGTTATTCAATTTAATGGAAAGAATCCGTCTGTTGGTTATAGTACACCAAGTTCAGTTTTGGTCCGTCATATTCTGGGTCGTCTGATTGTTTTATCGCACTCCCGTTCTCTTACGGGTCGCTTGTTGCTGTCAGAATGGACTCTCAACAAACAAGTATTTAATCAGATTTGCTATCTATGGGAGCGCCCAATGATGTTTTATTTATGACACAGCTTGCTTATCAATTGCAGACGTATGTGTTAGCTTGTCCAGATCTCTGAGCTAATACTGTTAACGCTCTATTGATCTATAGGACGGAATGATAGGATACGCGTATCCTCCGGCGCTGTTGTTTTAGCAGGTATTGCTAAGATAAACAACCACAATACATTTCTGTTGATAGCATCTCTATCTTCACAGAGATCATGAGTAATTTACTCTCTTGTCTACTGTGGATCTTAACGTGAAATCTTCCTCTATGTGAGGATCTTTTTTCACTGGGTAAATCGTGTCATCTTTATCACAACCAGCAAGGTCGCAACCTTCATGTATTCCGTTGTGTGGTCCGTATTGCATTGTAAGCACTGTACTGGACGAGCTTTGGACGCGATTTCTTACTATAGGAGATCCTCTTCTTCGCTATTCTATGCGACTAAAGTGGAGGCTCTTCCGTCGTGGTGTAGGGATCATTATGTTCATATGGTTGATCCCTCCATACTACGCATTGCTAGTTTTTAGTATACTTGTTTCACAAGATCTACTGCAGCCTGTTGTTATTTAGGTTATAGGTTTATGTTACCTCATACCTATGCACTCTACGATAGTTTACAATTGAGTCTTTTGTCTCTTTATCTAAGTCAGTTAGTAACTTTTTGATAAATAGACTTAGAATCTTTAGATTAAATTCCTATACGGATTTTAACTTCGGTTCTTATTTAGCTAAGTAATCATTTGAGCCTCTGGAAACAGTAGTTTTCAAATTCTGACCTTTTAGACAGTAATTCTGTTGGTTTCTCTTTTACTGTAGAGTCAGTGAGTTTCATGCACTATCGATGGATGATTTTCACTTTCATAGTTTCGGAATCAATACTTCCGTTACTATTTAGGTTGGATTGTTGCATAAGAGTTAGGCTCCTATTATCCGGAACCTATTATTTTAAGGTCCTTCCGTCTTCGTATGGGCATAGGCCTTTACTCTTTCCGGGTACAGTTTATGTATTTATAAACAGATATCTGTTTATTACAAGGGCGTAAGCTTCTTCTGTCTTTGATGTCTAGTAGAAGGACGTTACGCTCCATTTTATTGTTAATGGATTCTATTAACTAGCGTACTGCTTATGGTATATCATTGGCTTAGCAGTTGTGCTTAAGATTTCGGCTCATGAAGTAAGAGTTCTTCTACTTCTTGGGCTTACATTAATAGTGTTGCTATTATAGTTTTTTGAAGGCTGCTCATTGCGCTCAGCCATCCATTCATGAATTTTATCTCAGAAATATCGAGTCCATTTCTGGAGGCCTCTATTGTTAGGTCTATTATCTACTGCTCAGAATGTCATTCACTTAACAGTTGCTACTATAGCTAGGTAGGCTGTCTGTTTTGGCAGTGTCTCCGTTCGGCTGCCCTCTTCGCTCTGGGCTATTTGACCCAGGGCAAGAAAAGGGGGGGGGGGGGGGAGGGTGTTCCCTTGGGTCACCTGTTTTTACTATGAAAACAAGGGGATACCTCCTCCGGAGTTAGTAATTCTGAGCTGTTATTGGGATGGTTGTTTAGTGAGAAGTTTAAGTTTATAAAATTCATTCAAGTCTTAGTTTTTAAAGTATAGCTTTTGAATATTGCATATGTCAACGGACATGATTATGCAATTCTCACACACTTTTAAGAGTATAAGAGTCTCTATTCTCTAGACTTACTTTATTATTGGCTTACTTTAAAAATTATTAGTATAAGGATTATTGGATATTAATAGAGTACATGGATGTATGAAGCTCAATTTTTAGAAGGTGTTGTATCCTTCTAATTTATCATAAATAAGAAAGATACATGTAAGGCCTATTACTTCTTTTCCCTACAGGGGATGACTCTATTTTATTTTATTGAGCGTATTCCATTTTGCTCTATGTCCTTGGCCCTCCAGCCTTTTTACTATTCAGCTATGTCTGGGTCATTGGTACAGTATAAAAATGTTAAAAAATTTATAGTAATTTATATATTTTTTATACTTACCAATGACCCAGACGGGGATGGCCCTACCAGGAGTTGGGAACTCTTGCCTCCCCGCTGAGTACATAGCGCTTACCAGGCACTGGTTATTAGAATGATAAATGGCGCCAATTTTGGAACGTCCTTGACACTGCGCATGCGCAGTGGGGGCGAGGTGTGGAGGGCCTTTCAGGACATGTTTTCTTTAGTTTTAGATGCAAATTTTGGGGATTGGGGGGCAAAATTTGTGTTTGGCCCTATATTTTAAGAGTTAGCACCAGCTATGTCTGGGTCATTGGTAAGTATAAAAAATATATAAATTACTATAAATTTTTTAACTTTATCAAGATTGTGTAACTTCAGTTATATTTAACCTAACCATTCCATATTTATACCCCCCACTCTCATCCACCCATCTGCAGCGATATCTCGGCATTGAGTGGATGGATTTCAATGAAATTTGGTATGAGGGATCCTTGTGACAAGTTGCTCCCATAGGGTCCGGCAAACATTCGAGATTCGATTCCGTTTTGGATCTGTTCACTGATTCTGTTTGATTCAAAACCATTGTGATTATTCGAAACAGTTCGAATCCCAGAGAGCTTTAGATTTCAAACATCTCTGTTGACGATTTTCAGAAGATGACGCCTCATCCAGCAGGTTTTTCTGTTGAACAATGCTGACTGTATCCAATCTGACTGGGTGCAACAGCGGAGATCACTCTACGTCTAGTTTGCACAATATAGCACCCCTTGGGCAGAACAAGGCACAATCTGTAGCAATGCAGATGGGGCTTTGTTCTACACAAGGGATGATATATTGCTTTTCTTTCGACCACCTTGATGATACCTGGCCAATTTGCTTTTGAATCTAGTCTTGTTGCTAAGATAAATGCGGAATGAGTTATCCCCCTCAGAATATTGAGAAAAGAAAATGTCAAAACTCAATGTGGCAGTGACCCATTCAAAGCAATAGCTTCTAGTTTGAATGTCGATGGGTTAGAAACCTGTCCTATACGGTTGTAATATTAATGAAAGTACACTGAACATTGGGCCCACACACTGGCCCATACAGACATTTCCACACATAATACCATTTCGCTGGCATATGAATAAATTGCTCTTTTCAGAAATAAGTGACAGGTCTATGTGCTCGTTCTTGTGGTTAGATGGTGTAAAATTGCCCAGTATAACCATACCTTAGTTTGTGTCGGAAGTCACCGCAGAGATTTCAGTACATTTCTATAGATCTCAAATATTAGCTCCAATTTTTTTTCTAGCTCCAGCACTAAAAAAAACCCCAAATATTTTCTTCGTTGAAACCCAACAAAAGTAAGATAGTTTATCTTATGCAGAAAAGAATGTTTTGTTTCTCTGTCGACTCCTGACTGAAATTGAACCCCTTCATTGGACATTTTTATTACCAACAAGCTATTAATTGAAAATAGAATATGTTTTCATTTTTGGAATTCACTAAAAACAAATCCAACGAGGGTTTTTAAGCTGAGTTTGAATAGTACTGGCTGGTTTTAACCATTACATTGGGTAAAGAGTTGATATAGATAACATTTACACTAAGGCTGTACAGTGCACATGGTTAGTTATTCAGTTAGAAATGAATTTTTTTTTATAACCAGAAAGTGTGACTAACCCTGTGCAGTGCAGAGGGTTAGTCACACTTTCTGGTTATAAAAAATTGGTAACTACCATATCACATGTTACATGAAAATATATAATGACTAAGGCTGTAAAAATGCTTTGGGTAAGTTGGTTACATGTTGTTACATAGGGTGCTGCATTCAAGGAACTATTGGAAATACTTATACTGGATTGTGGAAATGTTTTAAAGAGAATTCCAAAAATGAAAATATATTCTATTTTCAATTAATAGTGTGTTTACCATGTAATGTCTAACAATATCACTATTTACTTCTGTCACATTCCCCGTGGGAACCCCAGGAAGTAAGCAGCACTTGTTTACTGTGGTAAACCAGTTCCGCTTTACTAGTAAAATAGGACCCAGTCACCAATGCTTGGGGTGAAAGTCCTCTAAAATGGGCAACATGTAGATCAACGATTGTCTAAACTTGACTTCATCTCCATGTTATGTCACGATTAGTCATTGTGCATAAATATGTGACGTTAACCACCAACAAACAAACAAACAAACTTCTGTCACATAGGAAATAATGAGTTATATTCCTAAAACTCTTTACTTAACCCTTTACCCAACACAGACGATTTCACAATTTATTATTTTAAACATCATTTTTTAGATTTTAAAAAAAATTTCAACAAAACCGTATCACAGAACAGAATATGCTGGGTACATGTGTGTGTCGGCCACTATATGTACCAGTCCCCCTGAACTTTCTTGATCGATCTGACCACATTGGGGTGGAGGGGATAGTAAAAAAAATGAATACAGGTTCATTCATTAACATTTTATTAATTCTTTTAAAATTGATTGGCTTGAATGCACTCGAAGGAGAAATTACCCAACCCGGTATTAACGAAGTTTTTAGAAGATCTTTGTGAAGCAAAAAAGTGAAAAAGATTTCAGGAGAGCAATTTGCTCGCCTAAGTATGTTCCAGGTGAGCAATTTATTCCCACCCTGGATTTTTCAGAAATCCAAGCCTGGCTTAAATTAGAGAGGGTGTGAAGACATGAAGAAAAATATATAAATTCTCTCGGCCTCTTTCACATTTGAGAATAGCTCCCATCATAATATGGCCATAGAAACACAAAGAAAGGCATGGCAATGAAACAAAACAGGATAAGGCATTTTTTCTGGTCTTAAAAATTAGGGCAAAAGGGTGTGCCCAAAATACATGGAATTTAAAGGCCTGCAAAGTATAGCGAAAACGTTCAAAAATCTCCCACGCCTTAAAGGTTAATACTAAATATGAGTGTTGGGTTGATATCTTCCTAATTTTCACTTCATTCCTTGGCATATCTTGCACCTGGAGTATTGAGGTATTGTTCATCTGTCTCATCATTTGTCGGTGGAGGAAAAATTATTTTGAATGGGACATCTGTAGTCCAAAATATATGAGGACAATGAAACTTGTTTGATAAAAGAAACTCATTGGAAATGTGTGTGCAGCTTATCAAGGGAGCTAATATGAACATTTGTGGTGTGCATATCAAGGGAGCTAATTTGGGTATATGTAAAGGAAAACTTGTTTTTCTCTTACAGATTATTTGTTTCATATTGGTATAACTCTTTGCATGCTGCTGGCAGATATTCCTGCCCAGCACAGAGTTTCTCTTGTCTCTGAAATTAGTATAATTTGTGCATATTTAATCATATTGTCTCCCTGTAAATGGAATGGATTTTTTCAACAATGATTTCTTGTGTTACATTTAGATTTATTTTTCATCAAATCTAGCCATGGCTGCTTGAAATATTATCATCTTTATTTGGGGTGAAAAATTCAAATTGGTTCCACCTCAGTTAACATTATTATTCAGTCTCATTAATGAAGCCCAAATTTCCAATATATGGGAAATATTTGTAAAAATTTACTCCTGAAAAAGAAAATCGTATAATAGTTTGAATGCCATAAGCTTAACCCTTTACCCAACGCAGACGATTTCAAAATTTATTATTTTAAATATCATTTTTTGAATTTTTAAAAAAAATTTCAACAAAACCATATCATGTGACCCCTCCTTGGAACGAGCTCGTTCCAAAGAGGGGTCATATGATATGGCTTTGTTGGAATTTTTCGAAAAATAATATTTTTTCGGTTGCTGAATTTGCATATTACGTGGGCGGATGCGGGCGATTCGTTGGATAAAGGGTTAATGACGTAAGATTCAAGTTTTTTCAAATGGAGCACTGGTGTTTATATTAGAGTTGGTCCACTGCAAGAAAAATTTAAAACATTTCTCAAGAGCCATTTGGACAAAATATTATTATTAATATGAAATATCTCTAGAATTGGTGATTTAACTTTTCAAGTAGAAGCAGCCATATCCAGTTGGCTCTATTCATACAAATTGTCATTCAAATTTCATTATTTCTACAATTTTTGCCTCAAAACTCTTGATTTTGACCCCTTTATTGAAATAAGTCTGTTAGTGATGCAAAAATTAAAATATTAGTTACCGGTACTCAAGAAATTATTTTGCAAGTGTCGGCTGCTATTCGTGTTAGCTATTCGTGTTAACCCTTAGGGGCCTAGCTATTTTTACCTTCACTTTGACATTCTACACATCCTGTGACTTTGCTGCTGTTTTTTGGCAAGTCTTGCCTAAAAACAACTACCAGGAAGTGTGGTGGCTCTGTAGGTAGTGTTGAAACGATTACCTATTTTTATGTCACCGCCCCACAAAGTGGGGAGTGACATATAGGGATTACTTTTGTCGTCTTGCGTCGTCGTCCGCGTCACACTTTCTCTTATCCGCCACTCTTTAACCTATGAATAGATTTTGATGAAACTTTCAGTGCTTCTTTATCACATAATGGCATTGTGCACCTCCTATTTTATTTTTTGATCCGCCGTATTTTTTCCAGAGTTATGCACCTTTTCCACTTAGAATTCTGTCTGAAATATTAAAATATAGTGCAGGCGACACACCTCTTCCATGGAAGACTCACATCTAAGTTCAAAGTTGACTAGTCGACAGGAGTAATAGATTCAAAATCGACTAGTCAGCTTTTCTGTTGAAAAGATAATTGTCTCAGTAAATTAGGTGATAAGAGACTGTTACATGTAAGTTGATAACACTTTCGTTTAATGACTCATTTTGACATGTGTTTGATGAAGTTTCCTTGTCAAAGTCATGAACGTAGCTGTTCTCTTTTTCGTATTTTGAGTTTTTTAAAACGTTGTGCATATTATAGCTTTAACCATTCAGTAAAAAAATTAGGATACCTGGGAAGTGCGTGCCTCCTAGTCCTCTGTCCGTACAGTGGAAAAAGTACCCAATGATGTTAAAACAGAAGTTTCGTGAATTTGTAAAATGTTTGAAGTGTGCCGCCATTCGCCCGATGCAATTAATTAAAAACTCCTGGGTCAAATTTTGTGACGGACAGTTTCCTCACCTTCATATCCGATCTTTGCCAGCTCGCACCCAAACCAATTAAAAAGTGGGCGACATTGGTGAGGGACAGAATGCTTGCACGAATTAATGGCATCTTTGAAGTTGTACATCAAAGTAGTTTTCTTCAATGCATGCCAGTGATTTGGTTAGGTGAAATCAGTGCTTGTAATGCTGCTGAAATCGAAGTTGTAACATTATCGGCATCAACAAACAACAATGATTGCATTGATATCCACTTCTCAATACAATTTAAAATAGGTCCACCACGAAGAAGAAACGTCTGATGTTTGTAATCATTAACCCCCACTATTGGCATTTTACGACTTCATCTTTGAGTTTCCCGACAAGTCGACTGGTGGATTTCAGACTCGTTTTTTTCGAAAATCGAATTGACTTCGACTAGTTGACTAATCCTTCAACACTATCTGTAGGTAGAGATGCAGGCTGCAAGCCGAGAGGTCCTCGATTCGAATCCCACCTGCAGCAACCACCTTGTGTCCTTGGGCAAGATACTTAATCCCAATTGCCCACGTGGGGGCACGGTGGCGCTGTGTACTAAGGTGTACTGCACGTCAGTGGTGCATTTGTCTTCAACCACTGCTAACCCTGCTTGTGTGGAGTTGATAAACTGGGGAATCTTGACAGTTGCCTGCCATCGATGGTTCTCTCCTTGTACTTCCTCCACTGTAAAACTGTCTGACACAAGGTGACCCTGGCTGTCGAAAGTGTCATTAAACCCCAGTATATAAATAAATAAACAACTACCAAGGAGCTTAGCATGTAACTTGTGTGTTACCCAAAGACTGCATGTAGGGACACCTGTTCTGTTGCAAAAATTGTGATGAAAGTCGGAATTCTTCGACAACAAAAAATACTAATCGATTTCGGAATGACCGATCGACAATCAATTAATCGATTAATCATGACAGCCCTATTAGTAAATATTGTTTACACCAATAAGTTGTTGTGGGGGACGTCGTGGAAAGTCGTGGAATTCAGTGTCAAAATGGCACCAAAATCATTCAATTTTCAATTGAAAAATGTGGGAGGACCCTGTGGAAATTCTATTCATTTAACTGGGGTATTCAGTTATGAGATATCCAAGTTGGCTCCACTGTAAAATAGCTCATTTCTCAGGTGAATGCCTTGGTAGTACCTCAAGCCTCTTGTGTCTGGATTGATTTCATGTGTAATGATAACAAGTCAGAGGAATTAATATTAATTTCTTTTATTCTTGATTGTTTTGTAGCTTTATGAATGGGCTACAACTGATGATACAAAAAAGGAGAGAATTCTTGTTCTCTACAGAATGGCTGATTGGTAAGATT
Source organism: Pictodentalium vernedei (assembly GCA_031216915.1). NCBI lineage: Eukaryota > Metazoa > Mollusca > Scaphopoda > Dentaliida > Dentaliidae > Pictodentalium > Pictodentalium vernedei. The sequence goes on from CM062293.1 coordinate 24,815,299, forward strand.
TAGAATCTTTACAATAGAAACAATGTACAGACATGACATTCTCAAGTAAAACATAACATAAGGCCTAAAAAAATTAAAAATCTGTTTCTCAGGCCCCCTGCATGGTCCTTTTGGCAGCCGCATGCTCTCTTTTTATAACCACAATGCAACTTAAAAAAATAATAATTAAATGGTTTATATCTGATATTTTACCAACGTTTATAACATTGATAAATTTGTCCCTTGAGTGCAAGAAGGCTTTGCAATGCTAAAGCATTGGAAAGCCTTCTTGCACTCAAGGGATGAAATACACCTTGCCCCCATGCTATTTTGTAGATTATGAAGCCTAAAATAAACTAAGAACATGAACTTTTAATGGCTAAGAAATAATTACAAAAATATCACATAAAATAAAAAAACGCCCACCTGGGGGCGTTGGCATTGCGGTAACCGGTTCTCGTCAGATCACTGGAGTTCAGCAATGTCGAGCCTGGTTAGTCCTAGGATGGGTGACCGTCTGAGCGAGCGATTCGGACTCCCATGTTGTGTCCTTGAGCAACGCACTTAACCCCGATTGTCCACATGGGGGCATGATGATGCCGTGTACTAAGGCGTACGTCAATGGTGCGCATGTCTTCAACCAATCTAACCCTGTCTGTGCTGCAGTGTGGAGTTACAATGTTGGGGAGCTGGCAGCTGCTCATCATTGCTCGGTGGTTCTCTCCAGGTACTCCGGCTTTCCCCACTCGTGAAACTGTCACGGTCATGATTAGCCATTGTGCATAAGTATGTGACCTTAAACACCAATAAATAAATAAATAATACCGCCCACCCACCCACATGCACTTTTACAAAAAAATGGCCTGCGAAACAGAAAATCTACTTTATGGGGCCTAATGTTCCAATATGATTAAAATCCTTGCCATCTGATTTGACAAGATCTCGCAAAGTTTTTTCTATGCTCACGTCTCCAGTAGCATATGTTACCATCTAACGTCGTCGCCCAAAATATGTGTGGTTGCCCATTTTGCAATTATACCATCAACGGAGTGACTTGCAAAGTTGCAAACTACTTCTAGATTTTTCACACGTGCAGCTGACAATGTTCCAAATGAAGTACTGTTTGAATTACAAATCGGATTACGATTTGAACTAAAATGGAGTGACCTTGACCGTTATACATTATTTGAGGTATTGCCATGGCCCTTCGTCTGTCTGTCCGTTCGTCACGCCATCAATACGGCTCGGGCTAGAGGCTGAATTTATGAACCAATCTTTACAAAACTTCTTGGGTACTTTTGTTATCACCGTGGGACGAGAACGAATGTTTTTGGGTCCGGTCTGAAATTTAAGATGGTCACTGGCAGCCATTTTGTACAAAATTAGGTGCAATCAGATTTTTGCGCAGAACTTCCATATGAAAGCTCTGATTTGAATAATTTTTTGTATGAATGTTTGGTACCATGGTATACATCACCTATAATACAGGTTTTTTTCTTGTGCGTAAATTATGCAAATTAGACTAACTTTGATGTATTTTAGTGTTACTTTCAGCACTGTCAGTGCAAATGCCAATACGGCTCGGGCTACAGACCGTATTTATGAACCGATCTTTACGTAACTTCTTGAGTACCTTTGTTATCACCGTGGGACGAGAACGAGTGGTTTTGGGAGAGGTCTGAAATTCAAGATGGCCACCAGCAGCCATTTTGTACTTCAGTTAGTGCAATCAGTTTTTTGTACAGAACTTCTGTATGAAAGTTCTGATTTGAATAAATTTTTGTATGAATGTTTAGTAACATGGAATACATCACATATAATACAGGTTTTTTTCTCGTGCAGAAATTATGCAAATTAGATGAACTTTGATTTATTCAGTGCTACTAATATACAGTAAGTGCACATGTCAATACGGCTCGGGCTAGAGTCTGTATTTATGAACCGATCTTAACGAAACTTCTTGGGTACTTTTATTATCACCTTGGGACGAGAACGAGTGTTTCTGGGTGTGGTCCAAAATTCGAGATGGCTGCCAGTGGACATTTTATACCGAAATTAGGTCCATTCAGTTTTTTGTACACAACTTCTTTACGGCTCAGACTAGAAGCTGTATTTATAGACCGATCTTTACAAAACTTCTTGGGTACCTTTGTTATCACTGTGGGACAAGAACGAGTGTTTTGGGGTGCAGTCCAAAATTCAAGATGGCCACCAGCAGCCATTTTGTACCAAAATTAGTGTAATCAGTTTTTTGTACAAAACTTCTGAATGAAAGTTCTGATTTGAATAAATTTTTGTATGAATGTTTAGTAGTAACATGGATTACATCACATATAATACGGGGTTTTTTTCTCGTGCAGAAAGTATGCAAATTAGATGAACTTTGATTTATTCAGTGCTACTTATACACTGTAAGTGCACATGTCAATACAGCTAGGGCTGGAAGCTGTATTAATGAACCGATCTTCACGAAACTTCTTGGGTACCTTTGTTATCACCTTGGGACAAGATCGAGTGTTTTTGGGTGCGGTCCAAAATTCAAGATGGCTGTCAGTGGCCATTTTGTACCAAAATTAGTGCAGTCAGTTTTTTGTACAGAACTTCTGTATGAAAGTTCTGATTTGAATATATTTGCGTATGTATGTTTAGTAACATGGAATACATCACATATAATACAGGTTTTTTCCTCGTGCAGAGATTAGGCAAATTAGATGAACTTTGATTTGTTCAGTGCTACTTATACACAGTAAGTGCACATGTCAATACGGCTCTGGCTAGAGTCTGTATTTATGAACCGATCTTCACGAAACTTTTTGGGGTACCTTTGTTATCACCTTGTGACAGGAACGAGTGTTTTTGGGTGCCTTTGTTATCACTGTGCTATGAGAACAAATATTTTGGGGTTCAGTCAGACCCACTCTGGGACTGAAAGATTTCTTTTCTAGTTTAGCATCTAACTGTCACCCCACCTTTACAATACTTTACCTATATATTTGTTACAGGCTACGGTCAGCATTTATGTACAGACTGTTACAATACTTTACATGTACTTTTGTTGTCAGGTCATTACTTAGATCTCCCCATGGGAACCCTGGGAAGTGAAGCAGTGCTTGTTTACTGTGGTAAACAAGCTCTGTTTCACTGGTAAAATAGGACCCAGTCACTAATGCTTGGGGTGCAAGTCCTCTAAAATAGGCATCATGGGGTATAAACGATTGACTGACATTGACTTTATCTCCATGTTGTGATCATGATTAGCCATTGTGCAGAAGTATGTGACCTTAAACAACCATAAATATATCAATATATACATTACTTAGCTGTTTGTCATTGCTGTGTCACATACTATACATGTACATGTCCTAAACAAGTTGAGCTACAGTGTCATTGACACTTTCATTGTGGTATACTATCTTTTATTTTCTCTTTTACAGTCTTGCTGAAAAGTTGAGAAACCTGTTCACCTTATTTGCAGGATATATTGTGAATCATGCTGCCAAAATGCTTGATGAAAATAATAATTCAAAAACAGGTACTTTTTCAATTTTTCCTTGTGGACTAATATCCTTAGGGTTGGTTGCTTTTTACATTATTATTCTCAGGAAAAATTCCTTTACAGAAACTGTTTTTGACTTGATTAGGCTGAAAAAAGTTAAAAATCTGTTTCTCAGGCCCTCCCGCACAGTCCTTTTGGCTGCCACATACACTCTCTTTATAACCAATGCAAACTTAAAAAAAAATAATAATTAAATGGTTTATGTCCGATATTTTACCCGAGTTAATAAAATTGATAAATTTGTCCCTTGAGTGCTACAAGAAATGCTTGCATTGCAAAGCATCCTTGCACTCAAGAGATGAAATATGCCACCACTCATGCTGTTCTGTAGATTATGAGGCCTAAAACATAAAACAAATCAAGAACATGAACGTTTGATGACAAAGAAATAATTACAAAATAAAATTAAAAAAATATTCGCCCACATGCAGTTTTACAAAAAAATGGCCTGAGAAACAGAAGAGTTTCTTTGTGGGGCCTTATATAACTCTCATATTTGAAAAAAATGGGTGCAGCAAGGTTTTTTTTTATATATATTCATAAAAATAATATTCTGTTATTGCAGGCAATTTCTTTTTCAGACAGACATTTTGGGAGATAACTCCCAAGAAACAATACAGCTTAGTTTCTTTTAACCCTTTGCCCAACGTAACGGCCATAACCGGCCAGCACTATTCTCAAAAATCGCCAATTAATATTTTTATACTGTACCAATGACCCAGACATAGCTGGTGCTAACTATTAAAATATAGGGCCAAACACAAATTTTGCCCCCCAATCCCCAAAATTTGCATCTAAAACCAAAGAAAACGTGTCCTGAATGGCCCTCCACACTTCACCTCTACTGCGCATGCGCAGTGTCAAGGACGTCCCGAAATTGGCGCCAATAATCTTTCTTAGTTTGGCCCTTCATCAGTTAACATCTGACTGATCTTTGTGCTTGTAAATCTCAGTTTAAATGATGCCAGACACATAAATATAAGAGAAATGGTGATTCCAAGGAGGATGTAGAAGGAGGAGAGGAAAAATGAGTGACAGAAAATTATCAGGGCTGTAACTTAAAATTTTTTAATGAAATTATGTTAAGTTACCTATTTTTGAGGCAACAGCCTGTTGTGGTCATTCTTGTTATCAAGTTACACTGTTTGTTCAGTGTTTTCCTCTCTCCCTTTCTTTCAAGTCCCCTCTTGCTATTCTCCCATGCTTTTGGCATATTTTCTGTAATTTTATTACTAAAATTTCTTGGGAGTTTTAGCTGGATAACAGAATGAATTCTGTTCTTTTCTACATGTTTACGTCTTCACCTATGGGTGGTTAGGCATAGTGTTCTGCATCTACCATCTGATGTTCTGCAGTTTCTTCCCTGGAAGTCTCTGTTTTGCATCAGATAGTGTATTATTGGTAACTGATTTCGGGCCAGGGTGCCTGGAGTTTTGTTCTAGTGTTTTTACACTTATTGTTTACATTTACAACAGCCCTCTGTGTGAGGGGGGATTTCTTGAAAATAATATCTTGATGTTAATTTAATCATAACTAGATACATTATTATTGTTCGTAAGTGTTGCATAAATTTTTTAAAATATTTTTAGAATTTTTGTCCACACTTAGTCTTGGGATCCATTGGGGCTCAACGTTACTTTTCAGAAACTTGGGCTGTTCTGAAAAAATATTTTTTCAAAATTTTTTGATTTCAATTATTTTTTCTAGGTTAATGGATCATATTATTATGTATTTTGATTGTCAGGGATTGGTGCGAGTACTAGGACTTTGTTTTCTTTTCACATTGAAAGGATTTTGGTCAATTGTAATAAGAGGAAATCTTCCTCTGACTTTCATAATCATTGTATATGTAGTCAGTGTACTCGCACTAACTCCTGTTCTGTATGTGATAATTTCGATGACAACATGGGAAGCGTGTGTCACGGTATGTTAGTGGGGAATTTGACATTCTGGTCCTTTCCCCGCAGGGTCACTCTACTTTATCAATCTCTATTTCAGACGATCAAGATTAGGGTGATGTATCCATGATGTCTTCCAAAAGTGTGCCTCCGTCGTCACAATTAATGAAGAGCTAGCGGAAAAGTGCTCTTGTAAATACGTCAATTACCTAAGAGGACCCTAGTAGGTTCGACGGCCTTTGACGTCCGCTAGCTCGCCCGGTGTAGCGTCCATTCATCGAATGGTTCGGCAGCCGGGTTCGTCCGTTGCGGTCTAGAAGGAGTTTTGGGGTGATGCGAGCACTATAAATCAACCAAATGCACACCCAGTGACGGCGGATTAGAGGAGAGAACGGAGGAAGCCTTTTAGTCCGGTTCCTAGCTCGTCCAGGTCCATCCGGACGGCGAGCGAGAGAGGCCCCTCTCTCGTACAATAACATCTGGCTCCAGATGTTGTGGTACAAAATGTTTGCATTCAGAGCATACGTCCGCCGCTCGGGACGCTCCGATATATAGTCAGTCCGGAGAGACTGTCAATAAGTCTTCCTCATTCTCATGGTAGCGCACACGACCGCTCTTGGCTACGTGACCTCGGATATCCAGTCAGCTTCGCCAATCAGAGAATCATCGGCGACCAGGTCACACCATCCGGTAGCCAGGGACACGAGGCCTGCAGACTCCAGACATTCGCATAAGAAAGTGTGCGGGAGTCAACGTACACGGAGCTTCCGGCGGCAATGCATCGTAAGACCGCTACTGCACAGGCCTCGGAGACGGACGTGCTATCCCAAATAGCACAGCTTATCGCAGCATCCCAGCAACGACAGAATCTGTCGCATCATGTATTATCCGACGATGCTGGGTCGGGACGCTCCGCGGAAGCAGGTACGGACGTCCGAATATTTCATCCGGTCCGACGGGATGCCGAAAGGGATTCGGAGGATTTCGAGCTTTCCCTATGCTGTTGTGTATGTCATCTGACTTTATCTTTTACAGGTTCTTCGTCGGACCAGAATGCTGCGATGCCAGATAAGAAACTGATAGCGTCGGTGGACTTAGAAATTTTTGGTTCGGTTCAGGGACATCGTCCCTCAGTTCCGACATAGTCCAATAATGTCACACAAACTTTCGAATTATTGAACGACGCTATATATATTATTATATGCTTGCTATTACCAAGCATTTCTGGTTTCTTGTTCGCAAAGTTACGGAGATGTCTTTCAAAGTGTGCCTCTGTCGTCACAGTTGATGAAGAGCTAGCGGTAATAAGTGCTCATGGAATATATCTATCGCCTAAGAGGTTCCTAGTAGGATCGACGGAGTGACATTCGCTAGCTCACCCGGTGTAGCGTCCATTTATCGAATGGTTCGGCATCCGGGTTCATCCGTTGCGGTCTAGGAAGGAGATTTGGGTGATGCGAGCACTATAAATCAACCAAATGCACACCCAGTGACGGCGGATTAGAGGAGAGAACGGAGGAAGCCTTTTAGTCCGGTTCCTAGCTCGTCCAGGTCCATCCGGACGGCGAGCGAGAGAGGCCCCTCTCTCGTACAATAACATCTGGCTCCAGATGTTGTGGTACAAAATGTTCGCATTCAGAGCATACGTCCGCCGCTCGGGACGCTCCGATATATAGTCAGTCCGGAGAGACTGTCAATGAGTCTTCCTCATTCTCATGGTAGCGCACACGACCGCTCTTGGCTACGTGACCTCGGATATCCAGTCAGCTTCGCCAATCAGAGAATCATCGGCGACCAGGTCACACCATCCGGTAGCCAGGGACACGAGGCCTGCAGACTCCAGACATTCGCATAAGAAAGTGTGCGGGAGTCAACGTACACGGAGCTTCCGGCGGCAATGCATCGTAAGACCGCTACTGCACAGGCCTCGGTGACGGACGTGCTATCCCAAATAGCACAGCTTATCGCAGCATCCCAGCAACGACAGAATCTGTCGCATCATGTATTATCCGACGATGCTGGGTCGGGACGCTCCGCGGAAGCAGGTACGGACGTCCGAATATTTCATCCGGTCCGACGGGATGCCGAAAGGGATTCGGAGGATTTCGAGCTTTCCCTATGCTGTTGTGTATGTCATCTGACTTTATCTTTTACAGGTTCTTCGTCGGACCAGAATGCTGCGATGCCGGATAAGAAACTGATAGCGTCGGTGGACTTAGAAATTTTTGGTTCGGTTCAGGGACATCGTCCCTCAGTTCCGACATAGTCCAATAATGTCACACAAACTTCCGAATTATTGAACGACGCTATATATATTATTATATGCTTGCTATTACCAAGCATTTCTGGTTTCTTGTTCGCAAAGTTACGGAGATGTCTTTCAAAGTGTGCCTCTGTCGTCACAGTTAATGAAGAGCTAGCGGTAATAAGTGCTCATGGAATATGTCTATCGCCTAAGAGGTCCCTAGTAGGATCAACGGAGTGACATTCGCTAGCTCACCCGGTGTAGCGTCCATTTATCGAATGGTTCGGCATCCGGGTTCGTCCGTTGCGGTCTAGGAAGGAGATTTGGGTGATGCGAGCACTATAATAACTTTAGTACTCACCCAGTGACGACGGATTGAGGACAGATTGGAGGAAGCCTGTTAGTCCGGTTCCTGGCTCGTCCAGGTCCATCTGGGCTGCGAGCGAGAGAGGTCCCTCTCTCGTACAAAAACATAGGGGACCGCATGTTGTTGTTCAGATATTTTACATTCGGAGCATATGTCCGTCGGTCGGGACGCTCCGTTATATTGACAGTCCGAGAGACTGTCGATAATGCTTCCTCCTCCTCACAGCAGCGCACACGACCGCACATTGGCTACGTGACCTCGAGTATCTGGCCAGTTTCGTCATTCAGTGATTCCACGGCGAACAGGTCACGCCATCCGGTAGCCAAGGGACACGAGGCCTGTACACTCCGTTCGCTCGCATAATAGAAGTATGCACGGGGTAACGATCACGGAGCTTCCAGCGGCAATGCATCGTAAGACCGCTTCTCCACAGGCCTCAGTGACGGACGTGCTATCCAAGTTAGCACAGTTTATCGCAGCATCCCAGCAATCGACAGATCTCGGTCGGATCAGGATTTATCCGACGGCTCTGGGTCGGTTCGCTCCGCTGTTGCATCAGGTTCGGACGACCGAACGCTTTATAGGGTCCGACAGGATGGCGAAAGGGATTCGGACGATTTCGAGCTTTCCCTTTCGGAACAACGGAAGCTGCCATACATTTCTTCCGGGATTATCTTCCAGAGGTTGTTTCTTCGGACTACATTGCTGCGATGTTGGATAAGGGACTAATAGCGTCATTGGACACGGAATTTTGGATCGGTTCAGGGACATTGTTCCTGACTTACCGACACAGTACAATAATGTCATTAGAACATTTGAATTATTTATCGACGCTATATATATATATAAGCTTGCTACCAAGCATGATAGTTTACTCTCTTGTCCGCAATGCTCTATTCTGCCTTTTATCATTTCTAGGAATATATTTATTTTGGCAGAACAGGGCATACCGAGAGTTCATATGCGTCTAGACGGCGGGGTTAAAGACTGGAAATTATCTTTTTCGCCGTCTATGTCTTTTCTAACCACGATGTTGGAAACGACAATGATGTCTAATAGACTTAACTTAGACGCTTTATCATACGTAATCCACCTTACGGAGGCGTTATCATTACGTCTTCAAGAGAAAGAATTCCAGGATATGATCCTCAATGTGATTTCTTTCAAAGGCAGTAGTTTTTCCACGTATAACTCAGCCCTTCAGTGGCAACCTGGAGTTGGTTAGACGTGACGCAGCCCTAGCTACATCCACGCGCGTGGATAGTAAGGTGAAGAACTCTCTCAGAGTCGCTTCGGTCTCGGAGAAGCTTCTCTTCAACGGCAACTTTTCAGCAATCCATGAATTGCTCGATTTACACGTTCTCTTGACTATCAAGTGTAGCAAGAGATTCTGACTGGGGCAAACATTCGGTGGTTGACTCAGAGAGTGCCACTGCAGTTGCCGGATCCGAGTTTTATGATTATGACGGTTGCCAGTCAAACGGGTTGGGGTACAATATTGATCCCAACGGATTCGAAGTGCCAGGGTCTTTGGGTTCCGCAGTCTCTAGGCAAGCACTTATCTTCCACGGAATAATGTTTTTTAGGCTTGCATGTCCAAATCCTGTCCGATAATACGACAGTAGTTGTGTATCTCCGGAACCAGGGAGGCACTCATTCGATTCCGTTATTCAATTTAACGGAAAGAATCCTTCTGTTTGTTATAGTACACCAAGTTCTGCTTCGGTCCGTCATATTCCGGGTCGTCTGATTGTATTAGCAGACTTCCTTTCACGTAAGGGTCGCTTGTTGCCGTCAGAATGGACTCTCAACAAACAAGTATTCAATCAGATTTGCTATCAATGGGAGCGCCCAATGATAATTTATTTGCGACACAACTTACTAATCAGTTGCAGACGTATGTGTTTGCATGTCCGGATCTCTGAGCTTATGTTGTTAACGCTCTATTGATCTAATAGGACGGAATGATAGGATATGCGTATTCTCCTGCGCTGTTGTTTCAACAAGTATTGCTAAGATAAACATCCACAATACAATTCTGTTGATAGCATCTCTGTCTTCACAGAGACCGTGGGTAAATTTACTCAGATGTCTACTGTGGGACTTAACGTGAAAACTTCCTCCATGAGAGGATCTTCTTTCGCTGGGGAAAATCGTGTCATCTTCATCACAACCCGCAAGGTCTCAATCTTCACGTATTCCATTGTGTGGTCCTTCTTGCATGGCAAGCATTGTACAGGACGAGCTTTGGACGCAATTTCTTTCTGTAGGAGAACCTCTTCTTCGCTATACTATACGGCTAAAGTGGAGGCTCTTCCGTCGTTGGTGTAGGGATCACTATGTTGATATTGTTGATCCCTCCATACTAGTCATTGCAACTTTCTAGTATACTTGTTTGACAAGATCTACTGCAGCCTGTTACTATTAAGGTTATAGGTCTATGTTATCTCATACCTATGCAGTCTATGATAGTTTACAATTGAGTCTTATGTCTCTTTATCTAAGTCAGTTAGTAACTTTTCGATAAATAGACCTAGAATCATTAGATTAAATTCCTATATGGAATTTAACTTCGGTTCTTATTTAGCTAAGTAATCATTTGAGCCTCTGGAAACAGTAGTTTTCAAATTCTGACCTTTTAGACAGTAATTCTGTTAGTCTTCTCTTTTACTGAGGAGTCAGTGAGCTTCATGCACTATCGGTGGACGATTCTCACTTTCGTAGTTTCGGAATCACTACTTCCTTTACTATTTAGGTTGGATTTTTGGTTAAGAGTCAGGCTCCTAATAAATATCCGGAACCTATTGTTATTAAGGTCCTTCCGTCTTCGTACGGGCATAGGCCTTTACTCTGTCCGGTTAGAGTTTACGTATTTATAAACAGATATCTGTTTATTACTACGGACGTAAGCTTCTTCTGTCTTTGATGCCTAATAGAAGGACATTACGCTCCATTCTATTGCTATGGATTCAATTAACTATCGGTACTGCTTATGGTATATCATTGACTCAGCAGTTTGTGCTTGAGATTTCGGCTCATGAAGTAAGAGCTCTTTCTACATCTTGGGCTTACATTAATAGTGTCGCTATTATAGATTTTTGAAGGCTGCTCATTGCGCTCAGCCATCCACATTCATGAATTTTTATCTCAGAAATATCGAGTCCATTTCTGGAGGCCTCTATTGTTAGGTCTATTATCTACTGCTCAGAATGTCATTCTCTTAACAGTTGCTACTATTGCTAGGTAGGCGTTCTGTTTCGGCAGTGACTCCGTTCTGCTGCCCTCTTCGCTCTGGGCTATTTGACCCAGGGCAAGAAAAAGGGGCGGGGGGGAGGGTGTTCCCTTTGGTCACCTGTTTTACTATGAAAACAAGGGGATACCTCCTCCGGAGTTAGTAATTCTGAGCTGTTACTGGGATGGCTTTTTAGTGAGAAGTTTATGTTTTAAAAATTCATTCAGGTCATAGTTTTTAAAGTATAGCTTTTGAATATATCACGTGTCAAACGGACGTTATTATACAATCCTCAGACACTTTTAAGGAGTATAAGAGTCTCTATTCTCTAGACTTTATTTATTGGCTTACTTTAAAAATTATTAGTATAAGGATTATACTGGATATTAATAGAGTACATGGATGTTATGATGCTCAATTTTGGAAGGTGTTGTATCTTTCTAATTTATCATAAATAAGAAAGATACATGTAAGGCCTAATACTCCTTTTTCCCTAGAGGGGATGACTCTATTTTATATAATTGAGCGTATTCCAACTTGCTCTATGTCCTAGGCCCTCCAGCCTTTTTACTATTCAGCTATGTCTGGGTCATTGGTACAGTATAAAAATGTTAAAAAATTTATAGTAATTTATATATTTTTTATACTTACCAATGACCCAGACGGGGATGGCCCTCCCAGGAGTTGGGAACTCATACCTCCCTGCTGAGTACATAGCGCTTACCAGGCACTGGTTATAAGAATGATTATTGGCGCCAATTTCGGGACGTCCTTGACACTGCGCATGCGCAGTAGAGGTGAAGTGTGGAGGGCCATTCAGGACACGTTTTCTTTGGTTTTAGATGCAAATTTTGGGGATTGGGGGGCAAAATTTGTGTTTGGCCCTATATTTTAAGAGTTAGCACCAGCTATGTCTGGGTCATTGGTAAGTATAAAAAATATATAAATTACTATAAATTTTTTAACTTTCATTATTTTTTCATTTTTTGTTTCAAAAACATGGTTATGACCCCTTGTTGGAACGAGCTCATTCCAACGAGGGGTCATGACCTATGTTTGTGAGACAAAAATGAAAAAAAATTGGTTATTCAAGAATTTTTTTTGCAATTGTCGTCTGCTTTTCATGTTAGGAAAAGGATTAACTGAAAATTTGTCAGCTATATATACACAGCCAATATGCAAACTTCAAAAAATAAAAATTAAATGGTTTATGTCTGATATTTTACCCAAGTTAATAAAATTGATAAATTTGACCATTGAGTTCAACAAGTCTTTGCAATGCTTACAAAAATAAAAAATACAATAAAGAAATTGCACAACCACCCATGCTATTCTGGACTGTAGATTATGAGGCCTAAGACATAAAACAACCAAGAACATGAACTTTTGATGGCAATGAAATAATTACCAAAAAGTTTTTAAAAAATGATGTCAGTGGGAATCCTGGCATTCATTTTCTTTGAATCAGTGAAACTTAATTTGACCAAATCTTTGATAAATTAACATGATGAATAAAGACTCATCACAGATGTAGTTTTATGTTTATGCCACATACCGTATTTACTCTGTGTATTGGGACAGCTAAAAATAATTATTTTCACAGGTGTCCCAATTCTTAGAAAATGGGAAAAAAACACAGCCTGGTCTTGATTTGATGCTGAATAAAGTTGTGTGTGATTCATTTTCCATCACTATATACAAAAATCGCCGTCCAATTTTTTTATATATTTTCATTTTTTGTTTCCAAAACATAGCCTATGATCCTTCATTGGAACAAGTGCATTGGGCTCGTTCCAATGAGGGATCATAAGCTATGTTTTGGAAGCCAAAAATTAAAATTTTTAGTTACTCAAGAATTTTTTTTTATGAGTGTCGTCTGCTACTAGCGACAGGTCAACTGGAAACAAATCTCCTGAATGTCCCAAAAAAATATAGTTTTCTGGAAAAAATGTGTGTCCCAAATCAAAGAGTGTCCCAATACATAGAGTAAATACGGTAGTTCCACTAATTGTGTTAATATCGTGATGTTTTCAAGGTAAATTAAATACTTATTCAGGCCTGGTATTTTCAGGAGAGCGATTTATTCACTTAGCTACTGCTCGCCTTAAAAAAACTGAGAAGGGCAAAAAATAGCCGTCCTAGCCTTAGAAAATAATGATTACCACAACAGCCTATTCCTAAAACCCACAGGTTTTCAGTTCTCTGCTATGTTAGTGGTCTCGGCAATATGGGCACACTGCCCCTCCCACACTTCCTGGCCTTACCAAGGCCCGGAGGTGTGGGAAGGTCAGTGTAGCCGTCTCACAGAGACTACCTGGTTAGCAGCACCAAATAATATGTACAAAGCCCACTAGGAAGAATTCATTAGTAGTACAACTTCATTTTGCCAGTTTTAGCTTTTGTAAGCTTGAAGAGAGCTAATCGCTCCCCTAGGCCATGTGAGGAGTGCGATTTTTACCCCTCCTGCATTTTTAAGAATGCCAGGCCTGCTTATTTGGAATATCTATAACTGGAGCATGAAAGAATGTCTGTACATCTCTGTGAGCAAAGGGCCATCACATTACCTCAACAGTAGTCTGTGCACAAGCTCAACAACAAAAAGTGGGTTAACAAACAGCCTGTAACAGCATCAAATTTAGAGTTGGGTGATTTTGAAATTTCAAGGTTGGTTTCGGTATCATTATTTTTAGAATGATTTACCTCGGAATCGGTATGGTATTGGGTGTCAAAAACATACATGTACTCACACCAATACCCATAACGAAGGTATTTTTGGTATAGTGCTCAGCTACATGTAGTTCACTGTTTTACAACAGTCCAAGCCGCAGAATTGTCACGTTGTTGGAAGCAACGTGGACAATCCCCATCAATCATTTGATGTAACAAAAAAGCTGAGAGAAAATACCCCCTGGGTACCCATCCACCCTCGGTACCCCCTGGCTATTTTCTCTCGGCTTCTTTGTTGCATGAAATGATCGGCAGTGTCAAATCATAGTCCAGGCCTGGCATTCTTAAAGATGCAGGAGGGCTAAAAATCGCTCTCCTTGCATGATCTAGAGGAGCGATTAGCTATCCCCAACCTTACCAAAGCTAAAGGTGGCAACATGAAGTGTTACTATTAATGAATTCTGTCTAGTGGGTTTTGTACATTTTATTTGGTGCTGCTAACAAGGTAGTCTCTGTGAGACGGCTACACTGCCCCTCCAACACCCCGGCCTTGGCAAGGCCTGGAGGTGTGGGAGGGGTAGTATGGCCTTCTTACGGAGAGCAGTAACATAGCAGAGGTCTTAAAAGATGTGGGTTTTAAGAATAGTCTGTTATGGTAATCATTATATTCTAAGGCAAGGAGGGCTACGTTTCGTTTTTAAAGCGAGCAGTAGGCGAGCAAATAAATCACTCTCCTGAAAATACCAAGCCTGATAGTCCATGGTCTTTACTTGTCAGGAAGTTTACGTAATGTTCTTTTATTTTGTCATTTTTAGCTCACCTGACTGAAAGTCAGGGTGAGCTTTTCTGATCACTTTTTTTCCATTGTACATCGTGAAGGTGGTGTTTGGGTCATTTTCTCCCAAGCCACTGGCTGCAGTTCAATGAAAATTCACATGAGTAGCGATTATATAGGGGCATTTGGGTTTTTCTTCAAATTGGGTTTCTGCTCACATTAAGGAGGGGGGTGGGGCCAAAGTGCAAAAAACTTTTTGAAATCTTCTCATGAACCAGCCATAGCAGAGACTTGATATTTGGTATGCAGCTTCCATTTGAGGTGTAGACTCAAGTTTGTTCAAGAGAAGTTTGACAGGCAATATTTGCCTTTGTCCTGGGAGGGGCAAGAATTTTCACCAAGCCACAAATTTCTATTTTCCAAAACCGAGAGACAGATTTGAACCAAATTTGATATGAGGGCTTATTGGGTCATAAGTACTTAAATTATGCCCCAATTTTTTTCCGTCGCCCCATGGGAACTGCCGTAGCTAAAAATAGAAAAAAATTCAAATGCCCATATCTTCAAAACTACATGGCACTGAGAATTCTTATTTGGTGTGAAGCTTCCTTAGGACAAACAGAATGGAATGGAAAAAAAAATTGCTGTTGGTTTTATCATGGGGTAGTTTTTGGGGACTTTGAAAAAGTGCTGAGTCAGCATTTTTTTAACACTGTGGGTAATGGGAAAAACATTTAACACTTCTTTTCTCCCAAACCACTGCTCCAAAAGCTTTAAAATTTCACATATAACATCTTTGGAAGATTGTTTCACATGTTTATTGAAATCAATTCCCTGGGTCCATATTTGGGCTCTCTGTGGGAGACCAAATGTTTAAATTAGTGCAGTATGAGAAGTATTTTTTAAAAATCTTCTTCTTCAGATCTCCCAATAGCAATATTTTGATTTTTGGTATGCAGCATGCTTAGGGAGGTGAGATTCAAGTTTGTTCAAGCCAAATCCCTGGGTTCATATTTAGGATGAAAATTTGGGGTCCCAGTCCGGACTTAGAAATTTTGGACCAAAATCCGGAAATTTGTTTTTTATGCATTTATCTCCATTTTGGGACATAAAAGTGCAGGAACTGAAAATAGAAGGAAAATAGTGTATGTGTATTGTGTGGGCACAATCGCTTCATCTAGTTGGTATATGCTTTTCTTATGCAGCTTATTCAAGTCAAGTCACTGGTTTGGTATTTAGACTACCATGTCAGGTGAGCACCCTAAGGCCCCTGGTGCCTCTTGTATTTTTTTATGAATGTCGGAAATATATTTTTATACTGTACCAATGACCCAGACATAGCTGGTGCTAACTCTTAAAATATAGGGCCAAACACAAATTTTGCCCCCCAATCCCCAAAATTTGCATCTAAAACCAAAGAAAACATGTCCTGAAAGGCCCTCCACACTTCGCCCCTACTGCGCATGCGCAGTGTCAAGGACGTTCCGAAATTGGCGCCATTAATCATTCTAAGTTTGGCCCTTCATCAGTTAACATCTGACTGATCTTTGTGCTTATAAATCTCAGTTTAAATGATGCCAGACACATAAATATTAGTGAAATGGTGATTCTAAGGAGGATAGAGAAGGAGGAGAGGAAAAAATGTGTGACAGAATATTATCAGGGCTGTAACTTAAAATTTTTTAATGAAATTATGTTAAGTTACCTATTTTCGAGGCAGCAGCCATTTTGTTGTCATTCTGATTATTTAGTTACTCTGTTTTTTAAGTGTTTTCCTCTCTCTCTGTCCTTTAAGTCCCTCCTTGCTATTCTCCCATGCTTTTGGCATAGTTTTTGTAATTATTATTACTAAATTTTCTTGGGAGTTTTAGCTGAATAACAGAATGAATTCTGTTCTTTTCCCCATGTTTACGTCTTCACCTACAGGTGGTTAGGCGTTGTGTTCTGCATCTACCATCTGATGTTCTGCAGTTTCTTCCCTGGAAGTCTCTGTTTTGCATCAGATAGTGTATTTTTGGTAACTGATTTCGGGCCTGGGTGCCTGGAGTCTTATTTTAGTGTTTTTACACTCATTGTTTACATTTACAACAGCCCTCTGTGTGAGGGGGGGATTTCTGGAAAATAATATCTTGATGTTATTTTAATCATAACTAGATACATTATTATTGTTCGTAAGTGTTGAATAAATTGTTTAAAATATTTTTAAAATTTTTGTTCACACTTAGGCTTGGGATCCATTGGGGCTCAACGTTACTTTTCAGAAACTTGGGCTGTTCTGAAAAAATATTTTTTCAAAATATTTTGATTTCAATTATTTTTTCTATATTAATGGATCATATTATTATTATGTATTTTGATTGCCAGGGGTTAGTGCGAGTACCAGGACTTGTTTTCTTTTCACATTGAAAGGATATTGATCAATTGTATTAAGAGGAAGTCTTCCTCTGACTTTATAATCATTCTATATGTGGTCAGTGTACTCGCATTAACTCCTGTTCTGTATCGTATGATTTCGATGACAATATGGGAAGCGTATGTCACGGTATGTTATTGGGGATTTGGACACTCCGGTCCTTTCCCCGCAGGGTCACTCTACTTTATCAATTTCTATTTCAGACGATCAAGATTAGGGTGATGTATCTGTGATGTCTTCCAACAGTGTGCCTCCGTCGTCACAATTAATGAAGGGCTAGCGGAAAAGTGCTCATGTAAATACGCCAATTGCCTAAGAGGACCCTAGTAGGTTCGACGGCCTTTGACGTCCGCTAGCTCGCCCGGTGTAGCGTCCATTCACCGAATGGTTCGGCAGCCGGGTTCGTCCGTTGCGGTCTAGAAGGAATTTTGGGGTGATGCGAGCACTATAAATTAACCTAATGCACACCCAGTGACGGCGGATCGGAGGGAAAACGGAGGAAGCCTTTTAGTCCGGTTCATAGCTCGTTCCGGTCCATCCGGACGGCAAGCGAGAGAGGCCCCTCTCTCGTTCAACAACATCTGGCCCCAGATGTTGTGGTACAAAATGTGTCGCAAGCGGAGCATACGTCCGTAGCTCGGGACGCTCCGTTGTATAGGCAGTCCGCGGAGACTGCTAAGGCTTCCTCTTCTCGTCAGCGCACACGACCGCACCTTGGCTGCGTGACCGCCGATATATTACCAGCTTCGCCGATCAAGGATTCTTCGGCGACCAGGTCACACCATCCGGTAGCCAGGGACGCGAGGCCTGCAGACTCCGGACGTTCGCATAGGAAGTGTGCGGGAGTCAACGTTCACGGAGCTTCCAGCGGCAATGCATCGTAAGACCGCTACTGCACAGGCCTCGGGAACGGACATGCTTTCCTTAATAGCACAGTTTATCGCAGCATCCCAGCATCAACTGAATCTGTCGCATATATTTTATCCGACGATGCTGGGGCGGGACGCTCCGCGGAAGCGGGTACGGACGTCCGAAAGTTTCATCCGGTCCGACGGGATACCGAAAGGGATTTGGAGGATTTCGAGCTTTCCCTTTCGGAACAACATATGCTGTTGTGTATGTCATCTGACTTGGTCTTCCACAGCTTCTTTCGTCGGACCAGAATGCTGCGATGCCGGATAAGAAACTGATAGCGTCGGTGGACTTAGAAATTTTTGGTTCAGTTCAGGGACATCGTCCCTCAGTTCCGACATAGTCCAATAATGTCACACAAACTTTCGAATTATTGCACGACGCTATATATATTATTATTTTATGCTTGCTATAACCAAGCATTTCTGGTTTCTTGTTCGCAGAGTTATGGAGATGTCTTTCATAAGTGTGCCTCTGTCGTCATAGTTAATGAAGAGCTAGCAGCAATAAGTGCTCATGGAATATGTCTATCGCCTACGGAGTGACATTCGCTAGCTCACCCGGTGTAGCGTACATTCATCGAATGGTTCGGCTGCCGGGTTCGTCCGTTGCGGTCTAGGAAGGAGATTTGGGTGATGCGAGCACTTTAATTACTTTAGTACTCACCCAGTGACGGCAGATTGAGGACAGATTGGAGGAAGCCTGTTAGTCCGGTTCCTGGCTTGTCCAGGTCCGTCCGGGCTGTGAGCGAGAGAGGTCCCTCTCTCGTCCAACAACATAGGGGACCGCATGTTGTGGTTCAGATATTTTACATTCGGAGCATATGTCCGTCGGTCGGGACGCTCCGTTATATTGACAGTCCGAGAGACTGTCCTTAATGCTTCCTCATCCTCACAGCAGGGCACACGACCGCACATTGGCTACGTGACCTCGAGTATCCGATCAGTTTCGTCATTCAGTGATTCCATGGCGAATAAGTCGCGCCATCCGGTAGCCAAGGGACACGAGGCCTATACACTCTGTTCGCTCGCATATTGGTAGTATGCACGGGGTAACGATCATGGAGCTTCCAGCGGCAATGCATCGTAAGACCGCTTCTCCTCAGGCCTCAGTGACGGACGTGCTATCCGAGTTAGCACAGTTGTTTCGCAGCATCCCAGCAATTGACAGTTTCTCGGTCGAATCAGGAATTATCCGACGGCGCTGGGTCGGTGCGGTCCGCGGTTGCATCAGCTACGGACGACTGAACGCTTTATAGGGTCCGACAGGATGGCGAAAGGGATTCGAAAGATTTCGAGTTTTCCCTTTAGTAGTATCGGAAGCTGCCTTTCATATCTCCTGGCATTATCTTCCAGTGATTGTTATTTCGGACTTCATTGCTGCGATCTTGGATAAGAGACTTATAGCGTCATTGGACTCGGATTTTTCGATCGGTTCAGGGACATTGTCCCTGACTTACCGACGCAGTCCAATATTGTCATTACAACATGTGTTTTATTTTTCGACGCTATATATATATATATATACAAGCCTGCTACCAAGCATGATAGTTTAGTTTCTTGTCCGCGTTGCTCATTTCTGCCATTTTATCTTTTATACGAATAGTTTATTTTGGCAGAGCAGGGCATACCGAGAGTTCTTATGTGTCTAGACGGTGTGGTTAAAGACTGCATATATTCTTTTTCGCCGTTTATGTCTTTTCCAATTTCAATGTTGGAAACGACATGATGTATAGTAGACTTAACTTAGACGCTTTATCATACGTAATCCGCCTCACTGAGGCGTTATCATTACGTCTTCAAGAAAAGATTTACGGGATATTATTCTCAATGTAATTTCTTTTGAGGGCAGTAGTTTGTTCACGTATAACTCCGCCCTTGAGTGGCTGATTGGAGTTGGTTAGACGTGACGCAGCCCTAGCTACATCCACACGCGTGGATAGTAAGGTTAAGAACTCTCTCAGAGTCGCATCGTTCTCGGAGGAGCTTCTCTTCGACGGCAACTTTTCGGCAATCCATGATTTGCTCGATTTACACGTTCTCTTGTCTATCTAGTGTTACAAGAGATTCAGTCTGGGGCAAACATTCGGTGGTTGACTCAGAGAGTGCCACCGCAGTTGCCGGACCCGAGTGTGGCTGTTATGACGGTTGCCAGTCAAACAGATTGGGATATAATACTGATCCCTACGGATTCGAAGTGCCAGGGTCTTTGGGTTCCGCAGTCTCTTAGCAATCAGTTTTCTTCCGCGGAATAATGTTTTTTAGGCTTGCTTTATGTCATTGCATGAACATTATTCAGAAACGCATGCCCAAATCCTGTCCTTTAATTCGACAGTAGTGGCGTATCTCCGGAACCAGGGAGGCACTCTTTCGTTTCCGTTATTCAATTT
Source organism: Pictodentalium vernedei (assembly GCA_031216915.1). Taxonomy (NCBI): domain Eukaryota; kingdom Metazoa; phylum Mollusca; class Scaphopoda; order Dentaliida; family Dentaliidae; genus Pictodentalium; species Pictodentalium vernedei. The sequence continues at coordinate 24,835,732 of CM062293.1, forward strand.
AATGGAAAGAATCCGTCTGTTGGTTATAGTACACCAAGTTCTGTTTTGGTCCGTCATATTCCGGGTAGTCTGATTGTTTTACCGGACTCCCGTTCTCTTACGGGTCGCTTGTTGCTGTCAGAATGGACTCTCAACAAACAAGTATTCAATCAGATTTGCTATCTATGGGAGCGCCCAATGATGATTTATTTACGACACAGTTTGCTAATCAATTGCAGACGTATGTGTTAGCTTGTCCAGATCTCTGAGCTAATGTTGTTAACGCTCTATTGATCTATAGGACGGAATGATAGGATACGCGTATCCTCCGGCGCTGTTGTTTCAGCAGGTATTGCTAAGATAAACAACTACAATACATTTCTGTTGATAGCATCTCTATCTTCACAGAGATCATGGGTAATTTACTCTCTTGTCTACTGTGGGTCTTAACGTGAAATCTTCCTCTATGTGAGGATCTTTTTTCACTGGGTAAATCGTGTCATCTTTATCACAACCCGCAAGGTCGCAACCTTCATGTATTCCGTTGTGTGGTCCGTATTGCATTGTATGCACTGTACTGGACGAGCTTTGGACGCGATTTCTTACTATAGGAGATCCTCTTCTTCGCTATTCTATGCGGCTAAAGTGGAGGCTCTTCCGTCGTGGTGTAGGGATCATTATGTTCATATTGTTGATCCCTCCATACTACTCATTGCAATTTTTTAGTATACTTGTTTCATAAGATCTACTGCAGCCTGTTATTATTTAGGTTATAGGTTTATGTTACCTCATACCTATGCACTCTACGATAGTTTACAATTGAGTCTTTTGTCTCTTTATCTAAGTTAGTTAGTAACTTGTTGATAAATAGACTTAGAATCTTTAGATTAAATTCCTATATGGATTTTAACTTCGGTTCTTATTTAGCTAAGTAATCATTTGAGCCTCTGGAAACAGTAGTTTTCAAATTCTGACCTTTTAGACAGTAATTCTGTTGGTTTCTCTTTTACTGTAGAGTCAGTGAGTTTCATGCACTATCGATGGATGATTTTCACTTTCGTAGTTTCGGAATCACTACTTCCGTTACTATTTAGGTTGGATTTTTGCATAAGAGTTAGGCTCCTATTATCCGGAACCTATTATTTTAAGGTCCTTCCGTCTTCGTATGGGCATAGGCCTTTACTCTTTCCGGGTACAGTTTATGTATTTATAAACAGATATCTGTTTATTACTATGGGCGTAAGCTTCTTCTGTCTTTGATGCCTAGTAGAAGGACGTTACGCTCCATTTTATTGTTAATGGATTCTATTTACTATCGGTACTGCTTATGGTATATCATTGACTTAGCAGTTGTGCTTAAGATTTCGGCTCATGAAGTAAGAGCTCTTCTACTTCTTGGGCTTACATTAATAGTGTCGCTATTATAGATTTTTGAAGGCCGCTCATTGCGCTCAGCCATCCACATTCATGAATTTTATCTCAGAAATATCGAGTCCATTTCTGGAGGCCTCTATTGTTAGGTCTATTATCTACTGCTCAGAATGTCATTCACTTAACAGTTGCTACTATAGCTAGGTAGGCTGTCTGTTTCGGCAGTGTCTCCGTTCTGCTGCCCTCTTCGCTCTGGGCTATTTGACCCAGGGCAAGAAAAAGGGGGGGGGGGGGAGGGTGTTCTCTTGGGTCACCTGTTTTACTATGAAAACAAGGGGATACCTCCTCCGGAGTTAGTTATTCTGAGCTGTTATTGGGATGGTTGTTTAGTGAGAAGTTTAGGTTTTTAAAATTCATTCAAGTCTTAGTTTTTAAAGTATAGCTTTTGAATATTGCATATGTTAACGGACATGATTATGCAATCCTCAAACACTTTTAGGAGTATAAGAGTCTCTATTCTATAGACTTACTTTATTTATTGGCTTACTTTAAAAATTATTAGTATAAGGATTATATTGGATATTAATAGAGTACATGGATGTATTAAGCTCAATTTTGGAAGGTGTTGTATCTTTCTAATTTATCATAAATAAGAAAGATACATGTAAGGCCTATTACTTCTTTTTCCCTACAGGGGATGACTCTATTTTATTTTATTGAGCGTATTCCATTTTGCTCTATGTCCTTGGCCCTCCAGCCTTTTTACTATTCAGCTATGTCTGGGTCATTGGTACAGTATAAAAATGTTAAAATATTTATAGTAATTTATATATTTTTTATACTTACCAATGACCCAGACGGGGATGGCCCTCCCAGGAGTTGGGAACTCTTGCCTCCCCACTGAGTACATAGCGCTTACCAGGCACTGGTTATTAGAATGATTAATGGTGCCAATTTCGGAACGTCCTTGACACTGCGCATGCGCAGTAGGGGCGAAGTGTGGAGGCCCTTTCAGGACATGTTTTCTTTGGTTTTAGATGCAAATTTTGGGGATTGGGAGGCAAAATTTGTGTTTGGCCCTATATTTTAAGAGTTAGCACCAGCTATGTCTGGGTCATTGGTAAGTATAAAAAATATATAAATTACTATAAATTTTTTAACTTTTCAATACTGAAATTTTGTATTTCGAGATTCCATCAGAACAGTAAATTGGTACTGGCTCTATAACAATACAGAACAGTATTTACAGAATACCACCCATCTCTAATGAAATTCCTTGCAAAATTTTACTGATAGTCTGAGAGTTTGATATGGTCTGTACATAGTTGTCTCAGTATATCAGAAGATCATGAATGTGACTAGTACTTCAGCACACATTTTGAGGCTTAGTTTCAACCTCAACTAAATTGTGTAGCTTCTCATAGTTTCACTGAACTGCAATCAGCATACAAAGTCTCAAAATTTGATTTGAAATCATCATGATTTGTTTTGATTCGACTCCAGCTTTGCTGATTCATAAATTATTTAAGCGTCAAGATTTTCTCAAAATCCTCCTCAAACTCTTCTACTATCATCTGGTCTCCTGCACAGGAGAACCCCCCCCCCCCCCCCCCCCCCCACCTCCTGCACAGGAAACCTGATGATGGAAAAAGAATCCGAGTAAGATTTACTTTCACAAATACTTTGCTCCTTTTCTGAAATATTCTGCTTCTTTGACCGAGAATTACCAAACAGACAAGTAGTTGTTAACCCTTCACCCAACATAATGGCCAAAACTGGCCAGCACTATTCTCAAAAATCGCCAATTACTTTTCATTATTTTTTCATTTTTTGTCTCAAAAACATAGGTTATGGCCCCTCATTGGAACGAGCTCATCGAGCTCGTTCCAGTGAGGGGTCATAACCTATGTTTTTGAGACAAAAAATGAAAAAATAATTAATTATTCAAGAATTTTTTTTTGCAAGTGTCGTCTGCGTTTCATGTTACGTAAAGAGGTCAATACAATATACAAAAGGCTATGCCATTTCCATGCTGTATACTAGATTATGTTCTTGTAGTTTGTAATGTTATCTCGTTGTTAATGTACTAGTATACTGCAGAATAAAGATATATTAATATATACTTGAATATTCGCTATAATTCTTGACGATAACAACTCCAACTTGAAAAGCTGTTTGTTTTGAGATTCAGTTTGATTCAGAATATTCTGCTTTTTTGACTGAGACTTCCCAAACAGACGAGTAGCCATTGAATATATAGACAATATACATATAGTGTTTTTTTTTATCTGGTTTATACAACGAGTTGAAATATAGTTAATATTTTCGAGGCTCTGCCGAGAAAATATTAACTATATTTCAACGAGTTGTATAAACCAGATATAAAAAAACACTATATGTATATTGTTTTTATCTGATAACAAACAGCAGTTTCAATAGTTGAGGCTTATATTCACTTTTATGCTCATTCCCACGGGCCTCCGTAGAAAATGAGACAAAGCAAACGCGATCTTTTGGTTGTTGCTGTACAGGCAAAACCACTGGTTGCAGTTGATCTATTATTCATGTCTTTTTTAGCTCTTCCTGGCGACGATGATAAAGTGTATTCAATCGAGAAGTTTCCAATTTCCATTATTTATGGTCCACTTTTGTTTTTGTTTACAATTCGTACGAAACGTTTTTTTTCACGTAGCAGACGAACGTGTAATTGGAGCAGTACTTTGATTGTGGACGTAGACGTAGCTATAAATAGCGCATTACACATTACTGACAGTCTAGTAATTTCTACATAAGGTTTTGAACGAAGTAGGTTGTAATTATTTCGTTATTTCAGCAAACTAAACTGAAAATTTACATGTTTATACTTATAGAAAATATGTCATATATATTTCGATTAAATTTCACTTGCTCCTTCAACGTAGAATTCAAACTTGCATTACGAAGTTTATGAATGAATGAAAATGGAATCGAACGAGGTCAAAGGTCATTCGCATAAATTATAATTATATACAACACCCGTTGTATATACTTCAAGTATATACAACGGGTGTTATACTCTATGGTTATCAGATAAAATATACATGAATGGAGATTAAGAATATTCACTATAATTCTCGACTATAAGAATGTACAATATCTACAACATGAAAAGCTGTTTTATTTGAGATTCAATTCAACCCGAAATTTGAGATTCACAAGTCACTGATGTAGTCATCCAAACAATTATTTCAGTTCCTTCTCAGTGGGTTCTAGTCAAGACTTTACATCCCACACTTGGCTATCACAGCAAACAAACCGAAATAAGCCTCGAATGATCATTTTGGTTACATGTGGGCTACGTCAGTTGTAAAAGATGCAAACGAACTACAGGTTACGACAAAGTGATACATCATAGCTTTATTAAATTACAAATCTAGCATGTTTTACTCTAAAGACTCTACAATCTTTCGCAACTATCTCGACTCCAAGGTTGAGTATTGGATGCACATGTGGATAGAATGGTATGTTGTTTCAATCCTAAAAGAATTACCACCAAAATAAATAGCAACAACTAACGTGCGATCTCATTTTGGCGAGATCGTGCATTAATTGTTGATATTAATTCAGGAGGGAATTCTGTTACTGGGTTCCCACAGTGTATTTAAAAGCTTGAAAGGTCTGGAATTTAACCCTTTACCCAACGTAACGGCCAAAACCGGCCAGCGCTATTCTCAAAAATCGCCAATTAATTTTCAAAATATTTTAATTTTTTGTCTCAAAAACATAGGTTATGACCCCTCGTTGGAACGAGCTCGTCGAGCTCGTTCCAACGAGGGGTCATAACCTATGTTTTTGAGACAAAAAATGAAAAAAATTAGTTATTCAAGAATTTTTTTTGCAAGTGTCGTCTGCTTTTCATGTTAGGTAAAGGGTTAAAAAAAAAATTAAGACTCTTGAAAAGTCTTGAATTTGAAGTTCCAGTCTTGAAAAGTCTTAAATTTACAGAAGTCCAGATATGTCTTAAGTGCTGTATATTATGAACATTGAATGTCCAGAATCGGTGTTTTGCAACGCCTGTCTTTCAGAACAAAATGTCTTGAAAATTCTCTTTTTCACTTACCTTGAAAAGTCTTGAATTCACATTGAAAACAGTCTAGAAATGTATTTAACCCTTTACCTACCTGAAGCAGACGATATCAAATTTATTAATTTAAATACCATTTTTTAAAATTTTTCCCAAAATTTCAACAAAACCATATCATGTGACCCCTCGTTGGAACGAGCTCGACGAGGCGATTTGTTGGGTAAAAAAGGTTACCGTATTTACTCTATGTATTGGGACACTCTATGATTTGGGACACACATTTTTTCCAGAAAACTATATTTTTTATATGCTCTAAAGTTTGGGACATTCAGGAAATTTGTTTCCAGTTGACCCGTCGCTAGTAGCAGTCGACACTCATAAAAAAAATTCTTGAGTAACTAAAAAATTTCATTTTTTGCTTCCAAAACATAGCTTATGATCCCTCATTGGAACGAGCGCAATGCACTCGTTCCAATGAGGGATCATAAGCTATGTTTTGGAAGCAAAAAATGAAAATATAAAAAAATTGGACTGCGATTTTTGTATATAGTGATGGAAAATGAATCACACACTACTTTATTCAGCATCAAATCAAGACCAGGTTGTGCTCTTTTCCCATTTTCTAAAAATTGGGACACCTGTGAAAATAATTATTTTTAGCTGTCCCAATACATAGAGTAAATACGGTAATATCATTTTCATCCCTTTTCCAAGATCCTGATTTGTGATTCTAGAAATATTGCAATCAAGGTAATTTTCTCATTTTGTTTCTCTTATTTTTCACAGAAATGAAAATGTTTGGTAAGAAGAAAAAAGGGAAATCCAAAATTTCCAAATTATTGGTTTACATCATGGATTGTTTACATAAATGTTTTATGTATGACACAGAAGGTTTTATGAATACTGAGAGATTTAACTTGTTAATGCAACCACTCGTTGATCAGGTATCATTATTTTCTATTACACACATATGCATTACAATTTTGTGAATTGAGTGTAATTAACTGCAGAAGAGAAGACTTTAGTTTGCTAATAACCTCAATTAACCCTTTATCTAACGTAATGGCCAAAACCGGTCAGCGCTATTCTTAAAATTCGCCAATTAATTTTCATTATTTTTTTCATTTTTTCTCTCAAAAAACATAGGTTATGACCCCTCGTTGGAACGAACTCATCGAGCTCGTTCCAACAAGGGGTCATAACCTATGTTTTTGAGACAAGAAAATGAAAAAAATTAGTTATTCAAAAATTATTTTTGCAAGTGCCGTCTGCTTTTCAGGTTAGGTAAAGGGTTAAGCCTCTTCAGACTAAAGGGAGATAAAAAGTTATTAACCCTTTTGCGAAAAACAGCCAAACTGTCCCCCCAGACTTGGGATATTGGGGTTAATTTTGGGATCATCTTGTCCGTTAGATAAATGTGTAAAAATTCACATTCATTTGGATTGTCAGGTAAGTCAAGATTTATCTTTCCAGCTTCAGAACATGGGATATCTAGTGGAACAAAATCTGTGCATTTTTCCCGCTGAAAAATTGGACCAATTCCATGCCCACTCCCTCATATTCTGCCGCGTCCCTGACAAGCACTTCTTTTTTGTCACGTCTCCTCCCACTGGCCAGTCCTATTACAGACGTTGAAGGACGCTCTCCGTCATCTGGATTATTGCTGTCAACATCATCTGAACGTCCAGCACTCATAGTAGTGTCATGTGTGTCAGCTTGATTTGAGCCAGACTGTTCCGCAGAATCCTGTTCCACATCGTTATCATTAGAGTCATATTCGTCCGTGAAATCACTATGATTCTGGTGCAATAGGCGCTAAAACTGTAGCCAAGCAACTAAAGGGAAATAACTCTAAAATTCATTTGGGCATGGAAATTACTTCTGTGGACTGATAGAGACAGCACACGTGGACTGAGATAAGAATAGACGCATTACTATGTCATCGGCTTGCAGTGCGCCAACGGGTTTGTAGCGTCAGAGTACCTCTGGCGCTCCATTCTGACGAGGCACAAAAGGGTTAAATCGTTTCATTTTCCCCTTATTTTGAATGTAAAACTTGTATTACCTAAGTTTCTAGTGCTTGGCACATCAGAATTTGCATGTACAGAAATGTATGTATATATCTTTTAACCCTCTACTTAACAAATAGGCCTCATCCACAAGCAAAATTTTTAAATTGAGCAGTTGCAAACACAATAAAAATCATTTTTTAGAAAACATTTCAATGAAACCATATCATGTGAACTCTCATTGGAACAAGCTCATCAAGCTCCACCCGTAAAACTGTCACGGTCATGATTAGCCATTGTGCAAAAGTATGTGACCTTAAACACCAATAAATAAATAAATACTACTTTCCTTGAAAAATACTTAAATTCAGTTTACCTACATCCTTTGAGACTATAACTTTCATGCTAATCCACTAGGGCTGAAACGATTGGCGCACTTTCGTAACCGACTAACCAAGAGCTATAACCGGATAATATCCGGTTATCCGTAGCCATTATTTCACCGAATATGGGATCAAAACTATAGGATTTGGAAAGCAGTATTCTCAGAAACTATTCCGTAGTGTGTATACAAACGAACGTTGTTGAGTACTCGACAACATTCGTTTGCATACACACTATGGAATAGTTTCTGTGATTGCTCATTACTCACCGAAACTGCCGATCATTAAGGAAGTCTTAAACCCCAAAGACGATTATTTCTCAATACATACAACGCAGCATCGATGTGTAATCTATCACAAATGAGAAGCGATAGATTTACTACGTTTTAAATAGGGAATGACGATCGCTATCGATGTTTCGGATAACCAGTTGACGTTTTTTCTAATCCGTTAGGTAGCTAACTGGTTTCAAACCCATTATCCGGTTAACCATTTCAGTACTATAATCCACCCGACATATGTCGGGGATACACACAATGGACCGCTTCTCTTTCATCCTGGCATAAAGGTCATGGTCTGGCATTCCCAGAATTGCACATCATAATTTTGTCTCCTGAATGATTCTGTAGGAAAGTTGATCAGTTAGAATCATCCTCAGTGCAAATCGACATGTGTAATGAAACCATCCTGTTTACAAACTCTTTTTAATTTCCTTTTTTCTTTTGCTTTCATTGCATAATGGCATACTTGAAGTGGGCGAATTGAAGTGATATACTCTTCTAAAATATCAAAAAATTTATTTTATATACTCTCGTTTTATAAAAACTGTCGTATTATGTTATAGCTTTGGCATTCGTCTGTCCAGAATTGTTTCCCGGACTTTTTTTCGTTATTGATGGATATATTGAGAAAATAAATTTTTGGTATACAGCTTTTTTATGAATACTTACAGATCAAGTTCGAATTTCATTCTGCTCAGTTGATTTTTAGTGGAGTCACTGCCCTTGAACTTAGTTACTGTTTTCCAGACTTTTTAGTCGAGTTGTGACGGAAGTCAAACTCGACTTATAGTTTGATGAATGGCGGGCGGGCGTAAACAATTGGTTTCCTGATGATAACTTGATAATTGTTCAACCCATGTTCTTGAAACTTCATAAGTAGGTTGGTATCAGTGAGAGGAAGAACCCTATTAATTTTGGACTTGCTTGGTCAAATGTCAAGGTCTCAGTGACCTTGAGCATAGTAAATTGTAAACCATTGGTTTTCGAATGATAACTTGACTATGGTTCAACCCACATTCATGAAACTTCATATGTAGGTTGACCTTCTTGAGAGGAAGAACCCTGTTTATTTTGTACTCACTAGGTCAAAGGTCAAGGTCACAGTGACCCTGAACATAGTAAATCAAAACAATTGGTTTCCCGATGATAACTTAATAATGGTTCGACCCATGTTCATGAAACTTCATAGTTAGGTTAGCATAAGTGAGAGGAAGAACCCTATTTATTTCAGACTCACTAGGTGAAAGGTTAAGGTCATAGTGACCTTCAACATAGTAAATCGTAAACAATTGGTTTCTGGATGATAACTTGATAATGTTTTGACCTACGTTCATGAACCTTCATAGGTAGGTTGGCATCAGTGAGAGGAAGAACCCTGTTTATTTTGGACTTGCTAGGTGAAAGGTCAAGGTCACTGTGACCTTCAACATAGTAAATCGTAAACATTTGGTTTCCGGACGATAACTTGATGATGGGGTGACCAACATTCATGAAACTTCATAGGTAGGTTGGTCTAGGTGAGTGGAAGACCCCTATATATGTTTGGACTCACTAGGTCAAAGGCCAAGGTCACAGTGACCTTGAACATAATAAATCATAAACAATTGGTTTCCAGATGATAATTTGACAATGATTAAACCCACTTTTGTGCTGTCACAACTCGACATTGGATCGGTGATCATATCAGCATTGTTTTCGTTATGTCTTGATATATTGAGAGAAAATTTTATCTATAGCTTTGTTATAAATACTTACAGATCAAATTCAAATTTTGTTCCACTCAGCTGATTTTTGGTGGAGTTACTGCCCTTGAACATTTTCCAGACTTTTTTCATTGTGGTTGGAGATATTGAGAAAAGTTTTGGTAAATAGCTTTGTTGTGGATACTTACAGATCGAGTTCGAAATTCATTCTGCTTGGTTCCTTTTTCCAGACTATTTTATATGCCTGCATAATGTTTTATAATTTCTGGAAGTACGGTTGTATTATGCACCATTCAACAGTGTCCTTTGGTTGGAACTCGGGATTGTTATTGGAAGTGGTCATATATAAAATATAAAGCTTTTATTGATAAAAAAATAAGTGTGGTATTTGATGACAAACTACAGATGATCATATGTATATTGGAAGTGTATTTTGGAAAAAATGCAAGCCTCTCAGCTTGACTCAGAATGAAGTTGAGTGAATTATAACTTAGTTCAATATGAGGAATATTCTTCAAAAATCTTCTTCACATCCACCAGTCAGAATTTTTTGGTCTTTGGTATACAGTATCCCACTGGAGGTGAGATTCAGGATTTTTTTTAGATCCACCAGTCAGAATCTTTGGATATTTGGTATAAGCTTTTCTTAAGAGGGGCGGATGCAACTTGTTGACATCAATTCCCTGGGTTGATATTTAGGCTACCATGTTAGGTGAGTGCCCTCAGGCCCCCTGAGGCCTCTTGTTTTATTTTTCAAGTTTAATGCATGGTAGGCCTTTATAAAAGTATCATCATGCTAAGAAATGACCTAGTCTAATTTATTTTGCTGTTTTGGTGATTTATTTAGCATTTGATTATATTTTTATACTGTACCAATGACCCAGACATAGCTGGTGCTAACTCTTAAAATATAGGGCCAAACACAAATTTTGCCCCCCAATCCCCAAAATTTGCATCTAAAACTAAAGAAAACATGTCCTGAGAGGCCCTCCACACTTCGCCCCTACTGCGCATGCGCAGTGTCAAGGACGTTCCGAAATTGGCGCCATTTATCATTCTAAGTTTGGCCCTTCATCAGTTAACATCTGACTGATCTTTGTGCTTTTAAATCTCAGTTTAAATGATGCCAGACACATAAATATTAGTGAAATGGTGATTCTAAGGAGGATAGAAAAGGAGGAGAGGAAAAGAATGTGTGACAGAATATTATCAGGGCTGTAACTTAAAATTTTTTAATGAAATTATGTTAAGTTACCTATTTTCAAGGCAGCAGCCATTTTGTTGTCATTCTGATTATTTAGTTACACTGTTTTTACAAGTGTTTTTCCTCTCTCCCTGTCCTTTAAGTTCCCCCTTGCTATTCTCCCATGCTTTTGGCATAATTTCTGTAATTTTTATTACTAAAATTTCTTGGGAGTTTAGCTGAATAACAGAATGAATTCTGTTCTTTCCCCATGTTTACGTCTTCACCTACGGGTGGTTAGGCGTTGTGTTCTGCATCTACCATCTGATGTTCTGCAGTTTCTTCCCTGGAAGTCTCTGTTTTGCATCAGATGGTGTATTTTTGGTAACTGATTTCGGGCCTGGGTGCCTGGAGTCTTATTTTAGTGTTTTTACACTCATTGTTTACATTTACAACAGCCCTCTGTGTGAGGGGGGGATTTCTAAATAATAATATCTTTATGTTATTTCAATCATAACTAGATACATTATTATTGTTCGTAAGTGTTGAATAAATTGTTTAAAATATTTTTAAAATTTTTGTCCACACTTAGGCTTGGGATCCATTGGGGCTCAACGTTACTTTTCAGAAACTTGGGCTGTTCTGAAAAAATATTTTTTCAAAATATTTTGATTTCAATTATTTTTTCTGTATTAATGGATCATATTATTATTATGTATTTTGATTGCCAGGGGTTAGTGCGAGTACCAGGACTTGTTTTCTTTTCACATTGAAAGGATATTGATCAATTGTTTTAAGAGGAAGTCTTCCTCTGACCTTATTATCATTCTATATGTGGTCAGTGTACTCGCATTAACTCCGGTTCTGTATCGTATGATTTCGATGACAATATGGGAAGCGTATGTCACGGTATGTTGTTGGGGATTTGGACACTCCGGTCCTTTCCCCGCAGGGTCACTCTACTTTATCAATTTCTATTTCAGACGATCAAGATTAGGGTGATGTATCTGTGATGTCTTCCAACAGTGTGCCTCCGTCGTCACAATTAATGAAGGGCTAGCGGAAAAGTGCTCATGTAATACGCCAATTGCCTAAGAGGACCCTAGTAGGTTCGACGGCCTTTGACGTCCGCTAGCTCGCCCGGTGTAGCGTCCATTCACCGAATGGTTCGGCAGCCGGGTTCGTCCGTTGCGGTCTAGAAGGAATTTTGGGGTGATGCGAGCACTATAAAATTAACTTAATGCACACCCAGTGACGGCGGATCGGAGGGAGAACGGAGGAAGCCTTTTAGTCCGGTTCATAGCTCGTTCCGGTCCATCCGGACGGCAAGCGAGAGAGGCCCCTCTCTCGTTCAACAACATCTGGCCCCAGATGTTGTGGTACAAATGTGTCGTTAGCGGAGCATACGTCCGTCGCTCGGGACGCTCCGTTGTATAGGCAGTCCGCTGAGACTGCTAAGGCTTCCTCTTCTCGTCAGCGCACACGACCGCACCTTGGCTGCGTGACCGCCGATATATTACCAGCTTCGCCGATCAAGGATTCTTCGGCGACCAGGTCACATCATCCGGCAGCCAGGGATTCGAGACCGATGGACTCGGACGTTCGCATAGGAAAAGTATGCGGGAGCCATCTGATGCGGAGCTGCCCTCGGCGAAGCAGCGATAGACTGCGCCTCCGCAGGTCTCGACGCCGGACATTCTTGTGCACATAGCACAGCTTATCGCAGCATCCCAGCAGCCGACAGAAACGGTGTCGGATCGAGAATTATCCGACAGCGCTGGGTCGGTAGCCGGGGACTCGAGGCCTGCAGACTCCGGACGTTCGCATAGGAAGTATGCGGGAGTCAACGTACACGGAGCTTCCAGCGGCAATGCATCGTAAGTCCGCTACTGCACAGGCCTCGGGAACGGACGTGCTTTCCTTAATAGCACAGTTTATCGCAGCATCCCAGCATCAACTGAATCTGTCGCATATATTTTATCCGACGATGCTGGGTCGGGACGCTCCGCGGAAGCGGGTACGGACGTCCGAAAGTTTCATCCGGTCCGACGGGATACCGAAAGGGATTCGGTGGATTTCAAGCTTTCCCTTTCGGAACAACATATGCTGCGATGCCGGATAAGAAACTGATAGCGTCGGTGGACTTAGAAATTTTTGGTTCGGTTCAGGGACATCGTCCCTCAGTTCCGACATAGTCCAATAATGTCACACAAACTTTCGAATTATTGAACGACGCTATATATATTATTATTTTATGCTTGCTATCCAAGCATTTCTGGTTTCTTGTTCGAAGAGTTATGGAGATGTCTTTCAAAAGTGTGCCTCTGTCGTCATAGTTAATGAAGAGTTAGCGGCAATAAGTGCTCATGGAATATGTCTATCGCTTACGGAGTGACATTCGCTAGCTCACCCGGTGTAGCGTACATTCATCGAATGGTTCGGCTGCCGGGTTCGTCCGTTGCGGTCTAGGAAGGAGATTTGGGTGATGCGAGCACTTTAATTACTTTAGTACTCACCCAGTGACGGCAGATTGAGGACAGATCGGAGGAAGCCAACAACATAGGGGACCGCATGTTGTGGTTCAGATATTTTACATTCGGAGCATATGTCCGTTGCTCGGGACGCTCCGTTATATTGACAGTCCGAGAGACTGTCTTTAATGCTTCCTCATCCTCACAGCAGGGCACACGACCGCACATTGGCTACGTGACCTCGAGTATCCGATCAGTTTCGGCATTCAGTGATTCCACAGCGAATAGGTCGCGCCATCCGGTAGCCAAGGGACACGAGGCCTATACACTCCGTTCGCTCGCATATTGGAAGTATGCACGGGGTAACGATCTCGGAGCTTCCTGCGGCAATGCATCGTAAGACCGCTGCTCCTCAGGCCTCAGTGACGGACGTGCTATCCGAGTTAGCACAGTTGTTTCGCAGCATCCCAGCAATTGACGGTTTCTCGGTCGAATCAGGAATTATCCGACGGCGCTGGGTCGGTGCGGTCCGCGGTTGCATCAAGCTACGGACGACCGAACGCTTTATAGGGTCCGACAGGATGGCGAAAGGGATTCGAAAGATTTCGAGTTTTCCCTTTAGTAGTATCGGAAGATGCCTTTCATATCTTCTGGCATTTCTTCCAGTGATTATTTTTCGGACTTCATTGCTGCGATCTTGGATAAGAGACTTATAGCGTCATTGGACTCGGATTTTTCGATCGGTACAGGGACTTTGTCCCTGACTTACCGACGCAGTCCAATATTGTCATTACAACATGTGTTTTATTTTTCGACGCTATATATTTATATATATATACAAGACGGCTACTAAGCATGATAGTTTAGTTTCTTGTCCGTGTGGCTCATTTCTGCCATTTTATCTTTTTTTACATATAGTTTATTTTGGCAGAGCAGGGCATACCGAGAGTTCATATGCGTCTAGACGGTGTGATTAAAGACTGCATATATTCTTTTTCACCGTTTTTGTCTTTTCCAATTTCAATGTTGGGAACGACATTATGTATATTAGACTTAACTTAGACGCTTTATTATACGTAATCCGCCTTACTGAGGCGTTATCATTACGTCTTCAAGAAAAGATTTACGGGATATTATTCTCAATGTAATTTCTTTTGAGGGCAGTAGTTTGTTCACGTATAACTCCGCCCTTCAGTGGCTGATTGGAGTTGGTTAGACGTGATGCAGCCCTAGCTACATCCACGCGTGGATAGTAGGTTAAGAACTCTCTCAGAGTCGCTTCGTTCTCGGAGGAGCTTCTCTTCGACGGCAACTTTCCGGCAATCCATGAATTGCTTGATTTTTACATTCTCTTGTCTATCTAGTGTTACAAGAGATTCAGACTGGGGCAAACATTCGGTGGTTGACTCAGAGAGTGCCGCCGCAGTTGCCGGACCCGAGTGTGGCTGTTATGACGGTTGCCAGTCAAACAGATTGGGATATATACTGATCCCTACGGATTCGAAGTGCCAGGGTCTTTGGGTTCCGCAGTCTTTTAGCTATCAGTTAACTTCCGCGGAATAATGTTTTTTAGGCTTGCTTTATGTCATTGCATGAACATTATTCAGAAACGCATGCCCAAATTCCTGTCCTTTAATTCGACAGTAGTGGCGTATCTCCGGAACCAGGGAGGCACTCTTTCGTTTCCGTTATTCAATTTAATGGAAAGAATCCGTCTGTTGGTTATAGTACACCAAGTTCAGTTTTGGTCCGTCATATTCTGGGTCGTCTGATTGTTTTATCGCACTCCCGTTCTCTTACGGGTCGCTTGTTGCTGTCAGAATGGACTCTCAACAAACAAGTATTCAATCAGATTTGCTATCTATGGGAGCGCCCATTGATGTTTTATTTATGACACAGCTGGCTAATCAATTGCAGACGTATGTGTTGGCTTGTCCAGATCTCTGAGCTAATACTGTTAACGCTCTATTGATCTATAGGACAGAATGATAGGATACGCGTATCCTCCGGCGCTGTTGTTTTTAGCAGGTATTGCTAAGATAAACAACCACAATACATTTCTGTTGATAGCATCTCTATCTTCACAGAGATCATGAGTAATTTACTCTCTTGTCTACTGTGGATCTTAACGTGAAATCTTCCTCTATGTGAGGATCTTTTTTCACTGGGTAAATCGTGTCATCTTTATCACAACCAGCAAGGTCGCAACCTTCATGTATTCCGTTGTGTGGTCCGTATTGCATTGTAAGCACTGTACTGGACGAGCTTTGGACGCGATTTCTTACTATAGGAGATCCTCTTCTTCGCTATTCTATGCGACTAAAGTGGAGGCTCTTCCGTCGTGGTGTAGGGATCATTATGTTCATATGGTTGATCCCTCCATACTACTCATTGCTATTTTTTAGTATACTTGTTTCACAAGATCTACTGCAGCCTGTTGTTATTTAGGTTATAGGTTTATGTTACCTCATACCTATGCACTCTACGATAGTTTACAATTGAGTCTTTTGTCTCTTTATCTAAGTCAGTTAGTAACTTTTTGATAAATAGACTTAGAATCTTTAGATTAAATTCCTATACGGATTTTAACTTCAGGTTCTTATTTAGCTAAGTAATCATTTGAGCCTCTGGAAACAGTAGTTTTCAAATTCTGACCTTTTAGACAGTAATTCTGTTGGTTTCTCTTTTACTGTAGAGTCAGTGAGTTTCATGCACTATCGATGGATGATTTTCACTTTCATAGTTTCGGAATCAATACTTCCGTTACTATTTAGGTTGGATTGTTGCATAAGAGTTAGGCTCCTATTATCCGGAACCTATTATTTTAAGGTCCTTCCGTCTTCGTATGGGCATAGGCCTTTACTCTTTCCGGGTACAGTTTATGTATTTATAAACAGTTATCTGTTTATTACAAGGGCGTAAGCTTCTTCTGTCTTTGATGTCCAGTAGAAGGACGTTACGCTCCATTTTATTGTTAATGGATTCTATTAACTAGCGTACTGCTTATGGTATATCATTGGCTTAGCAGTTGTGCTTAAGATTTCGGCTCATGAAGTAAGAGTTCTTCTACTTCTTGGGCTTACATTAATAGTGTTCTATTATAGATTTTTGAAGGCTGCTCATTGCGCTCAGCCATCCATTCATGAATTTTATCTCAGAAATATCGAGTCCATTTCTGGAGGCCTCTATTGTTAGGTCTATTATCTACTGCTCAGAATGTCTTTCACTTAACAGTTGCTACTATAGCTAGGTAGGCTGTCTGTTTCGGCAGTGTCTCCGTTCGGCTGCCCTCTTCGCTCTGGGCTATTTGACCCAGGGCAAGAAAAAGGGGGGGGGGGAGGGTGTTCCCTTGGGTCACCTGTTTTTACTATGAAAACAAGGGGATACCTCCTCCGGAGTTAGTAATTCTGAGCTGTTATTGGGATGGTTGTTTAGTGAGAAGTTTAAGTTTATAAAATTCATTCAAGTCTTAGTTTTTAAAGTATAGCTTTTGAATATTGCATATGTCAACGGACATGATTATGCAATTCTCACTCACTTTTAGGAGTATAAGAGTCTCTATTCTCTAGACTTACTTTATTATTGGCTTACTTTAAAAATTATTAGTATAAGGATTATTGGATATTAATAGAGTACATGGATGTATGAAGCTCAATTTTTGGAAGGTGTTGTATCTTTCTAATTTATCATAAATAAGAAAGATACATGTAAGGCCTATTACTTCTTTTCCCTACAGGGGATGACTCTATTTTATTTTATTGAGCGTATTCCATTTTGCTCTATGTCCTTGGCCCTCCAGCCTTTTTACTATTCAGCTATGTCTGGGTCATTGGTACAGTATAAAAATGTTAAAAAATTTATAGTAATTTATATATTTTTTATACTTACCAATGACCCAGACGGGGATGGCCCTCCCAGGAGTTGGGAACTCTTGCCTCCCCGCTGAGTACATAGCGCTTACCAGGCACTGGTTATTAGAATGATAAATGGCGCCAATTTCGGAACGTCCTTGACACTGCGCATGCGCAGTAGGGGCGAAGTGTGGAGGGCCTCTCAGGACATGTTTTCTTTAGTTTTAGATGCAAATTTTGGGGATTGGGGGGCAAAATTTGTGTTTGGCCCTATATTTTAAGAGTTAGCACCAGCTATGTCTGGGTCATTGGTAAGTATAAAAAATATATAAATTACTATAAATTTTTTAACTTTTTCTGAACTGTGGGCTCGACATGTGTAATCATTTTTTGATAAGTGCAATTAAAAAACATTGTGTTTGTAAATCAAATGATCACACAAGTGGTTGCTCACCTCAATACAAATTTGTATTTTGTCGAGATATTCTTACTTTCAATGGGAGAAATATGTTATTGTTGGAAGATAGATTTCAGAAATGGGAGTTGACCGACAACAGTAACTATAGTGCTTAGCCCTTAGCTTTCTGGTGCTGCATTTCTACCCTTATCAACACTGATCATCTCTCCTTGAACCGTCAGAAAATCAGCAATTTGTATCTTTTTGACAGAGCTCAATGAAATTTTTCAAATGGGCTACACATTTCTCAGTTCTTGACTATTTAAGGGAAGATAATTGATGTTGAAAATTGGGAATTTTCGCACCAGTATGCAAAGTGTTAATACTGTTTCAGTGTTGTGCATCTCTTATATAAATGCCACAGTATGCAGTCTGTTAGGGGGCGCGGTGGCAACCGGTTCTTGTCAGATCACCAAAGTTAAGCAACTCTGAGCCCGGTTAGTCCTTGGATGGGTGACCGTCTGAGCGATCGATTCGGACTCCCGCATTGTGTCCTTGGGCAAGGCACTTAACCCCAGTTGTCCACATGGGAGCACGATGATGCATACTACACGTCGATGGTATGTATGTCTTCAAGAAATCTAACCCTGCCTGTGCTGCAGTGCAGAGTTACGATGTTGGGGAGCTGGCAGCTGCTCGTCATTGCTCGGTGGTTCTCTTCGGGTATTCCGGCCGCCTCCACCCATCAAACTGTCACTGACACGATATGACCTTGGCAGTTAAAGTGTTGTTAAACCTTAATAATAATGCAGACTGTTAATGTGGAACAAAAATGTTTAACCCTCAAAGGGCTGGAGATTTTTATACATTTATGTGTTGAAAGTCTACCTCCTGTGGCTTTGCAGTTGTTTGTAGTCAAGTCTTGGCTGCCTATAGAGGCAGCCAAGACTTGACTACAAACAACTGGCAAAGTACTTAGAAAACAAGTTTTGAGTTTGCCCAAACAATGCATGTTCGGGCACCTGTTCCTTTGCATTAAAAAGTTATCAAGGTCAAAACTTGGCCCTTAAGGGTTAAAAATGGCCATCCCAGGGTGTTACATTTATTATTGTATCTTTGTATAGATTGAAAATACACATGGTAAAGAGGAGGTATACAGTAACAGAATCAATGACCATTTGGTTCCTTGTATTGCCAAATTTGCTACGTCTGTTCAAGATGATTCATTGTGGAAGTCACTAAATTATCAAATACTTTTGAAGACCAGAAATCCATCAAGAGAGGTAAGTTCAAGTATGGGGTGAGTGTTTTGCAGTAAAATAACCAATGGTCTGGTATTACCACTCAGAATAATACTCATTTTTTGTGTGAAAAAACCTGACAAGCCGAAGATGAATTTAAGCAGGGTTTTGTCAACCGGACCCATTTCCCCCGCTGATCATTTACTGATAAAGTATAAAACCCAGTCAAAAAAAACAAACAACATGACGCCGTAAAATTCTGGTCAAGATACGGTCATTCTCCCAACAAAGTTGACACATTTTAGGAACCTCATTTCCGGAATTGGCATTCTACAACTTAAGATTGTCAAGTGTCATTCAGATATTATCACTATTTTCCGCTGTTTGCTGACTAGCTAAGATGTCACATGCCGATTGTAGCGAAGATTCAACATAATTATTCTCACGAAATCGTTCACACTAAAACATGAATCGCCGTCTCAGATGCAAGGAAATGGCCTTCTTTGCCCGGTGCTTATGATGGTCTTGCCAGACGATCTGTGATTTTTTTCCTCCTACGGGACCCACACATTTATTCCTATCGGAAACCCTGATTTAAGCCAATTGACCTTTGATTCCTGGAGATGCATTAACTAATACCAGGTATGTAATTATTTAACCCTTTACCTAACATGAAAAGCAGACGACACTTGCAAAAAAAATTCTCGTTCCAATGAGGGGTCATAACCTATGTTTTTGAGACAAAAAATTAAAAAATAATGAAAATTAATTGGTGATTTTTGAGAATTGCGCTGGCCGATTTTGGCCATTGTATTGGGTAAAGGGCTAAACAAAACCATACATATGTAACCCTCATTGGAATGAGCTTAATATCTTCCACCAAGTACATCTTTCCCACCCCCCCCCCCCCCCCCCACCCTACCTGGTTTATCTCCTCCTACACACGCACACCTGAATTCTTTTTTCCATTATCATTGTGAGAAGAATTTCATCCATACTTTCCATTTTGAGCACTCCTAAACATAGTTGCAAAGAGAAAAAGATTTGATATCATGAACTGTTATTGCTCAAATCATTGTGGGAGGAAAATTTCATGCACATCGTCTATTCCCAAGACCTGTACAGAAAACAGAAAATCAGACCGAGAAAGATATGGTGACCAAGGTATCTTACCCACTTGTTTTTTAAGACCTAAAAATTTTTGTTTGATCACATTTCCGCAGTATTTTGCATTTCCAAAATCCATAAGCATTAGTGGTGAAATTTTTTTTTTTATTGTTGGGACCAGCTTATCTTTAGCCACCCCCCCCCCCCCCCCCCCCAACATTCAAGTCAAAAGTTGGGTTTTCCTTTACTTGAACCACTGTAAAATTAAAGTGGAACATAATATTTTTCTGCTGTCAATGACCGTAGAAAAATATTTCCCTTCTTCATTTCACTTCACCCCTTATGAAGTTAAGATAACATTGTGTATTCTCCATAGGGAAAGGTCCAGGGACTTCCTCAGGGAAAATAATTTTTTCATTCCAATTTGATAGCCCCAAGTACTAGTTGAAGGATTAACTGGTGGTGTTTGGGAAGCCCATATTTGGGCTTTGTTCTAAGTGCAGGTACCACAGGGCTTATATTTCGTCTAAATTTGTGAGAATCCATTTGGATTCTCGTGAAAATGGTTGCGAGAATCCATACCTACTATGAGTGTCCCAGGATCCCATGACGCCACCGAGGTTGAACCACTGTTGTATACTGATAACACATGTTAACCTTTTACCCAACACACTTTTTTAATTTTTAAAACTAAGTTTGATAATTTTTAAACAATAAATAATAAATAAATGATAAAATAATTAAATGAACAATATTTACCAATAAAATCTTACAAATATGGCTGTCGTTGGAATGAGCCGGTTCCAATGACAGCCATATTTGTAAGGTTTTATTGACAAAGTGTCAGGATATTTCAGGTCTTGTTAGCCTTCTATTGGTTAATTTGTTGCCGCTGTGTTAGTTAAAGGGTTAAATTGACGCGAATCCTAGCAGAGGTGCAGCGAGAATCTACATGGATTCTCGCCGGTTTTATTGCGCGAATCTTTGTGCGAATCGATTTTCGGATTCTCATCGAAATATAAGCCCTGTACCACAACATAAATGTTTCTTATTCTTTAGATATTTGAAGTGAAATTATCCAGTCCATATCATTTTACTTTACTACAATGCAATTGCTCCCATCAGAACCCGTGTTTTCTATTTTACTGGCTGTTACGGGAGCTAAAAAAAATGCACTTGTCGAAAAATATTGTGGAGCACTAATATACTGTGAGGGCTTATAAGTGTGTGTTGTTTTGAGAAAACAGCAATCTGTAGAAAGTTAATGGTTATAATTCAGTAGATCTTTATACATTTAAATTTAAAGTTTCTGGTGTTTAGTTTAAACAATATTTATTTCGTAAACTCAAAATGTAAAATAGTTTACAGAATATATGGATTCAGCAGTAAGCATGCAAGCTTATATTTAGCTGTTTCCGCTTGATGAGCATATTACAGTCGAACGAACATACTTCAAGAGGATGGGAGAAACGCAGACAATGAAATGATTTTGGAAATGGAGCTGTGTTATGTCATGGAAGCAGTGGTAATTGACCTCAACCCAAGGATGGTGTTTGGTGACTGTATTCCTGCAAAATTCATGTACTAGCATTTTACAGGTGCAATTTACTCCTGTCTCTGATTTCACTGGAGCTAAAAACTGCACCCGTCAAGTTTGTTCATTTCCAGCACTGGTTTAAATGCTTTTTGAGAATATTACAGGTTGGTTTTGGCCATTAGGTTGCGTAAAGCATTGCTATAGATGTGATTTCCACTAAGACTGTATAGTGGGCGCATTTAGTTACTAAATGAATAACAACAATTTTTTTTATGACCATGAAGTGTGACAACCCTGTGCAGTGCACAGGGTTAGCCACTCTTTCTGGTTATAAAAAATTAGTGATGAACCAATTATCAAAACTTGCTATCAACCGATTACCAGTTATTTCTCTGCCGATTATGCTGATTCTGATGCCGATTCTGATGGAGAAGAAAATCTGCTGGTGCTTGTTATACTACAGAATTTCATTGATAAATCATCAATTACAAAAGCTTAATACCACATAAGTTCTCAGAGTATGCATATTTAGTGCTGGGCAATATTAGCCAAAATAATATTTGCATTTTGGTTGGAGTGTGGGGAAAAGATAGTTATTAACGATACAATCACTCGATACTGTTCTCATGAAGATTGAGTTTTATTCCGGTAAACAGTGTTAATACGGGTTTGTGTAAGGATATAATACACTTGGCTGTATTAACCAGGAATATACTTTGTGTCTTAAATGAATAATAATTTTAATGTTAATGTGTGTTGTGAAGCGGTATGACACATGGTTTACACGTATGTCAGTATGTATTCTTCAGTGCTCTTTTTTTCACCTTGTCACCTCCCCTGATGTGTTTCTCTAATGTTTACATGAACTCTATAATCTTCGGGAAATGGTGGCGATCTCGTACCGATTGCAGTTAGTAAATTCCGTAAAATCTTTGCTCTACAAATCCCTAAATTTCCTCCTATGCACTACACACGTTTTTAATGGGGAAGCTTTATTGAAATGGCCAGATATCAATATTTTAATAGTCAGTGTTAAATATAGAATAATTGGAAACTGCCGTTTTTTAACTGCTGGTTGTGATAATTGGCCGATGCCCCATTCCCGGCCGGTTCCAATTGCTGATTCCGATTATTGGTTCATCACTATAAAAAATTAGTAACTGCCATATCACACGCTACAAAGAAATGTAGACTTACATGATGAACAGGGTTAGTCTCAAAATAGAGATGAGAGGGGCATGTTGGCATTGCGCTAACCGGTTCTCGTCAGATCACCAAAGTTAAGCAACGTTGAGGCCTGGTTAGTCTTTGAATGGGTGACCATCTGAGTGATCGATTCAGACTCCCACGTTATGTCCTTGGGCAAGGCACTTAACCTCGACTGTCCACATGGGGGCATGATGACGCGGTGTACTAAGGCGTACTGCACGTCGATGGTGCACATGACTTCAAGCAATCTAACCCTGCCTGTGCAGCAGTACAGAGTTACGATGTTGAGGAGCTGGCAGCTTCTCATTATTGCTTGGTGGTTCTCTCCGGGTACTATGGCTTCCTCCAGCCATAAAACTGTCACCAACATGATATAACCTTGGCTGTTAAAGTGTTGATAAACCTTAAATAAATAATGAATCTTATAAACAGAGAGAAAAGATTGACTAAGCCTGTGCATTACATAGAGTTAGTTGGTAAGATAACTTATTTCCAAATGAAACAAAATACTGCATTTTGATTGGCTGAGAGGTAGGATGTAACTTGCCATCCACAGTAGCCTTTTTTTACACCGTGGTTAACCATGGTGTAAAAACAAGAATACACAATAGCAACCTATATGGCTAAAAAAAAGTACCCATTTTTAATTATTAATTCATACCTTCTGCTCGGTTATGTTATAACAAAAATAAAAATTCAGGAAATTTAATATTTATGTGCAATAAAATATTACAGATATGGATGTAACTGGAACTGGCTCATTGAGCCAGTTCCAATGACATCCATATTTGTCTGATTTTATTAAGAAACTGTATTACAAAGTACAAATTTTCTGTCAGTTTTTTCCCACAATTTAGGTTAAAGTATTTTTTAAGTACACCAAAATTCTTGGAAATAAATCTGTTATCCTTGTGTTTTGCCTCAGGGTGTATGAGTTCCCAAACCGGTGTAAATTCCCATACACCCTGGAAAACACAAGGATAACTAATAATATACTGGAGAACCATAAGCATTGCACAAATTAGTAGGCTTTATATCGTACACTTAATGAAAATATACCCTGACTAAGGCTGTAAAAATGCACAAAAGGTTAGTTGGTTAACTGTTACCTTGGATACAGGATTCAAAGAACTGATGGAAATACTTGTAATGGATTGGGCCTAAAAAAATAAAAAATCTGTTTCTCAGGCCCTCCCGCATTGTCCTTTTGGCTGCCGCATGCTCTCTTTTTATAACCAATGTAAACTTTAAAAAAATAAAAATTAAATGGTTCATGTCTGATATTTTACCAAAGTTAAAAAAAAATTGGTAAATTTGTCCCTTGAGCGCAAGAAGGCTTTGCAATGCTGAAGCATTGCAAAGCCTTCTTGCTCTCAAGGGACGAAATAAACTACCACCCATGCTATTCCGTAGATTATGAGTCCTAAAACATAAACCAAGAACATGAACTTTTAATGGCAAAGAAATAATTACACAAAATAAAAAGTAAAATTAAAAAACGCTCGCCCGCATGCAATTTTACAAATAATGGCCCGAGAAACAGAAGATCTACGTTGTGTGGCCTTGTAGAATTTTTTTTTAAAGTGACTTTCAAAATGAAAACATATTCCATTTTCAATTAATAACTTGCTCAATTTTAAATAGCAATTTTTGTGAATGGGACTGGTGAGATATGGCCCTCACATGAGGTAACTGGTAAAAACTCCTGGCATAACATGGTAGCTTTCCTTTGTCTTTCAGGTCCGACTTTCTGCTTTAGAAGTCCTTTTGGAATTACATAAGGTGCTTGGTAAAGACTACATGTCAGTTCTTCCAGAAACAATTCCATTTTTAGCTGAGCTCATGGAAGGTAAGCCACGACAATTTGTAAATGTTTTCATTCCTTGTGTTATAGATGTCAGTGCCCTATTAGGGAGCGCGGTGGTTTAGTGGTAGACTGTTGGACTTCTATGCTAGACGTCCTGAGTTCAATCCTCATCCGGGATGACCCGCGTTGTGTCCTTGGGCAAGGCACTTTATCCTGATTGCCTACATGGGTGCACGATGATGCCGTGTACTAAGGCGTACTCAACGATGATTGTGCACATGTCTTCAACCACTGTAACCCAGTTTGAGCGGAGCTTTAACAGAGTTAGAATGAGGAGCTGACAGTTGCTCGTCGATGCTTGGTGGTTCCCTCCAGGTGCTCTGGATTCCTCACCCGTAAAACTGTCACAGTCATTGTGCATAAGTATTTGACCTTAAACACTAATAAATAAATAAATGACAATGCCCTGTTTCTTGTGATTTTGAACAGCATCTTTAAATTTGTACGAGGCCATAGATATGCATATTTTAGTCTTGGGGACGTAAAAAGTACATCTGGGATCTTAGTGAGAAGCTGCAAGATGCTTGTGCTTTTGGGTGAAATAAAATCTACCACATCTTTAAATATACAACCTTCATATTTATATAAATTTGATGCCAAAACAGTGAATGTTTTCATGAAGCATTTTAATGTAAGCCTTTTTTTAAAAAAGAATAGAAGCCTCAAAATTATGAATGCAATGTTGCTTAGTTCTGAAGCTTATCCATGTCTGTTTTCAGCTGAAGTGGAAAACTAAAATATGAGTATTACTGAAGAATCTTCATAAGTGAATATTTCATACTCAAATCTTCAAATAAATGAGGTGTTATGTCATGGCCCCACAATGTAGATGTTCTGTTTCTCAGGGCATTATTTGTAAAATTGCATGCGGGCGAGCATTTTTTTATTTTATTTTTTATTTCGGTAATTATTTCTTTGCCCTCAAAAGTTCCTGTTCTTTGTTTGTTTTAGGCCTCATCACCTACAGAATAGCATGGGTGGTGGTGTATTTCATCCCTTGATAGCAAGAAGGATTTGCAATGCTAATGCATTGCAAAGCCTTCTTGCACTCAAGGGACAGATTTATCAATTTTTTTTTAACTTGAGTAAAATATCAGACATAAACCATATAAGTTTTATTTTTTTTAATTTACATTGGTTATAAAAAGAGAGCATGCAGCAGCCAAAAGGACCATGCATGCAGGAGGGCTTGAGGAACAGATTTTTAATTTTTTAGGCCTATCCAGAATTTTTTTTAATTATGCCTTGATTTGAATGAAAATTTGAATTTACATTGTCATGGCTGTCTGTCCATCCATCAATCCATCTAAATTGTAACATTTTCCATATCAGAGAGCTAAATTGTGATAAGCAAATTGTGTCTGTGTGGTGGGAATAAAAAGAAACATTATTACTTTCCAAAGTGTTATAAACGATAACTTCACAAGTGAATTATACAATCAACAATTGTTCCATGTATCCGTGCGCGCAAACGAAGACACTTTGCCATGGGTGTAATGGGGACTTCATTGTTTTTTGTGTTTTTTTTTAACCCTTTACCTAACATGAAAAGCAGACAACAATTGCCAGAAAAATTCTTGAATACTATTATTTTCATTTTTTGTCTCAAAAACATAGGTTATGACCCCTCATTGGAATGAGCTCGATCCAATGAGGGGTCATAACCTATGGTTTTAGAGACAAAAAATGAAAAAATAATGAAAATTAATTGGCGATTTTTTAGAATAGCGCTAGCCATTTTGGTCGTTGCACTAGGTAAAGGGTTAAATAATATAAATTTTGTTAATAATGAAAAGTAATAAACAGAGTAATCGCTGGACTGGACTGGTTACATGAAATAATTCATTCGAGGCGAGGGACTATATTGTAAAACACTCCTGCGCATTTGCGCACTCGTGTTGATACACGTCCCTCACCGCGCAGGAATTATTTCACATAACCAGTCCAGTCAAACAATTACTCTCTGTATATTGGAGGAAATGCACAATTAGTTGTTATATAGCATATGGTAATTTCTGAATTTACAGCAAATATGTGAAGTAAGATTTCGGAGCTACTGCTAAATAAATTGAGGTGAGAATGAGGTACAAACTAACGACCGTTTGCCTCACATGGAAAAGCAGATGAAACTAGTAAAAACATTCTTGAATAACTAATTTTTTTCATTTTTTGTCTCAAAAACATAGGTATGACCCCTCATTAGAACAAGCTCGACGAGTTCGTTCCAATGATGGGTCATAACCTATATTTTTGAAACAAAAAATGAAAAAATAATGAAAATTAATTGGCATTTTTAGAATAGCGCTGGCCGGTTTTGGCCGTTACGTTGGGTAAAGGGATAATAACTGTTATTATGATAACCTTTACCCAAAGAACACATTATTAAAATTATGTCTTTTAATTATTTTTTTTTAAATTTAAAAAAAAATTTCTACAAAACTATATTGTGATGCCTCATTGGAAAAATTGCAACAAGCTCGTTCCAATGAGGGGGGGGTCACATGATATGATTTTGTTGAAATTGTTTGAAAAATGTATGTTGTTTTCAACCGCTTAACACGTAAATCCAAATGCTCAGATTATTTTTACAATAATAACACCTGTACAAGCTACAAATGACTTGACAGTGTTTCTACATTATTGTTTGCTGCCTGTACAGGCAGCAAAAATTTGATTCAAAAGTCAGTGTATTCGGTTCAGTTCGATTCGAAATCGGAAATTCGAATATTTTCGAATATACTTCGGCCATAACTGCTCATTCCAAAGAGAGGTCATAACCTATGTTTTTGTGACAAAAAATGAAAAAATTAGTTACCGTATTTACTGTATGTATTGGGACACTCTATGATTTGGGACACACATTTTTTCCAGAAAACTATATTTTTTTTATGCTCTAAAGTTTGGGACATTCAGGAGATTTGTTTCCAGTTGACCCGTCGCTAGTAGCAGACGACACTCATCAAAAAATTTCTTCAGTAACTAAAAATTTTCATTTTTTGCTTCCAAAACATAGCTTATGATCCCTCATTGGAATGAGCGCAATGCGCTCGTTCCAATGAAGGATCCTAAGCTATGTTTTGGAAGCAAAAAATGAAAATATAAAAAAAATTGGACGGCGATTTTTGTACATAGTGATGGAAAATGAATCACACACAACTTTATTCAGCATCAAATCAAGACTAGGCTGTATTCTTTTCCCATTTTCTAAGAATTGGGACACCTGTGAAAATACTTATTTTTAGCTGTCCCAATACATAGAGTAAATACGGTATTCAAGAATTTTGTTTGCAAGTGTCGTCTGCTTTTCATGTTAGTTAAAGGGTTAAAATATCACCATTTTTATACAATTTTTGCCTCTGCTTATGGGTGCATTCCAATGAAGGAGCATATGCTAGTTTGTTTTTTTTTAGGTGTTCAAGAATCTTTTTGCTCTGGATGTCTTCTAGTTATTTTAGACCCAAATGGAAGCCACTGTCATGGCTCTATTGAAAGTGCTGGAAGCCACATTAGTGGCTTTACTCGGTATACATTAGCCAGAGGCTTGATCAGTAGAAGAAATTTTATTTTACAGTGGAGCCCACTTAATTGGATATCTCTTAATAGTATATCCCTGTTAATTGAATATAATTTCCCAACACAAAACCATTTACCATACCTCCAGTACAAATTTGACCTGTTAATTGAATATAGGTTATAGAGTAAACTCCTGTTAACTGGATAAAAAATCTTGTAATCTGTCGAGAAATTACCCTGACTCTCCCAGTTTTCCTTTGTTTATAGTCCTATTTGGCCTCAGTACATCCAATTTAGGCATTTAATCTATTATACCTTGTTTGACAGAGCTCACGGAGCTCTGTCAAACAAGATGTAATAGAATAAATGCTAAGTTTATCTCAAGAATACAAGAAAGTGGCACAATCCCTGTTAATTGAATACTCCTGTTAATTGAATAATTTTCATTGGCAAAGTGGCCGTTCAATTAACAGGGTTCCATTGTATAAAAAATTGTTTGGTTGGCTCTCTCCAATAAATTGTAACAAAACAATTATGAATAAAGTCTTTCTAAACTAAGGTTACTTGTGCTAGTAACGAGGGGTGCGTTTCCGTCGCAAATCTGGATTAATCGAGATTGATAATCCAGATTTCGATTAACTTCTTCACGGATACGACCTACACGCATTTCAATCGGTTTTCAGAATTTTTCTTCGACCCCCCCCCCTCCTCCTGGTATACCGTAAAATCCGTTCAATTTCAACTACATTGTATTTAATATTTTCACAAAATTTAAATGAAAGTCCAACAAAATTTTAAATTTTAATTTCAATAAGTCGCATAATAATAAAAATTAAGGCTTTTGTAGAATGCAGTATAATTAAAATGTGCAAAAATTTTTAATAACTCAAAATTCATTGGTAGGATTGCACTGTCACAAGTTACTAATGTTTTAATATCTTTAGAATCCCTTACCATTCATTTCTGTATTTTCGTGTCAACAAATATAGATTTACTGACTGCGCATGTCAGGATTGAAATCCAATTCACCTTTCGAGAAGGATTGGACGGATTAATAAACTAGATTATAGCTTTTTTCAATAAGCATCAATCTGACCATACTGCGCATGCGTAATTAATCTCGATTAATCCAGATTGACCACGGAAACGTACTGTAGGTATCTTTAAAAAAAATACCTGTGTTTCAAATCATCTTTGAAAAATAATTTAGCACTCAACCATATAAAGCAGTTAAAACATTAATTAAAAACTAATTGATGTCTATTACAGATGATGACGAAACGGTAGAGAAAAGATGTCGAGAAGTTACCATTGAAATGGAAAGAACACTTGGAGAATCTCTTCAAAAATACTTCTGAAGCATACTAATGAGAGGAAAATAAACTATCATGTGTATACGTTGTTATTTTGTTGATATATCAATTGAACTATGAAGATTTGCAGAATGTTAAAATGTAGAAGGCAATTGAAAAAATAAACACCTTAAAAACTCTTGTTCTGTTCATTTATACAATTAATATAGACATTGAATTGAAATTCTTTATTAAAATTTTAACACTTTACCCAACGAATCGGCCGCATCCGCCCACGTAATATGCAAATGCAGCAGTTGAAAAAATATTATTTTTCAAAAAATTTCAACAAAACCATATCATGTGACCCCTCTTTGGAACGAGCTCGTTCCAACGAGGGGTCACATGATATGGCTTTGTTGAAATTTGTTGAAAATTTTTTTAAAATATTTAAAATAAATTTTTATATCGTCTGCATTGGGTAAAAGGTTAAGAATCTGTCCATGAAATGCTGAATATTTTGTTGATGATTTTATTCTATGTACCAGTCACAGGACAAATAAATATGATGAATAAAATTGTGTTGGGTTACTTTATTTTCTTTTCAAGAAAAACAGTGTATTTTAAAACCTTTCAAATGCAACAATTGCGTGTACATTTTTCCTGAAACATTTCATACAGATTTACCAATTACAAGCCAATCTGATTATTAAGTCATAGTTTGTCAGAGGAAAATTGGTGTCAGTTATGAGTACTTTTTACATACAATCCTGCCATGATAAATGAACATACCTGACAACCTATTAACGAGTCTGCATGGCGTGCCATAATTGCCATATTTTTTGTTTTGTCTCTCACTGTCTCTCTCTCTCCCTCTGTCTCTCACTGTCTGTCTCTGTCTCTCACTCTTGCTCTGCATCTCTCTCTCTCTCTTTCTCTCTCTCTCTCTTCTCTCTCTCTCTCTCTCTCTCTCGATCAAATATAATGTTATGTATTAGTCCCCACAGAGTAGATGATTGTTTCTCAGGCCATTTTTGTTTGTAAAGTTACCTGTAGGTAGGAGCTTCTTTATTTTATTATGTCTCCCCTTCCCAGAAGGGAGACATATTGTTTTAGTGCATATTCTTCTTCTTCTTCTTCTTCTTCTTCTTCTCATACAAACTTTGTCCGGGCCATAACTTTTTTGTCTTTTGACCTACACCTTAGATACTTGGCATGAGGATGTATCACCATGAACCGGTGTGTGCAATGTACCATAGTGACCTTCATGTGACCTTGACCTTTGACCTGAAGGTCAGATTTATGCGCTTTTGTAAGGGAAACTGTCTGGACCAGAACTTTTTTGTATTTCGAGTCAGGCTTTAGATATTTGGCATGTGGATGTATCACCATGAGCCGGTGTGTAGCGTACCATTGTGACCATCATGTGACCTTGACCTTTGATCTGAAGGTCAGATTTGTGCTTTTTTCAAGGAAACTTTGTCCAGACCCAAACTTGTTTGTCTTTTGAGCCAGGCCTTAGATATTTGGCACGTGGATGTATCACCATGAGCCGGTGTGTCGTATACCATTGTGACCCTCATGTGACTTTGACATCAAGGTCAAATTTATGTACTTCAAATAAGGAGTAATTGTCCAGACCAAAATTTTTTTGCTTTTTGACCTAGGACTTGGTTATTTGACATGTGGATGTGTCACCATGAGACTGCATGTCGTGACCTTCATGTGACCTTGACCTCAAGGTCAAATTTATGTACTTCAAATAGGAAGTAAT
The DNA here is from genome assembly GCA_031216915.1 of Pictodentalium vernedei. Lineage (NCBI taxonomy): Eukaryota > Metazoa > Mollusca > Scaphopoda > Dentaliida > Dentaliidae > Pictodentalium > Pictodentalium vernedei. The sequence goes on from CM062293.1 coordinate 24,866,963, forward strand.
TGTCCAGACCAGAATTTTTTTGTTTTTTGACCTAGGACTTGGTTATTTGACATGTGGATCTGTCACCATGAGACTGCATGTCGTCTACCTCGATGACCTACATGTGATCTTGACCTCTGACCTTAAGGTCAAATTTATGTACTTCAAATAGGGAATAATTATCCAGACCAGAACTTTTTTGTTTTTTGATCTAGGACTTAGATATTTGACACGTGGATGTATCGCAATTAGACCGCATGTCACATGTAATCATGACCTTCATGTGACCTTGACCTCAAGGTCAAATTTATGTACTTTAAATAGGGAGTAATTGTCCAGACCAGATTTTTTTTTTTTTGGACATGTGGTTGTGTCACCATGAAACCGTATGTCCGCTACCTTGATGAACTGCATGTGACCTTGACCTCTGACCTCAAGGTCAAATTTATGTACTTCCAATAGGGAATAATTGTCCATATCAGAACTTTTTTGTTTTTTGACCTAGGACTTAGATGATTGACATGTGCATGTATCGCAATGAGACCACATGTCATCATGACCTTCATGTGACCTTGACCTCAAGGTCAAATTTATGTACTTTAAATAGGGAGTAATTGTCCAGACCAGAATTTTTTTTTTTTTTTGGACATGTGGATGTGTCACCATGAAACCGCATGTCCGCTACCTTGATGAACTGCATGTGACCTTGACCTCTGACCTCAAAAGGAAGGGGAGACATATGTTTTATTGTGCTAAAACACTTTCTAGATTTTTTTTATATTTGTAATTATTTCTTTGCCATTGTTTTAAATATTGGGCCTCATAATCTACAGAATAGCTTGGGTGGTGGTGTATTTCGTCCCTTGAGTGCAAGAAGGCTTTGCAATGCTAAAGCATTGCAAAGCCTTGTTGCACTCAAAAGAACAAATTTATCAATTTTAGTAACTTGGGTAAAATATCAGACATAAACCATTTGATTTTGATTTTTTTAAAGTGAGCATTGGTTATAAAAAGAGAGCATGCGGCAGCCAAAAGGACCATGTGGGAGGGCCTGAGAAACAGATTAACTTTTTTAGGCCTTACCCCAATTTAGTAACACTGGAATAGTATTAGTAGTATTGGAATGTTTAGTGTCTCTTTTTGTTCATCTCACATGCCTCACAGTGTGGTGTTAATGTATTCCAGTTCAAGGGCAGTTACTTTGGCTTAATGTTTGCTTTCATGAAGGGAAATATGTAAAAGGTGTTTGCTTTAGTAAACTTTTTGACTTTCCAAAAAAAATGCTCTCCATAGATTTTCAGATTTTTGCAGGTGGAAAAAAGTTGTTCTTTACGTGATTTCAATTGGGTGTGGGTGGTAGTTGTAGCACAAAAAAGGGGTGTATGTACATGATGGTGTAAAATTTATCTTGTGGTCAAGAGATTATTAGGCTCCACCTCACAATACTTCCACTGTGAAATGGATATGAATATTATAAATTTAAAGTAATTTGTATATTTTTATACTTACCAATGGGCCAGACTAGCTGGTGCTTAACTAAAAGTTATTAAGGGCCAAACACAAATTTTGAACCCGCCAATCCCCAAAATTTGCTTGCAAAACCGAAAATTAAAAGTCCTATCTGGCCCTCCATACATTTACTCTCTGCGCATGCGCAGACTTCAGGAAGTGACCAGAATTGGCGCCAACATCATTCTTTGTTTGGCCCTAAAGTCATCAACAATGAAAATGATATCTGTGCTTTAAAATCTTCTTTTTTGAGGATACTGGACACAAATCAATGCAAGAATTGGTAAATACAAGGCTGTTATTGGATGAAGGAAGTGTTCAATGGTGGTTTTGGACGTTCAGGGCTGTAACTTTATATTTACAAAATTATTTTATCTTTCCCAAATTTCGGGACATATGCCTGACGTCATCATTTTTAAAAATGATTATTTCACTGTTTATTAAGTATTCCTTCCCTATCCTTCCATGAACCCTTCCTGTTAAACTCTTAAGCTATTTGGCTATTTTTTTATTGAAATTTTGTATTAAATTTCCTGGGAGTTTAACATTTTTTACAGAATATTCTGTTTCTTCCCCAGGGTTACGTCCTCACCAATATATTGGAAGATCTATAGGTGGAAGGCATATCCTAAAACCACTTGCTGCTTTACTGTGGTCTGCAAGCTCAGTTTCAGATAAAATAGAACCCAGTAACCAATGCCTGGGTTGGAAGACCTCTAAAATGGGCAACATGGGTATAAATGATTGGCTAGACTTTACGTAATGTGCATGTTGCATTCACGATTGGCATTGTGCAGAAATATGTGATCTTAAACAACGCTAAATAAATAACCAAAGAGTAAGGCATGACCAGAAGTACAGTGAGACCCTGTTAATTGAATAGCTGCTTTGCCAATGAAAATTATTCAATTAACTGAAGTATTCAATTAATAGGGATTGTGTCAGTTTAATGTATTCTAGAGATAAACATAGCATTTATTCTATTATATCTTGTTTGACAGAGCTCCATGAGCTCTGTCAAACAAGATATTGTAGATGAAATAGATGAAATGCCTGTATTGGATTACAAAGACCAAATAGGTCTATAAACAAAGGAAAACTGGGGAGAGCTGGGATAATTTCTCGACAGGTTACAAGATTTTTTATTCAATTAACAGGAGTTTACTCTATAACCTATATTCAATTAACTGGTCAGATTTGTGCTGGAGGTATGGCAAATGGTTTTGTGTTGGGAAATATATTCAATTAACAGAGTTATTCATTTAAGAGATATCCAGTTAAGTGGGCTTCTCTGTACTGGTTCTTTTGAATTTGGTTTTAACTCCCTTCACTCTGATGTCAAAATATACAAATTTCAAGTAGCCATTTTTTCCCATAACGCAACTGTGAATTTAACCAATTCAATCTTGTTTGACAGAGCTCAATGAGCTCTGTCAAACAAGATTGAATTGGTTAAATTTCTAGTTGCATGATGGGAAAAATTTGCAGCTTGAACTTTAGATATTTTGACATCAGTGTGCAGGGGGTTAAATGGTATTTTGAAATTAGAAAACTTGAAAATGAGAAATTGCACCTCATTTGTTGGGGCGTACTGGGCTAGTACCAAGTTGCCATCAGTGGTGCAAAGGGTTCCCACCAGACATGTTAAGCTCCAGAATAATTATTCAGGGAACCTGAGGGTGATTTTCAGGGAAATAGGATGAATTTCAGGGAAAAGTTTGCATGGGGACAAAACAAAAGAAAAAACTTGCGAATTTTCAGCTCATGGACCACCATTAACACCAGGTTATATCCAGATCTAGTTGTCAATTGTGCTGATGCATTTATACGATGTTAAAAAATTATAAAATAATTGTTGATCTGACCCCCCTCCCCCATCCTCTTCTTCACCCCCCCCCCCCCACCCCACCCATCCCCACCCCCAGAGAGCACCACCTATGGTTTGCTTTTATCAAAATTTAAAAGCTAAAAATTTCCCAAGTCTGGAAATGTTAACAGGAAAAGATGTCCTAATGTTCAGTTACTGCAAGAACTGAAGAAGATTAGTACTTGGAAAGTATCTCATCAAAATCCTTCTTGCATGTGTGGACGCTTGTGCCCGCACAAAGCTTTTTTTTTCAACATTGAAGCATATTTTTTTTATTTTTTTTTAATTCCATTCGAAATTATCTGTGTACAGATGGCCAACAGTTAACAGTTCTGTAGTCAGCACAAGGGAATAAATGTAGTGTTAGAAAATAAGTCCATTGTGTATAAATATGCAGTCATAATATTTTTATACTGTACCAATGACCCAGACATAGCTGGTGCTAACTCTTAAAATATAGGGCCAAACACAAATTTTGCCCCCCAATCCCCAAAATTTGCATCTAAAACTAAAGAAAACATGTCCTGAAAGGCCCTCCACACCTCGCCCCCACTGCGCATGCGCAGTGTCAAGGACGTTCCGAAATTGGCGCCATTTATCATTCTAAGTTTGGCCCTTCATCAGTTAACATCTGACTGATCTTTGTGCTTTTAAATCTCAGTTTAAATGATGCCAGACACATAAATATTAGTGAAATGGTGATTCTAAGGAGGATAGAAAAGGAGGAGAGGAAAAGAATGTGTGACAGAATTTTATCAGGGCTGTAACTTAAAATTTTTTAATGAAATTATGTTAAGTTACCTATTTTCAAGGCAGCAGCCATTTTGTTGTCATTCTGATTATTTGTTACACTGTTTTTTCAAGTGTTTTTCCTCTCTCCCTGTCCTTTAAGTTCCCCCTTGCTATTCTCCCATGCTTTTGGCATAGTTTCTGTAATTATTATTACTAAAATTTCTTGGGAGTTTTAGCTTAATAACAGAATGAATTCTGTTCTTTCCCCATGTTTACGTCTTCACCTACGGGTGGTTAGGCGTTGTGTTCTGCATCTACCATCTGATGTTCTGCAGTTTCTTCCCTGGAAGTCTCTGTTTTGCATCAGATGGTGTATTTTTGGTAACTGATTTCGGGCCTGGGTGCCTGGAGTCTTATTTTAGTGTTTTTACACTCATTGTTTACATTTACAACAGCCCTCTGTGTGAGGGGGGGATTTCTAAATAATAATATCTTTATGTTATTTTAATCATAACTAGATACATTATTATTGTTCGTAAGTGTTGAATAAATTGTTTAAAATATTTTTAAAATTTTTGTCCACACTTAGGCTTGGGATCCATTGGGGCTCAACGTTACTTTTCAGAAACGTGGGCTGTTCTGAAAAAATATTTTTTCAAAATATTTTGATTTCAATTATTTTTTCTATATTAATGGATCATATTATTATTATGTATTTTGATTGCCAGGGGTTAGTGCGAGTACCAGGACTTGTTTTCTTTTCACATTGAAAGGATATTGATCAATTGTTTTAAGAGGAAGTCTTCCTCTGACCTTATTATCATTCTATATGTGGTCAGTGTACTCGCATTAACTCCTGTTCTGTATCGTATGATTTCGATGACAATATGGGAAGCGTATGTCACGGTATGTTGTTGGGGATTTGGACACTCCGGTCCTTTCCCCGCAGGGTCACTCTACTTTATCAATTTCTATTTCAGACGATCAAGATTAGGGTGATGTATCTGTGATGTCTTCCAACAGTGTGCCTCCGTCGTCACAATTAATGAAGGGCTAGCGGAAAAGTGCTCATGTAATACGCCAATTGCCTAAGAGGACCCTAGTAGGTTCGACGGCCTTTGACGTCCGCTAGCTCGCCCGGTGTAGCGTCCATTCACCGAATGGTTCGGCAGCCGGGTTCGTCCGTTGCGGTCTAGAAGGAATTTTGGGGTGATGCGAGCACTATAAAATTAACTTAATGCACACCCAGTGACGGCGGATCGGAGGGAGAACGGAGGAAGCCTTTTAGTTCGGTTCATAGCTCGTTCCGGTCCATCCGGACGGCAAGCGAGAGAGGCCCCTCTCTCGTTCAACAACATCTGGCCCCAGATGTTGTGGTACAAATGTGTCGTTAGCGGAGCATACGTCCGTCGCTCGGGACGCTCCGTTGTATAGGCAGTCCGCTCAGACTGCTAAGGCTTCCTCTTCTCGTCAGCGCACACGACCGCACCTTGGCTGCGTGACCGCCGATATATTACCAGCTTCGCCGATCAAGGATTCTTCGGCGACCAGGTCACACCATCCGGCAGCCAGGGATTCGAGACCGATGGACTCCGGACGTTCGCATAGGAAGTATGCGGGAGCCATCTGATGCGGAGCTGCCCTCGGCGAAGCACCGATAGACTGCGCCTCCGCAGGTCTCGACGCCGGACATTCTTGTGCACATAGCACAGCTTATCGCAGCATCCCAGCAGCCGACAGAAACGGTGTCGGATCGAGAATTATCCGACAGCGCTGGGTCGGTAACCGGGGACTCGAGGCCTGCAGACTCCGGACGTTCGCATAGGAAGTGTGCGGGAGTCAACGTACACGGAGCTTCCAGCGGCAATGCATCGTAAGTCCGCTACTGCACAGGCCTCGGGAACGGACGTGCTTTCCTTAATAGCACAGTTTATCGCAGCATCCCAGCATCAACTGAATCTGTCGCATATATTTTATCCGACGATGCTGGGTCGGGACGCTCCGCGGAAGCGGGTACGGACGTCCGAAAGTTTCATCCGGTCCGACGGGATACCGAAAGGGATTCGGTGGATTTCAAGCTTTCCCTTTCGGAACAACATATGCTGCGATGCCGGATAAGAAACTGATAGCGTCGGTGGACTTAGAAATTTTTGGTTCGGTTCAGGGACATCGTCCCTCAGTTCCGACATAGTCCAATAATGTCACACAAACTTTCGAATTATTGAACGACGCTATATATATTATTATTTTATGCTTGCTATCCAAGCATTTCTGGTTTCTTGTTCGAAGAGTTATGGAGATGTCTTTCGAAAGGGTGCCTCTGTCGTCATAGTTAATGAAGAGTTAGCGACAATAAGTGCTCATGGAATATGTCTATCGCTTACGGAGTGACATTCGCTAGCTCACCCGGTGTAGCGTACATTCATCGAATGGTTCGGCTGCCGGGTTCGTCCGTTGCGGTCTAGGAAGGAGATTTGGGTGATGCGAGCACTTTAATTACTTTAGTACTCACCCAGTGACGGCAGATTGAGGACAGATCGGAGGAAGCCAACAACATAGGGGACCGCATGTTGTGGTTCAGATATTTTACATTCGGAGCATATGTCCGTTGCTCGGGACGCTCCGTTATATTGACAGTCCGAGAGACTGTCTTTAATGCTTCCTCATCCTCACAGCAGGGCACACGACCGCACATTGGCTACGTGACCTCGAGTATCCGATCAGTTTCGGCATTCAGTGATTCCACAGCGAATAGGTCGCGCCATCCGGTAGCCAAGGGACACGAGGCCTATACACTCCGTTCGCTCACATATTGGAAGTATGCACGGGGTAACGATCTCGGAGCTTCCTGCGGCAATGCATCGTAAGACCGCTGCTCCTCAGGCCTCAGTGACGGACGTGCTATCCGAGTTAGCACAGTTGTTTCGCAGCATCCCAGCAATTGACGGTTTCTCGGTCGAATCAGGAATTATCCGACGGCGATGGGTCGGTGCGGTCCGCGGTTGCATCAAGCTACGGACGACCGAACGCTTTATAGGGTCCGACAGGATGGCGAAAGGGATTCGAAAGATTTCGAGTTTTCCCTTTAGTAGTATCGGAAGATGCCTTTCATATCTTCTGGCATTTCTTCCAGTGATTATTTTTCGGACTTCATTGCTGCGATCTTGGATAAGAGACTTATAGCGTCATTGGACTCGGATTTTTCGATCGGTACAGGGACTTTGTCCCTGACTTACCGACGCAGTCCAATATTGTCATTACAACATGTGTTTTATTTTTCGACGCTATATATTATATATATATATACAAGCCTGCTACTAAGCATGATAGTTTAGTTTCTTGTCCGCGTGGCTCATTTCTGCCATTTTATCTTTTTTACATATAGTTTATTTTGGCAGAGCAGGGCATACCGAGAGTTCATATGCGTCTAGACGGTGTGATTAAAGACTGCATATATTCTTTTTCGCCGTTTATGTCTTTTCCAATTTCAATGTTGGGAACGACATTATGTATAGTAGACTTAACTTAGACGCTTTATTATACGTAATCCGCCTTACTGAGGCGTTATCATTACGTCTTGAAGAAAAGATTTACGGGATATTATTCTCAATGTAATTTCTTTTGAGGGCAGTAGTTTGTTCACGTATAACTCCGCCCTTCAGTGGCTGATTGGAGTTGGTTAGACGTGATGCAGCCCTAGCTACATCCACGCGTGGATAGTAGGTTAAGAACTCTCTCAGAGTCGCTTCGTTCTCGGAGGAGCTTCTCTTCGACGGCAACTTTCCGGCAATCCATGAATTGCTTGATTTATACATTCTCTTGTCTATCTAGTGTTACAAGAGATTCAGACTGGGGCAAACATTCGGTGGTTGACTCAGAGAGTGCCGCCGCAGTTGCCGGACCCTAGTGTGGATGTTATGACGGTTGCCAGTCAATCAGATTGGGATATATACTGATCCCTACGGATTCGAAGTGCCAGGGTCTTTGGGTTCCGCAGTCTTTTAGCTATCAGTTTAACTTCCGCGGAATAATGTTTTTTTAGGCTTGCTTTATGTCATTGCATGAACATTATTCAGAAACGCATGCCCAAATTCCTGTCCTTTAATTCGACAGTAGTGGCGTATCTCCGGAACCAGGGAGGCACTCTTTCGTTTCCGTTATTCAATTTAATGGAAAGAATCCGTCTGTTGGTTATAGTACACCAAGTTCAGTTTTGGTCCGTCATATTCTGGGTCGTCTGATTGTTTTATCGCACTCCCGTTCTCTTACGGGTCGCTTGTTGCTGTCAGAATGGACTCTCAACAAACAAGTATTTAATCAGATTTGCTATCTATGGGAGCGCCCAATGATGTTTTATTTATGACACAGCTTGCTAATCAATTGCAGACGTATGTGTTGGCTTGTCCAGATCTCTGAGCTAATACTGTTAACGCTCTATTGATCTATAGGACGGAATGATAGGATACGTGTATCCTCCGGCGCTGTTGTTTTAGCAGGTATTGCTAAGATAAACAACCACAATACATTTCTGTTGATAGCATCTCTATCTTCACAGAGATCATGAGTAATTTACTCTCTTGTCTACTGTGGATCTTAACGTGAAATCTTCCTCTATGTGAGGATCTTTTTTCACTGGGTAAATCGTGTCATCTTTATCACAACCAGCAAGGTCGCAACCTTCATGTATTCCGTTGTGTGGTCCGTATTGCATTGTAAGCACTGTACTGGACGAGCTTTGGACGCGATTTCTTACTATAGGTGATCCTCTTCTTCGCTATTCTATGCGACTAAAGTGGAGGCTCTTCCGTCGTGGTGTAGGGATCATTATGTTCATATGGTTGATCCCTCCATACTACGCATTGCTAGTTTTTAGTATACTTGTTTCACAAGATCTACTGCAGCCTGTTGTTTTTTAGGTTATAGGTTTATGTTACCTCATACCTATGCACTCTACGATAGTTTACAATTGAGTCTTTTGTCTCTTTATCTAAGTCAGTTAGTAACTTTTTGATAAATAGACTTAGAATCTTTAGATTAAATTCCTATACGGATTTTAACTTCGGTTCTTATTTAGCTAAGTAATCATTTGAGCCTCTGGAAACAGTAGTTTTCAAATTCTGACCTTTTAGACAGTAATTCTGTTGGTTTCTCTTTTACTGTAGAGTCAGTGAGTTTCATGCACTATCGATGGATGATTTTCACTTTCATAGTTTCGGAATCAATACTTCCGTTACTATTTAGGTTGGATTGTTGCATAAGAGTTAGGCTCCTATTATCCGGAACCTATTATTTTAAGGTCCTTCCGTCTTCGTATGGGCATAGGCCTTTACTCTTTCCGGGTACAGTTTATGTATTTATAAACAGATATCTGTTTATTACAAGGGCGTAAGCTTCTTCTGTCTTTGATGTCTAGTAGAAGGACGTTACGCTCCATTTTATTGTTAATGGATTCTATTAACTAGCGTACTGCTTATGGTATATCATTGGCTTAGCAGTTGTGCTTAAGATTTCGGCTCATGAAGTAAGAGTTCTTCTACTTCTTGGGCTTACATTAATAGTGTTGCTATTATAGATTTTTGAAGGCTGCTCATTGCGCTCAGCCATCCATTCATGAATTTTATCTCAGAAATATCGAGTCCATTTCTGGAGGCCTCTATTGTTAGGTCTATTATCTACTGCTCAGAATGTCATTCACTTAACAGTTGCTACTATAGTTAGGTAGGCTGTCTGTTTCGGCAGTGTCTCCGTTCGGCTGCCCTCTTCGCTCTGGGCTATTTGACCCAGGGCAAGAAAAAGGGGGGGGGGAGGGTGTTCCCTTGGGTCACCTGTTTTTACTATGAAAACAAGGGGATACCTCCTCCGGAGTTAGTAATTCTGAGCTGTTATTGGGATGGTTGTTTAGTGAGAAGTTTAAGTTTATAAAATTCATTCAAGTCTTAGTTTTTAAAGTATAGCTTTTGAATATTGCATATGTCAACGGACATGATTATGCAATTCTCACACACTTTTAGGAGTATAAGAGTCTCTATTCTCTAGACTTACTTTATTATTGGCTTACTTTAAAAATTATTAGTATAAGGATTATTGGATATTAATAGAGTACATGGATGTATGAAGCTCAATTTTTGGAAGGTGTTGTATCTTTCTAATTTATCATAAATAAGAAAGATACATGTAAGGCCTATTACTTCTTTTCCCTACAGGGGATGACTCTATTTTATTTTATTGAGCGTATTCCATTTTGCTCTATGTCCTTGGCCCTCCAGCCTTTTTACTATTCAGCTATGTCTGGGTCATTGGTACAGTATAAAAATGTTAAAAAATTTATAGTAATTTATATATTTTTTATACTTACCAATGACCCAGACGGGGATGGCCCTCCCAGGAGTTGGGAACTCTTGCCTCCCCGCTGAGTACATAGCGCTTACCAGGCACTGGTTATTAGAATGATAAATGGCGCCAATTTCGGAACGTCCTTGACACTGCGCATGCGCAGTGGGGGCGAGGTGTGGAGGGCCTTTCAGGACATGTTTTCTTTAGTTTTAGATGCAAATTTTGGGGATTGGGGGGCAAAATTTGTGTTTGGCCCTATATTTTAAGAGTTAGCACCAGCTATGTCTGGGTCATTGGTAAGTATAAAAAATATATAAATTACTATAAATTTTTTAACTTTTCGGCATCCTAAGCGACTTTCAAACTGTGTTTAGTGGCTGAGGTCATGACAGGTGTTGTGTACATTTTGATTTGGAAAAGGGATGAGGATTAAAGCTATTCTATGAATAAATATATATATATATATATATATATATATATATATATATATATATATATATATTTAATTCCTTTTCATATATTTTATTTACCAAAAAACTGCATTGAAGGTGGAGTTTTCAATTTTTTGAAAGTAAGTCACCTATTTTCACTTTGACATTCACATTAATCACAAATCTCTGATTACGAAGAAAAAAACAGAAATAAACATGAACACAGTTGAAATATATATCATAGAATATCCTTTTCTTAACCCTTTACCCAACGCAGACGATATCAAAATTTATTATTTTAAATATAATTTTTTAAAATTTTTCCAAAAAATTCAACAAAACCATATCATGTGACCCCTCATTGGAACGAGCTCAATGAGCTCGTTCCAATGAGGGGTCACATGATATGGTTTTGTTGAAATATTTTGAAAAATTTAATTTTTTCAACTGTTCAGTTTGCATATTACGCGGATGCGGGCGATTCGTTAAGTAAAGGGTTGAATAAATTTAACTGAAATCCATATTTTACTGCTTCGTGAGTTTTTACCAGAGTTTGAAATGAATGTGATTTGACTCTGAATGTTTTTCATAAGTCACAACGGGAAAGAAATATTCAACTGTTGGTTTTTGGTCCAAAACTGATTCCCGTCCGGGAGGGCTGGAACTACACTGAAATTTTGGGATTTTCCTGGGCATTCCGGGAGAGTTAACATGTCTGGTTCCCACTCAAATGACAAAGTCCATGAATTTTGGTTGCTTCCTTTAGAAGTGTTTGAATCTGTTTCTTGCCATGAAAAGTACTTTATTTTCTTTCCTTGTAAGTACTTGAATTCAGTTTACCTATAACATTAGAAACAAGAAGTTTCATGATAACTCACCTCAATCTAGTGTAGTGCTCAAACGACTAGTGAATTCCAAAGTCGACTAGTCAATACCCAAAAGTCAAGTCAACTTCGACTAGTCATTGGTGATAACCTGTCTCCTTATAACACTGTTGGTGTTCCGGTAGAGTGCTGAAGGTCCAAATTTGGCTTCACTTGGGCATTCATATACAGCAACTTACTGGAACATTATTCTGTTAATGTGCTTCTAATTATGCTAAGAGTGAAATTATATAGTCTTATTTAATTTGCCTTGTTGCGATTTATGGGATAGGCACTCTCCCATTAATTGCAACAAGGCAAATTAATAACATATCCTGATAGCCCAAAATAATTCAGCACTCTACTAGTACCAGTTAAAACAAACTACTGTCACTACTATTAGATGGCAATAGATGTATACATTGATTGCCCAATATTGCTGTTCAAACTGTCTGACAGTGGCACAGAAGGGATACTATTTACCTAAAAGCTTGAACTCCTCCGACTAGTCGACTGCACAATTGAGAGTCGACTACTGGTTTGCCCAGAGTTGACATCGACTAGTCGACTAATCGTTTGAGTACTAGCCTAGTGTGCAGGTTCTAGACAATTGCAGTTTATTATGCCCCAGACTTGGTCGGATGGGGTATCTAGTGAAGAGCTGCGTACATTCGTGCGTAATGCAAATGTGTCCATCCAACATATTTGATGCTCTAGCACGATCATTATTTGTCGAATTCAAATAATGTTTGCCATGCTTGTCCGTCAACATGGGGGAACGGAACCTACAGCAGAATTAACATCTTCGTGTAAACATTTACCCTTGAGTTATTTTCCCTTGTTTAACTTGAGGGATTATGATTGAAAAATGTGTCTGTCCAACATATTTGCTGCTCTAGCTCTGTCATCATATGTTGAATTCAAATAATTTTTACCTTGCTTGTTCCTCAGCATGGGAGAACGGATCCTACAGTAGAATTAATATCTTTGCATGAGCATTTACAGTGTTATTTGCCCTTGTTTAACTTCGGGGATGATTGAAAAATCTGTCCGTCCAACATATTTGCTGCTCTAGCTCTCTCCTCAATACGTTGGATTGAAATAATTTTTGCTATGCTTGTTTATATTAGTACAGATTGCTGCAGGCACATGTCATGCTTTTGATGGCATAATGCTATCCATGGTATTGCAGGAGGGGGCATATGCCACGCTTCGTGTTGCTCTTGTTTCTTGAGTTTGTGTCATCAGTAATCTGATAATGAGGTGTGATGTCACACACTTTTGGAAAGGACTCTGAGTGTCCTTTCCATCTGTGTGTTACATCATAACATTTCATCATCATGTCATCATAACAATAGTGTTTATCATCATAACAAAGTAGATCAAATGAATAAAATTTCAATTACAGTAAAAACATTTGTTGAAAATCTAGTAATTCAGGCCAAACAAAATTAAATAATTGATTCTTGGGCATTTATAAAAAAAAAATGATTGAGGGAGGGCGGTTTTTATATGCCCGTTTTGAAAAAATGGTCGTATAAGGGTATACCACTGTCCGTCCATCCATCCGTCCACTTGTTGTACAATAACTCAAAATTCGATTAGTCATTCCAGAGTTATGGGACTTTTTTTCACATGTCGTACAATAACTTGAAAATGCTTCAAGCAATTTTTGTGATTTTTTGGGTGGAAAGTATATGTTGATGGAAGGAAGTTCCCTTTCGATTTGTGTCGCTGTCCGAATTGTCATTCCAGAGTTATGGGACTTTATTCGTCAAAATATAGGCAATTTTCCACATGTCGGACAATAACCTGAAAATTCTTTAAGCAATTTTCATGATTTTTTGGTGGCAAGTATATGTTGATGGAAGGAATCTCCCTTTCTAGTTGTGTCGCCGTCCAATATGTCATTCCAGAGTTATGGGACTTTATTCGCCAAAATATAAACAGTTTTCCCACATGTCGAACAATAACTTGAAAATGCATAGAGCAATTTTCACACAGTATGTTGTTGGTATACTCATATTGTGTGCTTCCCTCTTGTAATTAATAACAGACGTATCATGCGCTCATGGCACAGCTGTTTATTATTAATTTTATTTTTATTATACGCCCGTTTTGAAAAAACGGGTCGTATTATGGTATACCGCTGTCCGTCTGTCCATCCGGTCACACGTCGTACGATAATTCAAGAACACTTTGAGAGATTTTCGCGATTTTTGGGTAGGTGGTGTTTATCGATGGAGGGAAGCTGCCTTTCGTTTAGTGTCGCCGTTCGATTAGTCATTCCAGAGTTATGGGACTTTATTACTTAGAAAATTGTTGATTTTTTACACATCGTACGAAAACTCGAGAACGCTTTCGAGAGATTTTCACGATTTTTTGGTTGGTGGTTTATGTTGATGGAGGAAAGCTCCCTTTCGGTTGGTGTTGCCGTTCGATTAGTCATTCCAGAGTTATGGGACTTTTTTTCACATGTCGAACAATAACTTGAAAATGCTTAGAACAATTTTCAGGATTTTTTGGTTGCAAGTACATGTTGATAGAAGGAATCTCCCTTTTGATTTGTGTCGCTGTCTGATTTGTCATTTCAGAGTTATGGGACTTTATTCATCAAAATATAGGCAATTTTCCACATGTTGGACTTTGAGCAATTTTCATGATTTTTTGGTGGCAAGTATATGTAACCTGACAAGTACACATGTATACTCATATTGTGTGGTTCCCTCTTGTAATTAATAACGGGCATATCATGCGCTCATGGCGCAGCTGTTTATTTCTGAGGTTTTTGTTGCCGGTGCCTAAAATCCAGTTGTGAGAGCTAAAATTAAATACTAGAGCTTCCGTGTTGATTTTGCAGATAGTTCTTTTTTTGTAACAATGATCATACAACGCGAAATCAATAAAGAACAATTAAAATAGAGATTAAAAATAATAAGGAGTTTCTTAATTGGTTGAATGCAAGAAGCCACGATCAGGCCTTTCAGTGGGGTACCAGTGCAAAAGCCAACATTTTCCTTGCCTATGTTTCGTATTCAGTCAATCGTAACTAATAGTTTGTTCTATTACAAATTATTGGAGAGTGCCTTATGGCACTCTCCAATAATTTGTAATAAAACAATATCTCCTGAACAAATTCAGACCGCCAAAAAATAATCTAGCCCTCAACCAGTTAAATAAATATTTATTTTGTACAGAACTGCATCAATGTATACGACATATCTCTTCATAGGCCATGATGCGATACCGTTAAAATCACACCCTGTGATAGTTTTATACATTTTGAATTTGGCCTCCGGAATAAATATGACAAACCCAGCCCATCAAAAACGAATGTGCCGCTGCCTGAGATTCAAAAGATTAATTTGTTTAGTCTTGTTAGTTAGTCCAAAATAAATTCCAGTGTAATCCAGTAATCCAGTGATGAAGAAACGTTTCCAGCTCGTATTATGATGTCCAAGTATGCGTTTGCAGAAACAGTATCCAACAAATTGTAATGAAATGTTCACTGAAAAATTCAGCAGCCTCCAGTAAATTCCAATAAAGATTCGGCAAAATTCAAATGGAATTTATATCCAATAAGTTTTTCAGGCCTTTCAAAAAAATGAGGGTACCAGTGCAAAAGCCACCATTTTCCTTGTCCATGTTTAGTATTCAATAAAACATAATTAATAGTTTGTTTATGTAAATTTGTTCTGTTATAAATTATTGGAGAGTACCTATTGGTGCTCTCCAATAATTTGTAATAAAACAATTTTTGAAGAACAAATTTGGGCCACCAAAAATAGTCTAGCCCTCAAACAGTTAAATAAATATTCATCTTGTATATACTTAGAATTGTGTTGAATTTCACGATGAGAACAACGATACTTTATCAATGTATACGATATATTGCATTGCAAATCGTGATGCGATACCTCTAAAATCCCACCATGTGAGAGTTTTATACATTTTGAATTTTGCCGTCGAAATAAATATGACAAACGTGGACCGAAAAAAACAAATGCGCCGCTGCTTGAGAATCAAAAGATTAATTTTGTTTAGCCCTATTTCTTTTTACAGTACGTGAAGAGTGGATTGTAATTAAATCACCCGTGGAGTGGGGTTATCACCCAAGCTATAACTTTCAAATTGTGTACACATCGACAACAAACACAAGCAATGTTTCAGCCAATAGACCTCCGGGTTTAACCCGGAGGTCTATTGGCTGAAACTTTGCTTGTACTGGTTATGCTTTGCAGCAAATTTGCAATTATTGCTTAGGTGGAATCTCCACTCTGCAGGTGATTTAATGATAATACACTCTCCACATACTGTAGGTAAATGGTAGGCAAATGAAACATTTGTTGCCCAATTTGTACAGCCATTATAGTCCTTGAAAATTGTCAAATTCCTTGAAAAGTGCTTAAAATAGTGCTCGACTTGATTCTCTGATATCAGCGAGGCCCCTGTGCAACTGCCGAGACACTCTCTGTGATTAGAAACCTACAGTTTTTCCATGCATCGAGCAACTAAAGCAATTGTAAAGCATAGAATTGTGTTTTTTATTAGTTTCCAAAGTGTGATTTACTGAGATTTCCGAGTTTGATTATAAACGATAACTTTACAAGTGAATTATGCAATCAACAATTGTGTCATGTATCTGTGCGTGCAAACGAAGACACTTTGCCGTGGATGTAATAGGGACTTCATTGGGTTTTTTGTTTGTTTTTTTTTTTTAACCCATTACCTAACATGAAATCCCCGTGGGAACCCCAGGCAGTAAGCAGCACTTGTTTACTGTGGTAAACCAGTCACCAATGCTTGGGGTGAAAGTCCTCTAAAATGGGCAACATGTTGATCAATGATTGACTAAAGTTGACTTCATCTCCATGTTGTGTCACGATTAGCCATGGTGCATAAATATGTGACGTTAACCACCCACAAACAAACCTACATGAAAAGCAGACGACACTTGAATTCTTGAATAACTATTATTTTCATTTTTTGTCTCAAAAACATAGGTTATAACCCCTCATTGGAACGAGCTCGATGAGCTTGTTCCAATGATGGGTCATAACCTATGTTTTAGAGACAAAAAATAAAAAAATAATGAAAATTAATTGGCGAGTTTTGAGAATGACGCTGGCCGTTTTTGGCCGTTACGTTAGGTAAAGGGTTAAATAATATAATTATAGTTAATAATGAAAAGTAATAAACAGAGTAATCACTTGACTGGACTGGTGACGTGAATAATTCATGAGAGGTGAGGGATGTTGTACAAACATGCATGTGCAAATGCGCACAAGTGTTTTACAATACAGTCCCTCGGCTCAAATGAATTATTTCACGTAACTAGTCCAGTCAAGCGATTACTCTCTATGTTTTTAACACTTTGAGAGTACCATTATGCACTCTTCAATGCATAGCAATAAATAATTGTTATAAGAGATGGTAATGCCTAGTCAAGTGGAGAAATATAAAAAGAATTGTGGTTTTGTGACTATAGTTTGTGTAATACTACTACAAGTATGTGAAACTGATGCTTGGGAAGCTCACCTGAAAAGCTTTCCAAGACCAGATGTCTGAGGTGGTACAACACTCTCAGTAATTACGACAGTGGTGGGGTAGTTCGGTCTAACTTAACCATGCCCTAACTTTTCCTTCCTTGAGAACCACCTGCCTTTGTGTGTTTCAGAAAACATTATCAGACCTGGCCATTTAACCCTTTACCCAAAGTAACGGTTAAAACCGGCCAGCGCTATTCTCAAAAATCGCCAATTAATTTTCATTTTTTGTCTCAAAAACAGGTTATGACCCCTTGTTGGAACGAGCTCGTTCTAACGAGGGGTCATAACCTATGTTTTTGAGACAAAAAATGAAAAAAATTAGTTATTCAAGAATTTTAAAAAAATTCTAGGGCCACCACTATCGTCCACCTTAAATCACCCCTGGCGAGCTGTAAATCACCCACCTTATTTTCTACTCGTGGAGAAATTTCCGCCCTCTTTTTAACCATTTCAGAGAACCCCATGTTGGCTTTAAATTATATTCTCTGTGCTTGTTAACTAGGACCCCGGAACCAACGTGTACTCTGATGTCGAAATTCTGAAATTTCAGATAGCAGTGTTCCCCACAATGCAACTTGGAATTTAACCAATTCAATCCTGTTTGACAGAGCTCAACGAGCTCTGTCAAACATGATTCAATTGATTAAATTTCTATTAGCATTATGGGAAAAAAATGCAGCTTCAAATTTTGATATTTTGACAGCAGTGTCTGGAGGGTTAAACTTCATTAAATTTAAATCATATTTATTATTATTTCACGAAATTAGGAAATACCCACTTTCAAAAAATGATTTCACTGATTGCAAAATTCTTTTTTATAACTTACCAGAGAGATTTTCAATCTGTCAGAATGTTTTGCACCAAGTCGGCATCGAATTTTGGATTACATAATCTGTACAGCAATTCCTTACCATTTTATTTCCCATCATAGTTCATACCTCCATGCGGTATTCCACATTTCAAACATGGATGGCCTAACCCAGTTCCCTTTTTAGCTCACCAGCTTTAGTTGTGTGAGCTTATGGCATGGCTTGATCGGTCGGCATCAGCATATGTGTCCAATAATGTTAAAGCTTCTGTTTAGGTCACTTACTCGCCCTATTTCCATATCATGGCTTTTATAATGCTGCTATATGATGATTATTATCATTCTACCATGATTAACCCCTCAACCTGCTGTGTTCCTTCTCTTGCCATGGTGCTTATATTCATCATACATCTTCTTCATTATCATTCTTCCATGGTTTAATAACCCTTTTCCAGTGAATTTGTTAAAAAAAATTTCTTCCAATTTTGAACATTTAGTTTTCTGTTTAGCTCACACTTCGACATTTTTAGCGGGTTAAATTTTTTGTTTACATCGACTGCTGACACCCATTTCATCCCATGACCTTTATAATGCTTCCATATGGTGCTTATTATCATTCTACCACTATTTAACCCTAACCCAGTGTGTTTGAATCGTTTCTCTTTACTGTTCTGTTTAGGTCAGAATTTCATGTTTAATTTAGTGTTTAGGTCAGCTGCTGTGCTCCTTCTCTTCCCATGGCACTTATTTTCACCATTCATGTTCCTCAGTATCATTGTTCCATGATTAACCCCTCATACTCTGCATTTTAGGCTTAATAAAATTAAAAATCTGTTTCTCAGGCCCTCCCGCATGGTCCTTTTGGCTGTCGCATGCTCTCTTTTTATGACCAATGCAAACTTGAAAAAATAAAAATTGAATGTTTTTTGTCTGATATTTTACACAAGTTAATAAAATTGATAAATTTGTCCCTTGAGTGCAACAAGGCTTTGCAATGCTTTAGCATTGCAAAGCCTTGTTGCACCCAAGGGATGAAATACACCACCACCCTTGCTATTCTGTAGATTATGAGGCCTAAAACATAAAATAAACCAAGAATATGAACTTCTGATGGCAAAGAAATAATTACAAAAATAAAATATAAAATAAAATAAAAAACCGCCCGCCCGCATGCAATTTTACAAAACTTGGCCTGAGAAACAGAACATCTACTTTGTGTGGCCTTAAACATTTTTCTTTACATTTTTAGTTGCGTTCAGTTTTCTGTTTAGTTCAGAATTTCATGTTTAACTTAGTGTTTAGCTCACCTGCTGTGTTCCTTCTCTTCCCATGGTGCTTATATTCATCATACATCTTCTTCATTATCATTCTACCATGGTTTAACCCTTGTCCAGTGAATTTCTTAAAATTTTTCTTCCAATTTTGAACATTTAGTTTTCTGTTTAGCTCACACTTCGACATTTTCAGTGGATTAAATTTTTTGTTTACATCGAGTGCTGACACCCTTTTTATCCCATGGCCTTTATATTGCTTCTATATAGTGCTTATTATCATCCTACCACTATTTAACCCTCATCCAGTGTGTTTTAAACATTTTTCTTACCATTTTTAGTTACGTTTACTTTTCTGTTTATCTCAGAATTTCATGTTTAAGTTTGTGTTTAGGCCAGCTGCTGTTTTCCTTCTCTTCCCATGGTGCTTATATTCCATCATACATGTTCCTCATTATCATTCTAGCATCATTTAACCCTTGTCCAGTGAATTTCTTCAAATTTTTCATCCCATTTTTAATGTTAAGTTTCCTGTTTACCTCACACTTAGACATTTTCAGTGTGTTAAAGTTTTTGTTTAGGTCAGCTTCCACACCCTTTTCATCCCATGACCTTTATATTGCTTCTATATGGTGCTTATTATCATTCTACCACTATTTAACCCTCACTCTATGTGTTTTAAACCGTTCTCTTAACTTTTTTATTTATGTACTTAGTTTAGTTTTCTGTTTATCAATTCTTTTGGTATATATCTCTTTGGGAACAATGTCTACCTCAAGTTTGATGACCACCCATATCTGATGAAAATTGTCAAGAGCCATTGCCCTGCCATCCCCCTCATCCCCAGTGTCCTTTAGGTATTTTTCTTTGCCCCAAAATGAATTTTTAAGGATTTTGAGTGATTACATGCAAAAAAATGTGACTCCTATAACATTTCATTTTATTTTTTCCGAAATGCATTTTGAAGGATTTAGCTTTTTGGCGATGCAGGCCATTTGTTGGATGAAAACAGTGATTATGTACAATTCGAATAGGACTAACGGATGTATAATGCACACCAGGTGTATCTCTTATCCTATGCATTTAGAAAAAATAGCATTTCTTATGAAGATGAATACACTGTGAAATCAACTCCTTTTCGGCCAAAAAAATTCATTTGGTACTCAGGGAATCCCTCGTTGAGATTAAATTGCTTTGTGGAGCATTTTTATTTGCTTGCAGTATCCTCCAGAATGAATATGAAATCATGAGACTTTAAAATTTTACCATTTTTGATTTCAGTATATTGGTGGGAACTCTGGTGAGTAAAGCAGTGCTTGTTTACTCTGGTGAGCATTTGTGCAAGTTCTGTTTTACTGTAAAATAGAAACCAGTATCCAGTGCCGGGGTGGAAGTCCTTAAAAATGGGCAACATAGGTATAAATGTCACAAAAACACTATCATCCAAATGCAATAGATGGGTATAAAACCAGGGGGAGGCCACCAGAAATTTGCAAGACATGACATGGGGGTGGGTGGGTCTCTTGAGTGCGCCAAAAATGTACATTTCCAACTTGTGCAATTTTTTGAATTTTTTAAAAATATATCAATATATCAGCTAATATATACCATCATTTGTGTTTGAAACCTTAAAGATAATGTTGTACATCACACTCTTAACATATATACAACATCAGGAGGCTTTATATGTGAGAATATTGGGCTTAATCTGGGAAAATGTCACACGTTAGTAGGGGGTGGGTGTCTTGTTCGAAATGTGGAAAATGTGCAGACAATATTTTGGAAACAATTCAAATGAAAATTTGTTCCCGTATATGTACACCTGCTCTGACCAAGCCTGATAATGAACAACTTGTCATTTGTAGATTGGGACCCACAGCAGCCCACAGAGGTTTAAATTGGTGATTCCAGTTTAACCCTTTACTTAACATGAAAAGCAGACGACACTTGCCGAAAAATAATTGAATAACTAATTTTTTTCATTTTTTGTCTCAAAAACATAGGTTATGACCCCTCATTGGAACGAGCTCGACGAGCTCGTTCCAATGAGGGGTCATAACCTATGTTTTTGAGACAAAAAATTAAAAAATAATAAAAATTAATTTGCGATTTTTAAAACACGAAAATTTGTCACTTCTTTGTTCAATAATGTTGACATGGCAATGAGATTGTCAGAGGCACTAAGATAACAAAGACAAATCGTTGGCATGAATGCAACATGCTATTGGAACTTGGAAGGCAACTTGGCTATCTATAGTCCTCCTGTCCAGACTTGTCCTAAAACATCAACAAACCAATGATGTTAAGGACCGACCAAGGCCTGGACAACCCCAAAAGATCTCTCGTCGGGAAGATCGTAGTCTGGCACGCCTCGT
This sequence comes from Pictodentalium vernedei, assembly GCA_031216915.1. Classification (NCBI taxonomy): domain Eukaryota; kingdom Metazoa; phylum Mollusca; class Scaphopoda; order Dentaliida; family Dentaliidae; genus Pictodentalium; species Pictodentalium vernedei. The sequence continues at coordinate 24,888,680 of CM062293.1, forward strand.
TAGGCATGAACCCTTTGCTTCAAGTGGGGTTTTGAAACGCTTTTGGCTCCCCATCAGGCGTTTGTGCAACAGGATTGTGCGAAACCATGTCAAAGCACTGTGTGTGAGGTCCAGAAGTGTCATCAAGTGTCCAGCTCTGTCCTATCTGCATCAAAGTTGACGTTTGGAGTCGTGTATGGCCTGACAACATTGGAATCTCAGGACGTGGAGGAGAGTTCATTGGTCAGGCGAGAGTATGTTTCTTCTTCACGTCGCATGAGATTGTGGAGGCACAGAAATATTGCTCACGTGCCCAGGAACATCACACCTACTGTGTTCCTTATTGTGGAGGATCAGTTATGAAGTAGGGATGACTGTACACTTGATACGGTGACTGTATGTGAGAATCGCAACGGTCATCAGTACATCCGGGACATTCTCAAGCCGGTTGTCGCGCCTCATTTTAACCACCCGTTGGCTACTCTCCATGTATTCATGAACGACAGTGCAAGGGCACATCGTTCCCATGCTGTGAGAACATTCTTTCAGAACAACGCAATTACAACACTACCTTGGCCTGCAGTGAGCCCCCATTTGAATCCCTTGGAACACATCTGGGACTTTCTTGGACATCGTGTGCAAGCAAGGGTCCCGTCTGCACAAAATTTGGCCGATTTGGAAACTGCATTGCATGAGGAGTGGCAGCAGTTGCCTCTGGGCCATATCAGAAGGCTCACTGGTAGCATCAGTTAGGAGGAGGGTTCAGGCTGTCATCCGGGCACCTGATGGATACACTAGCTACTAAAGTCAGACACTGTTATTATACCCCCCTGCAAACAAAGTTTGGGGGGGGGGGGGTATAGGAATCACCCTGTCAGTCCATCTGTCCGTCCGTCCGTCTGTCCATCCTTGTAAGCGCAACTCCTCCTAAACCGTTTGAAGAATTTTCATGAAACTTTACGCAATGGAAGAACTCCATATGAAGATGTGCATGAAGCAATATAATTCCATTCTGACATTTCCAAGGGGAGATAATCTAACTTATACCGTGTGTCCATCCTTGAAAGCGCAACTCCTAAACCGTTTGAAGAATTTTCATGAAACTTTACACAATGGAAGAACTCCATATGAAGATGTGCATGAAGCAATATAATTCCGTTCTGACATTTCCAAGGGGAGATAATCTAACTTATACATTTCAGGCGGGGGAGGGGGGGGGGGGTGGTGGTATCACTTTGTGAGTTTGCTCACAGTACCTCTAGTTGTGTTCAGGAGATCACAAGTTACATTTTTTGTCAGTAATTACCGGGACTGTTTCACCATGGACCGTTCCAGCACCATACTTGTCGGGAGAACATTTTTTCAATCCAAAACAGCGAAAGATATTTGTAATTAGCGCCATTATAATACTGCATATTTTCATCATTGTGCTGTCTTTCGTTTGTCAACAGACCGTTCTTTCCGCAAACAATCATCTTTGGCCTTCTAAAAGATAGCATGAAAGTAATGATAGTTTTTATTAACACCATTAAGTTCATGTGTGTATAATAGGACTGGTAACCAGAGTCTTCCTCGTGGGAACCCCGGGAAGTGAAGCAGTGCCTGTTCACTGTGGTAAACGGGCTGTTTTACTGGTAAAGTAGGACCCAGTCACCAATGCGTGGGAGGTACAAACCCTCCCTCAAATGGGCAACATGGCTTATTAACACTCACCCCTGGTCTTGAGTTAATACTCATGTTGTGGTCATGATTAGCCATTGTGCAAAAATATGTGACCTCAAACACCAATAAATAAATAATTAAATAACCAGAGTCTATTGGGAGAGTCCTCTAAAATTAACAGCATAATTATATTCCTCGCAAACAAAGTTTTTGTTTTTTTTTGTTTTGTTTTTGTTTTGTTTTTTTTGGGGGGGGGGGTATATAGGAATCACCCTGTCCGTCCGTTCGTCCGTCTGTCCATCCTTATAAGAGCAACTGCTCCTAAACCGTTTGAAGAATTTTCATGAAACTTTACACAATGGAAGAACTCCATATGAAGATGTGCATGAAGCAATATAATTCCGTTCTGACATTTCCAAGTGGAGATAATCTAACTTATACATTTCAGGGGGGGGGGGGGTATCACTTTGTGAGCTTGCTCACAGTACCTCTAGATATAAGCTATTATTAATTAAAACACGAGAGGCCACTTTTCCGATCCTGCAACACGATACGTCGTAATTTCATTAAGTAGGATGGCTTATAAGTGAACGTGTCTGGTAGAACAATTAATATTCTCTACGTGCAGACTTCAGGCTGCACGTTGAAAATATTAATTGCTCTACTCCTAAATAATGGATATGGACTCTTCCAATTTCTGCCATTTAACTGGCATGGAAGACACCACCAGTGTTCAAAGGGTAAAAATGGACTTTATACACTCTAAAATCAGTTGTGTTGAAAATTAACCCACATCAACTGGGTTGAGTGGATATGTTGGTTTTAACTCAACTGATTTTAGAATGTACTCACACAGCGGGTGTGATATGGCCATTGGCGGTAAGCATTTGCCATGAACCCCAATGATCGTGAATTGCATATCCCATCATCTTCACCCACCTTTTTATGCAGATGTAATCTACATGAAGCTCAGGACGTGTGTGTGTGTGTGTGTGGGGGGGGGGGGGGGGGTAGGATGCCTCACCCCTACCAACTGCGGCCAGAATTTTCCGTAGTTAGAAATGTTTAGCCCCCAACCCACCACTTCATGGTTGTAGGTTTCGTGGAATTTTTATTGAGCGTTTTTTTTCAGACATTAGTGATTACCGAACGACATTCCATGGGATTTTCCAGTGGAGCAATGTTGAACTCTTAGAACCCAAAGGTCATTTATTTCTAAAACAAGGGTACAGGATGTATTCGGATTTCTTCACCAATGGAAATTTACAGGTAGCAGTGGAAATTTCTCACTCAAGGGAGGGGAGGGGGGGGGGGGGGGGTAAGTAGAGTTGAAAATTCAAAAGGGACATCCTTCCCAGGGACGGACTGGGCCAACAGAGTGCCGAGAAACGTACCTAGGGGTCCTCGGACCCGGACAACATTTTGATTTTTGGAACCAAAAAAAAAAACTGTGCTTTCTTGCATCTGAGGGATCAATGACAGTCCATATAGATGGCATTTTTGACTGCATGTTTGTAGCATTTTAGGGAACAATTGTTGCACCAAACGGTACCTCGAACACATCAGCCGATCATACTTCGACCCAGTGGGAGAAAATTTTGATTTTTCGTGACTGAAGAACACTGTTTAATAGCATCTGACAGATCAATGGTACACTAGACTGCTGGTACATTGAAATGCCCCCTATGTTCACTGCCAATGGCCAGTGGCGGCGCCAGAGTTACAGAAGTGAGGGGGGTACAGTTTGGTATTGCGCACAGCGCCGGGGTGGGTTTCGGGAAGGGTGTCCCCTCCGGAAGTTGAGAAAATTTTTAAAACTTACGTTGCAAATGGTGTTCTCTGGAGCATTCTCAGACAATTAAATTAAAACAGTTTTATCCTTTTGAAACTTATGGGCTAGGTCTTTCAGTTATAGAAAATGTCGTACATGGTGACATTTTAACGGAAGAACGCTGTTGTAAAGTGCGAGCACAAAGCACCAAACGACACTCAAATAGAAAATGAAAGTAGGTTGCATTCCAAACGGATGCGTTGCACGCTCTCGATTCTAGCATTCCTCGAATTATTTTGAGCGGTATGTTTCAGACCGTTTGAACGCGACACGCCTTGTTGCAATTTGTGCCCTTGTTTGTTGTTTGCAGCTAATGTGTGTGTGTGTGGGGGGGGGGGGGGGGCACACAAACATAATTTAAAAACTTCTCTGATTTAGTGCACTTGGGAATATGGAATTAAGCATACCCACCATTACACCGCAACGTTCAATACAAAAATTAAAATGATAGTATTTTTTTTACTTCCCTTGGCGAAAAAAGTGGAGGAGTAAGTACACCCCCATCCCACCCCCACCCCACGCCCATGGCGCCGACACTGCCAATGGCAGTCCACATCGATGGCATTTCGATAAACCGACAGTTTATGCAAATTCAATCCATTTCGCGTTTTGGTCATTTTCACGAAAAAACATACGCCGACAGGTGTTAGGCTGCGTAAATTTTGAGGGCCGGCGGTGCGTGTGTGGGATGGGGAAGAATAAAGGGGCCCATCGGGAAATTTTCCGTTGGACCCTATGACTAGGCCGTCTTTGACCCTTCCCCGAATAAAGATCCTTCAGGGTTCTTACAGTCAAGGATCAAAACAATTCAAGGACTTGTCAAGGACATATCAGCATTTTCCAAGGATGTTTTTTGGAAATGTACATTTGGAATATAATCATTTTTAGAAGCCTTACCTACTTGAACCCTTTACCTAACATGAAAAGCAGACGACAATTGGTTATGACCCCTCATTGGAACGAGCTCGATGAGAGTAGTAGGACAGGGTCTAGACGGGCATGTTTTGGGAGACCCCGGAATTGACGTCATACCGCAATGTATTATGGGTATCACGTGGTTGTTATGGTAACCCATGTGGGCGGCCATGTTGTAACGTCATTGTCATGGTGATGGGTGATCTGAGTGCGCATGCGCAGCTCGTGTTAGGGTGATACGTGTTTCCGTCGTCCATTTTGTATGAAGGGGGCCGCCATCTTTGTTTCTATGGTGGCACGTGGTTGCTATGTTACCCAAAGGCTTCTTATAGGGCTAAGAGGTCTCTAACCGGTATGTTCGATTGACTGGGAGTATTTTCTGGAACGACTTCCCTGTATAATTACCCAAATGAGCCCGACAATCCCTCCAAATCACCAAAAACGGCTTTATTTTATATGGATTCCCTATTTTATCGGTGTAGCACGTAGTGCTGTAGTACCGAGGGGACCCCCGGGGTGTGCTCCTTTGTAGAAGAGTAATTTTCTGACTTAAAATTTCCCCAGAATCGTCGTTTAATTTCCCAAATAAACCCGACAAGTTTTACTATTTCGAATTCTTTCAGAATTCTCTGCTTCTGTCTACATATACAATAGTTTTCGACTATCTGACCATGTTCCTTTGTTCTAGAGTATACTCCAGTGGCGTAGAAGAGTCTATTAGTTGGAACACCTTTGTTTATTATTACAAGTTTTAGCTATTCTGGTCTATTCTTGTTAGTTCTGACCCTATTCCAAGTACTCTAGTTGTTTCATTTATCTAGATCATTTATATAAATTATAATTGACCAATCAGATTGCTTGATTTCCCATAACCTGTCATTAGTCGTATAGAGTTATCTCCCCTTATTAAAACGAAGTCGTATCCGTTTCTCATCACCTGGACCATATCCACAGGCACCCCTTTTTGGAAAACATATGGCCTTCGGCACCCCTTTTTGTCATATGTGCTTATGCGAAAAGGCACAATGTGACACAATGTGCCCTAGCACATAGGCACATGCTTTATGTGCCGATATGTGCTTATGTGAAAAGGCATTATTTATGTTTATTTTGTTGGATTTTCAAGTACATTTTCTGAATTTTCAAAATTCAAGGAGTAAGAATGAAATTCAAGGACTTTTCAAGGATGTGCACACCCTGTCCTTTAATTACGCCCCCAGTGAAGCTGTAAGTCACGACGAGAATACATTTCGGAAGCGACATTATACTGTAAACCTTCCACATCTAACAGAAAATCAATCGAGTGAACTTCTATAGGAACAAATGAATGGCTGTAGAAAAAACAAGTAAAAATCATGAAAGACGTGTTAATGCTACATGAGAAAAGAGCTTTTTTGAATTTGGCAAAGATTTCGTTCCTTCTCTGATAAAAAAGAAATACATCACCGAAAGCTCATTGCCGAAATTACATTTCGAAAAAGAAATGTTTAAAACTGACAGAAAATATTTTCAATTATTAGAATTCTGTCTAGAAGAAGAAATTTGTCGCATACAATATTTCTAACCGTGACATTCCGGTGACATGGAGCCTTGATAAATGAGTGTGTGATTGAATGTTCTTTTCTCAGCTGATAGTCAGAAAGGCACCTCCGTGACACGCAGTTAAAATTATGTCTCGCAATGATTGATAATTTCCAAAGCAGATTTTGTCTAAAATTGTATTTTGTAGGTATTAATCAAAACTCCACTGACATCTTATTTTATAAGTTCGAAGATCAGTTGAAAGATTGTGACATTCCTCACGATTTCTAATTTATGATTTCAGTTTTTGTCATACCCAGATTTAACTAATTTTTCGTGCACTCATTTATTTTCTATCATCTATGAAGACATTATCGAAATGCTCTCAATCATTCCTGACATTTCCCCTTGCAGACTTGACGACCTTATTTGATTAGAAAATTTTATATTTCTACAAAATGATGTATCGCTGACACACAATATTATATCATTGTGAAGAAAGCAATTGGTATCTTCGTGATGACATTATACTGGGAAAGAATGTTGCCCTATTATGCATCGTGGCGTCTTTTGTGTCTTTCACCAAAACTTGCAAATGACAATGATATGCTTTTGCTGAGTAATAATAATGGAAGCTAGGTCCAAAAATCGGTCCATTTATTTAGCAAGTTTACTTCGCCCCACACAGTGGCGGCGCCAGAGTTACAAAAGCGAGGGGGTACAGTTGGGTATTGCCCGCCGCGCGTACGTTTTAAAAAGTTTCTCAACTTCGGGAGGGGGCACCCTCCCGAAGTTGAGAAAATTTTTAAAACTTAAGTTGTAAATGGTGTTCTCTGGAGCATTCTCAGACAATTAAATTAAAACAGCTTTATTCTTTTGAAACTTACTGGTTAGGTCTCTCAGTTATAGAAAACGTCGTACATGGTGACATTTTAACGGAAGAACGCTGTTGTAAAGTGCGAGCACAAAGCACCAAACGACACTCAGATCGAAAATGAAAGTAGGCTGCATTCCAAACGGATGCGTTGCACGCTCTCGATTCTAGCATTCCTCGAATACTCTTAAGCGGCATGTTTCAGATCGTTTGAACGCGGCACGCCTTGTTGCAATTTGGGCCCTCGACCCTTGTTTGTTGTTTTCAGCTAATGTGTGTGTGTGTGGGGGGGGGGGGGGGGGCACATACAAACATAATTTAAAGACTTCTCTGATTTAGTGCACTTGGGAATATGGAATTAAGCATACCCACAATTACACCGCAACGTTCAATACAAAAATTAAAATGATAGTATTTTTTACTACGCTTGGCGAAAAAAGTGGACAGGTAAGTACCCCCCCCCCCCCCCATGGCACCGCCACTACCCAAACCCCCTCCATTTGCTTACTGTGGAACAGCAACATGGGTATAAACGATTGACCAAACTTGACTTTATCTCCGTGTTGAGGTCACGATTAGCCATTTTACAAAAATGTGACCTTAAACACCAATAAATAAATCTTCCGCGAAGAAACAAGCCCGCGTGAATCTCTTCAAAAGATACGGCCCAGTTACTTGTCGACAGAAATACGGAGGGGAGTACCTAGGCTTCTGCCAGCGATCCAGTTGCTAGATAATGGAATGTACAACAATTTTAGAAATTTGAAGACCGAAAATCAGAATGTTTCTAGACAGTCACGAAGGATAACTCTCAAACCATCAGTCAAAAACATCTGACCAACTTAGGATGAAATACAATTGGATTTGCCCGAAATTGGAACTGTTGAGGCTTCCATTCATGTTTCCAATGTGTAGTGGGGCAGTTATGGGTACAGGAGAACGGGGCACCAACATTACAATGAAACGTTTGGTTGCTGGGAGCGGTCAAGTTCTCTTGCTTGTGAAACACTCAAAAGAAAACTTCATGTCAACATCATAATTCCGTCATATTGCTCCAACGATCAATCACACACGCCCCAGTGAATTTACGCCAAAGTGCCCCCACTCCACCAGGCCAAGAAATGTACTGTTCGTAGTAATTGTAATCGTCCCATGAGCTCCAATGTGTTCTCTCTGCCTGTTCGTCCCTTGAGTTCCAATGTGTTATTTGTGCCTACTGGCATATAGAACACATTGGGACGAGTTGTCATTATTTTTTTAGGATTTTTTTTACTATAGCACTTGTGAGGCTACGAGCATATTAAATGACTGGAGTGGCGCTTCTGGTGAAATATAGAAGGGGATTAAAGTAATGGATGTAAGAAAATGCATAAAAGCGAAAAAATTGCAGCGAAGCCGCAGTAGTGATTCGGGCTGTACCAGACCGCCACATCCCTGGTTTTTTAGGGTTTAACGACACATTAACAGCCAGGGTCATATCATGTCGGTGACAGTTTTACGGGTGGAGGAAGCCGGAGTACTCGGAGAGAACCACCGAGCAACGACGAGCAGCTATCGGCTCTCCAACATCGTAACTCTGCACCGCGGCACAGGCAGGGTTAGATTGGTTGAAGACATGCACACCTTCGACGTGCAGTACGCCCTCGTACACAGTGTCATCGTGCCCCCATGTTGGCAATCGGGGTTAAGTGTCTTGCCCAAGGACACAACGCGGGAGCACGAATTAGTCGCTGAAATGGTCACCCTTCTAACTACTAACCGCGCTCGGCTTTGCTTAACTTCGGTGATCTGACGAGAACCGGATATCGCGACGCCACCGCGCCCCCACACACCCCTGGCTTATATCTTCTTGAAATTCGACATTCGATAAAGTTATCGCCATTGAAATTATTAGATATGAGCAGAAAAATACAGAATATTCAAGGATGGTGATTGGTATCGCTGCTGTAAATATTTGAACTAGAGTTACCCGCCTTGAAATGGTGCAATCCCTAAAAATAAGTGGCCTTGTGAAAATAGATTGTTTCAATAAACATTTGAAACATTCTAATGATATCTTGCATTATTGTTGAATATTCCAGATAAATAAAGAGGGTGGTGATTTGATGACTTTTGAACCGAAAAAATACAATTGACTTTTGGTGTGGTTTTGTTGGGAATTCCCTGAAAAATATGTACACGTGACCGGTACTTCCCTTCCGGTCAGGTTTTCTCTCTTATTAGTTGCATGACCTCCTGTTTTCGGGTCAGAAAACGTTGTCTGAAGGGCAATACTTGATAAAGATATTTGAATGCCCAAATTAAAGTGATGCAATCATAATGTTTTTCGCTTGAACGTTATAATGGTCGCCTATGGGGAAATATTTTCTGCTGTGATTACCGGAAAGCGCCGGTTTTCAATCGAGAATAACAGAGAACGTCCAACCTTATTGGGGGAAAATAGTAAAAGTCAGCTTCAGTATTTTTAAACTATTCTACAGAAAAAATGCCCCAAGTCTGAAACACAAATTCGCTAACATCTCGAAATTTAATTTTTTTTTTAAATGAAATTCCCATACCCTTAGTGCCAAATTTACTGACCTGTAAATTTTAGCAATTAACCCTTTGCGACTACGGTACGTAATATTGCATACGAAAATTGACGTGCGTTGCGACTGCGGTACGTAATATTACGTACTCCGACTTTTAACCCGAACGGCTGCTTTTTCGTCCATTAAATGGGATGGATGCCGAGTGCATGTGCGCTGTAGACCAATCAATATTTTCAACGTGCGGACACAAGGCAGCACGTCGCCTTCGATGCATGTATTCGAACGTGGAGGTGACTGCAAGTTTCATAGGGTATCAGGCATGCTTGATATTTCTGTCTGTCATTTGGTGTTTAAGGTCACATAGTTCTGCACACTGACTAATCGAAACTGCAACATGGATATAAAGTAAAGTTCAGCCAATAGTTTATACACATGTTGCCCATTTTATAGGACTTCCACCCAAGGCTTTAATCACCGGGTCCCCATTGCCCACGTGGGGGCACGGTGACGCTGTGTACTAAGGCGTACTTCACGTCGATGGTGCACCTGTCTTCAACCAATGCTAACCCTGCTTGTGTGGAGTTAGTATGTTGGGGAGCTGACAGTTGCTCGCCGTTGCTTGGTGGTTCTCTCCGGGTTCTCCGGCTTCCTCCACCCGTAAAACTGTCGTGGTCATGATTAGCCATTGTGCAGGAATATGTGACATTAAACACCAATAAATAAATAAATAAATTAGTCACCGGGTCCTATTTTACCAGTAAACAGCTTGTTTACCACAGTAAACAAGCACGGCATCGCTTCCCGGGATTCCCTTAGGGAGACATGCTTGATAAACTGCCTCCCCCTCTAGCTACGTCCCTAGCAACAAGGCGCCACCTGCAATACTTTAGCATTGCAGATGGCGCATTATTGCACTCAATGGGCGATATATTGTATCACGTGTGCCTTAATTCGTAATGGACAGGCGTCTCTTGTCTGGAACGACTTGGATCTAACATCGCGAGGGAAGCATGTTCCTAGAAAATTCTAGTTCTTCCACGGATAAAAAGTTGGAAGGTCAAGTTAAAAAAAAATGAGCGTTGTGTACCGAATTCGCGATAGTTTGACACGTTACAATGATCTGCTGGACCACACGGGACCGGTCGTGCTCGATTGTGCGCCGGTACAGCAGGGATGGTCCGGTCCAGATTGTGGTCTAGCGCTGGACCAGCATTTTTCGGCCTGATCCGTAACACTATCAAATTGTGTCAGTCGGAGTGTTTGTGAGTCCAGTGGACGTCGATTGGGTTTTAACTAGTGATTTAGTAGTTGGATGGGTGACCATTTCAGCGACTGATTCGCGCTCCCGTTTTGTGTCCTTGGGCAAGGCACTTAACCCCGATTGCCTACATGGGTGCACGGTGACGCCCTGTACTAAGGCGTACTGTATACGTCGAAGCTGCGCATGTCTTCAACCAATCTAACCCTGCCTGTGCCGCGGTGCAGAGTTACGATGTTGGTGAGCTGATAGCTGCTCGTCGTTGTTCGGTGGTTCTCTCCGGGTACTCCGACTTCCTCCACCCGTAAAACTGTCACCAACATGATATGAACCTGGCTGTTAATGTGACGTTAACCCTTTACCCAACGAATCGGCCGCATCCGCCCGCGTAAAATGCAAATTTAGCAGTTGAAAAAATATTATTTTTAAAAAAAATTCGACAAAACCATGTCATGTGACACCTCGTTGGAACAAGCTCGATGAGCTCGTTCCAACGAGGGGTCACATGATATGGTTTTGTTGAAATTTTTTGAAAAAATTAAAAAAATGATATTTAAAATAATAAATTTTGATATCGTCTGCGTTGGGTAAAGGGTTAAATCCTAATAAAAAAGGAAACCCAAAAGTAGTGATTTCACGAAACCCGCACTGGAAAACTAATTGTGCTGTTAACCCTTTACCTAACATGAAAAGCAGACGACACTTGCAAAAAAAATTCTTGAATAACTCATTTTTTTCATTTTTTGTCTCAAAAACATAGGTTATGACCCCTCGTTGGAACGAGCTCGACGAGCTCGTTCCAACGAGGGGTCATAACCTATGTTTTTGAGACAAATTAATGAAAATATTTTGAAAATTAATTGGCGATTTTTGAGAATAGCGCTGGCCGGTTTTGGCATTACGTTGGGTAAAGGGTTAATACTGTTGGCTGTCCAATATGTTCAACAAAGAATTCCTGTCATCACCGATACATCATGCCTCTATTTTGACTACGTGGCCATGTAGATCTAAAACGAAATGTCGAAACTACTTAACGTTTCATTATACAACAAGTCTACACATTATATAAAGACTACGTTACATTAGTTACATACACGCATGATCTGTCTCGTACTCGAGGAATCCTTTTAACCGAGAATGTCAAGGCAAGTTACTGTTCCTGTCATGCCAAATCGGCTGCAAGCGTCATTTTTATGTCAGAGAAATTAATGTCTCAGTATTACTTACGAAAAGTGTTTAGTGAAAAAAATGGCACCAAGTTTCGTCTAAGCTCTATATTTTCACGAGAGTATCAATTGCGTATGGTCCACGCATGGGTTGATCTGAGAGATTGGCGGTCTCGGAATTTTAAGTTCGGTATCCGTTTCGGTTTTTAGGGGGTATACCTCGGTATCGATTCGTTATTCAGTATCTGACTTGACTGAAATTTGCCGATAGTACCAAAGGAGAAATCACGTCAGGAAAAAAAACAGAATAAGTTGGTCTTGTATCACTCTACCACAACGCTATAAAGCCACTGCCAGTGAGCTCAACAGTGGCATACTTTTTTGTTGTTGTAATTTTGTGATTTGTTCTAACCGTACCTTAACGGTTATTTAAAGGCCTTACCCGTGGGAACCCCGGGATGTGAAGCAGTGTTTGTTTACTGTGGTAAACAAGCTTTGTTTTACCGTTAAAATTGGACCCAGTCGCCAATACTTTGGGTGGAAGTCCTCTAAAATGGGTAACATGGGTATTAACGATTGGCCGGACTTGACTTTTATCTCCACGTTGCGGTCACGATTAGCTTTTGTGCAGAAGCATGTGACCTTAAACACTAACAAATAAATAATAAATAAATAAATATTTAACGACCTATTTGAGGCTTTTACGATCTCAGAGCGTGTGCCATAACGTGCCATCCCTCGGAAGTCCTGCCGACAAAAGGCAAATCATCTGGACAGTAATTTCTAGTCAGGTCTTGGCTGCCTTAACAGGCAGCCAAGACTTGACTTGAAATAACTGCAAAGCAACGGACATGTACTGATGTAGTCTAGTGGGAATTAAGGACATTGCCAAACCACTGAAGGTTAACAAAACGGAAAAGAAAACCAGTCACTTCTTTAATGAAAATGGGAGCGCGGTTGCTCAGTGGTAGACTGTTGAACTTCTATGCTAAAGGTCCCGAGTTCGATCCCCGACCGAGACGACCCGCGTTGTGTCCTTGGGCAAGGCACTTTGTCCCGATTGCCTACATGGGGGCACGATGACGCCCTGTACTGAGGCGTACTGCACGTCGATGGTGCACATGTCTTCAACCGCTGTAACCCTGCTTGAACGGAGCTTGAACAGAGTTAGAATGTTGAGGAGCTGACAGTTGCTCGTCGATGCTCGGTGGTTCTCTCCGGGTACTCCGGCTTCCTCCACCCGTAAAACTGTCACGGTCACGATTAGCCATTGTGCATAAGTATGTGACTTTAAACACCAATAAATAAAAAAAATATTTAATGAAAATGAACCTTTCAACTGTTATCAAGCCTCAACAGGGACTTATGAATATTGAATGTAGGAAAATTCGAAAATTCAGACGATTTCGGTTTTCAACTATACTGGTTCGTTTCGTTTTTTTTTCGGTATGCCCATGATATCGGTATTGGTTCGGTTTTACGGTGTATTGTCCATCTCTAGTTGATCCAGAAAGTGGGGTTCTGTCACCTCTTTTTTTTTAGTTCACCTGACCCCAAGTCAGTGTGCGCTTTTACCATCACTTGGCTTCCGTCGTTCGTCGTCCGTTAACTTTTGGAAACTTGTCTTCTCTAAAACCACTGGGCCAAATTCAAACATATATTGCACAGACCATCTTTGGAGTATACTCTTTCTATTTTCTTCAAATGAAACGGCTGCCATCTTCGGGCTCTGGTTAGTGCCCCAAAAAGCCTAAAAAGCTTTAAAAAATTTCTTCTCGTGAACCACCAGAGAGAATGCCTTGATATTTGGTATTGGACATCCTTTGGTATTGTGGATTAAAATTTGTTCAAGAGAAGTTTGTAGGTCAATATTTGGGCTCTCCGTGGAAGCATATCCACCCATTCTGCGCTCCACCCAAAATTTGTATTTCAAGAACCGATGGGCCAGCTTGAACTAAATTTGGTATGTAGGATAAATTGGTCCTAAGTTTAACTTAGTGCATTATGAGAAAATTTCCTAAAAAATCTTCAGTCAGAATCCTTTCATATTTGGTATGAGACACCAGTGGGGGTGTCAGATTCAAGTTTGTTCAAATCGAGTCGCTGGGTTAATATTTGGGCTCTGTATGGGAGCCCGAATTTTAACTTGGTGCAATATGGGGAAAAATCTTTAAAAATCTTCTTCTTTAGATCCACCTAGTGAGATTCTTTTGATATTTGGTATACAACATAACTGGGGTGGTGGTGGTGGTGGGGGGGGGGGGGGGGGGGGGGGCAGATTCAAGTTTGTTCAAACCGAGTCTCTGGGTTAATATTTGAGCTCCCATGGTATTTGGTATGTAGTATAAGTGGGTCCTAAGTACTTGATTGATGCCCGAAAAAAATATTTTTCACAGCCAGCGGTAAAAGTAGAAAAAATTCAAACGCCCATATTTCCCAAACCACACGGAACAGAGAACTGTTATTTGGTATGAAGCACTCTTAGGACCAGTAGAATGGAATGATAAAAGAACATTTCCATCGGTTGTATCATGTATCAGGGTGTTCTATAGGGGGGTGGGGGGAGGGCATCGAAAAAATGCTGAATCAGCATTATTGCAAATATTTCAAAAAATTTCTTCTCCAGAACCACTGATCAGAATTTATTTATTTAGTTATTGGTGTTTAAGGTCACATATTTATGCACAATGGCTAATCATGACCGTGACAGTTTTACGGGTGGAGGAAGCCGGAGTACCCGGAGAGAACCACCGAGCAACGACGAGCAGCTGCCAGGTCCCCAACATCGTAACTCCGCACTGCAGCACAGGCAGGGTTAGATTGGTTGAAGACATGCGTACCATCGACGTGCAGTACGCCTTAGTACACGGCGTCATCGTGCCCCCAAGCGGGCAATGGAGATGAAGTGTCTTGCCCAAGGACACAACGCGGTTGCCGCAGGTGGGATTCGAACCGAGGACCTCTCGGCTTGCAGCCTGCACCTCTACCTACTGAGCTACCGCGCTCCCCCCACTGATAAGAATATTTTGGTATTTGGTATACAACATCCATAGGGGGGGGGGGGGGTCAGATACAAGTGTATTCAAATTAAGCCCCTCAGTTCATATTTAGGCTCAATACAGGAGCCTGGATATTAACTTAGGGCAATATAGGGAATAAGCTTTAAAAATCTTCTTTAGATCCACCGATCAGATTCTTTTGATATTTGGTATACAACATCTCCGGGGGGGGGGGGGGGGGGAGTTTCAAGTTTGTTCAAATCGAGTCCCTGGGTTAATATTTGAGCTCCCAATGGGAGCCCGAGTTTTAACTTAGTGCAATATGAGGAAATTTCATTAAAAAATCTTTTTCAGATCCACCAGTCAGAATCCTTTCGTATTGGTATACAACATCTCTTGGGGGTCAGATTCAAGTTTGTTCAGATCGGGTCCCTGGGTTAATATTTGGGCTCTTTATTGGAGCCCAAAGTTTAACTTAGTGAAAGATGAGAAATTTCCTTAAAAAATCTTCTTAAGATCCTCCAGTCAGAATCCTTTCATATTTTGTATATGTGACATCTCTGGGGGTGTCAAATTCAAATTTGTTCAAATCGAGTTCCTGGCTTAATATGTGGGCACTTTATGGGAGCCCAAAGTTTAACTTAGTGCATTACTATTATTTCAAAAACTGCACGGACGAGAATATTGGGTTTTTTGGTATGCAGCTTTCTTAGGTCCAGTGGAATCAGATGGACCCCAAAAATTGCTATCGGGTTTGTCATGGGGTGCCGTATAGGGATGCCGATTATAACACTATTGACAATGGGAAAATGCTGAGTCATCATCTCTCTTGTACTCTATCAACTAATTTGAAACTTGTCTTCTTCTTTAACCCTTTATCCAACACAGACGATTTCAAAATTTATTATTTTAATTACCATATTTTTTAATTTTTTCCAAAAATTTCAAGAAAACCATATCATGTGACCCCTCTTTGGAACGAGCTCGACGAACTCGTTCCAAAGAGGGGTCACATGATATGGTTTTTGTTGAAATTTTTCGAAAAATAATATTTTTTCAGCTGGTGAATTTGCATATTACGCGGGCGGATGCGGGCGATTCGTTGGGTAAAGGGTTAAAACCACTGTCAGGCCAAATTCATTCATTTATGGCACAGACCATCTTTGGAGTATATCCTTTTTACTTTGTTCAAATGAAGCTGCTGCCATCTTCAGGCTGGTGGAGTTTACTCTTCTGATTTTTTCCCCGAAAGTTATTATGCCCCTTGGGTGGGGTTAATGCTCCATAAGCCTAAAATGCTTTAAAACTCCTCTTCTCCTAAGCCACTCACAAAAATGCTTAGATTTCTAGTAGAGAACTTACTTTAGTGATGCTGATTCACTTTTTTTCAAAGGGACTCAGTAGGTAAAAATTTGGGCTCCCAGATTTGGGCTCCGCTCAAAATTTCTATTTCCAGAACCAATGGGTAGATTTGAACCAAATTTGTCATGTAGTATATAATTGGATCAAAAGTACTTCATTTATGGCCGAATTTGTTTTGGAAGCGAGGGAGGGGGTAGAGGAAAGCGCAGGAGTTAAACAAGAAAAAAATTTCGTTCGGATACCTTTTTGATACTTCACAGAACTGAGCTTTGTTTTTGCCTAGGGAACTTTCCTGGGACCAGCAGAAATGAATGGCCAAAAAGTTGCCTTTGGTTGTGTCACGTCAAATCAAACAATTGCTTTTGCTGCTGATCACTTACTGACACGCTCATCTCTTTTGATAACTTGAGCCAGGTGAGCGTTTTAGGCTCCCTTGAGCCTCTGGTTTTCTCAGTTCACGATATCAAATGTTGTGGCATTTTCCGCGATAACACTTGGACATCAACACTTGGTAGTGGAAAGCCATGTGTTATCCAGGATGATACTGTCGTCCATGGTATATTTTAGCCGAAAAATTATGGCCATGTACAAAGAAGCCAACGGAGGGCCACACTAACCTACCATTTTTGTACCCCGCCACTTGGTGGGAGGGAGATTTTGGAATGAGTTTCATCCGTTGGTTCGCACGTCCACCCTTCCCCATTTACTGTCATCATATTTAAAAGACTGAGAACCGTTCAAAATATTTTCCCAAATTTCATATTATAGCTTTTTGGTAGGATCCTCGTAGAAACCCCGGGATGTGAAGCAGTGCTTGTTTACTGTGGCAAACAAGCTCTGTTGTACTGGTAAAGTAGGACACGGTAACCAATGCCTTGGGTTGAAGTCCCCTACAATGGGCTACATGGGTATAAACGATTGTCTAAAGTTGACTTTAGCCCTATGTTGCAGTCATGATTAGTCATGAATTTATTTATTTATTTGGGTTTAACGACACTTTCGACAGTCAGGGTCATCTCGTGTCGAACAGTTTTACGGGTGGAGGAAGCCGGAGAGAACCACCGAGCAGCTGCGAGCAGCTGTCAGACTTCCCGACGTACACACTCCACACAAGTAGAGTTGGCATTGGTTGAAGACAAGTGCACCATCGACGAGCAGAACAGCACCACCGTACCCCCCCCCCCCCCCCCCCATTTGGCAATCGTGATTAAGTGCCTTGCCCAAGGACACAGCGCATTAACCCTGATGGGGATCGAACCGTGGACCTTTCGGTTTGAAGTTTAGCCCTTTACCTAACGAATCGCCCGCATCCGCCCGCGTAATTTGGAAATTCAGCAGTTGAAAAAATTTAATATTTCAAAATATTTCAATAAAACCATATCATGTGACCCCCTCGTTGGAACGAGTTCATTGAGCTCGTTCCAATGAGGTGTCACATGATATGGCATTGTTGAAATTTTTTTGAAATTTTTTAAAAATAGTAATTAAAATAATAAATTTTGATATAGTCTGCGTTGGGTAAAGGGTTAACTGAGTTATAGACTGTCATCTGCGACATAGTGCGGCGCTGCATAAGGGTTGCGGTATATCAATGACAGTCCACATAGAGGGCATTTCGATATGCCAGCACCTTAGTCTGCCATTGTTGGCTCAGATAAAAGGAAACAACCTTCTTTCAATTCCAAAAATAACAATTTTCAACGACTGGACCGAACTATGGTCTTCCCGATGCCCCCCCCCCCCCCCCCCCCCCCCCCCCGCCCGATAGAATCATTTTTGTCGAATGATCGAAGAAAATGATACAAAAATGCAAACGAAATGTCCTCTTTATGGACTGCCATTGATCGTTCAGATGCAAGGAAGCCGCGTTCGTTTAATTCAAAAAATCAAAATTTTATAGGGGCTGGGTTCTCCATGGTGCATATCCCTGTAACTTTTCTTGGCCCAGTCCGCCCCTGCTTCGAAAAAGAAATTGATTCACCTAAAAAGTGTTGATTATATTTATACATGTATAGAGTAATAGATGCTGAAAGGGGCGCGGTGGCTCAGTTGGTAGAGGTGTAGTCCAAACATGGCCTGAAAGTCCTTAATATATTTTTGGGGTTTGGTACGACGTACCAAACCCAAAAAGTATATTACGGACTTTCAGGCCATGTTTGGACTAGTAGAGGTGCAGTCTGCAAGCCGAGAGGTCCTCGGTTCAAATCCCACCTGCGGCAACCGCGTTGTGTCCTTGGGCAAGACACTTAACCCCCATTGCCCACGTGAGGGCACGGTGGCGTTGTGTTCTATAAGGCGCACTGCACGTCGATGGTGCACCTGTCTTCAACGCACCTGTCTTCAACCAATGCTAACCTTGCTTGTTTGGAGTTAGTGTGTTGGGGAGCTGACGGTTGTTCACCCCTTACTGCACGGGGGCGCTGTGGCTCAGTAGGTAGAGGTGCAGTCTGCAAGCCGAGAGGTCCTTGGTTCAAATCCGACCTGCGGCAACCGCGTTGTGTCCTTGGGCAAGACACTTCACCCCCATTACCCACGTGGGGGCACGGTGGCGTTGTGTACTATAAGACGTACTGCACGTCGATGGTGCACCTGTCTTCAACCAATGCTAACCTTGCTTGTTTGGAGTTAGTATGTTGGGGAGTTGACGGTTGTTCACCCCTTACTGCACGGGGTCGCGGTGGCTCAGTAGGTAGAGGTGCAGTCTGCAAGCCGAGAGGTCATTGGTTCAAATCCCACCTGCGGCAACCGCGTTGTGTCCTTGGGCAAGACACTTCACCCCCATTACCCACGTGGGGGCACGGTGGCGTTGTGTACTATAAGACGTACTGCACGTCGATGGTGCACCTGTCTTCAACCAATGCTAACCTTGCTTGTGTGGAGTTAGTATGTTGGGGAGCTGACGGTTGTTCACCGTTCACCGGTTGTATGGTTATCTTTATATTGTTTTTTTTTCTATTGTTATTGTTCACTGGCATCTGTCTCACGTGGGCGTTATTGCCATTAACCCTTTACCTAACATGAAAAGCAGACGACACTTTAAAAAAAATTCTTGAATACCTAATTTTTTTCATTTCTTGTCTCAAAAACATAGGTTATGACCCCTCATTGGAACGAGCTGACGAGCTCGTTCCAATGAGGGGTCACAACCTATGTTTTTGAGACAAAAAATGAAAAAATAATGAAAATTAATTGGCAATTTTTGTGAATAGTGCTGACCGGTTTTGGACGTTAAGTTGGGTAAAGGGTTAAACTCTCTGCCTACCTATCTATCTAAGGTCGTGTGATAAAATATCGGGTCACCTAAACTCCTAATTGGACTCATGTGGGAATCTGCAGACTGACATTTCGATATTTCGATATTAGTGTCCTTCATTGGGTTAAGTGAAAAACTACTACAAGGGTTCGGTAACCGGTTCTCGTCAGATCACCGAAGTTAAGCAACGTCGAGCCCGGTTAGTCCTCGGATGGGTGACCGTCTGAGCGATCGATTCGGACTCCCGCGTTGTGTCCTTGGGCAAGGCACTTAACCCCCATTGTCCACATGGGGGCACGATGGCGCTCTTTACTAAGGCGTACCGCACGTCGATGGTGCGCATGTCTTCACCCAATCTAACCCTGCCTATGCTGCAGTGCGGAGTTACGATGTTGGGGAGCTGGCAGCTGCTCGTCGTTGATCGGTGGTTCTCTCCGGGTGTTCCGTTTTCATCCACCCGTAAAACTGTCACGGCCATGTTTAGCCATTGTGCATAAGTATATGACCTTAAACACCAATAAATAAATAAATACTATAAGGGTTAAGTGAAAAACTACTACAAATAACACTACATTATCTAATAAATTAATCTGGAAGTTTTATTGAAAACAACGTGAATACAAAGTTTATGTGACTTCCTCAACAACAAAAAAAGTCAATGAAAAGTTCAACAGATAAATGCGAGAATGGGCTCCTGATCCTCCTTATTGACGACAGATAGAATCGTTCATGTCTTCCTGTAACGCCAGAAACACACTTGTTTACTGACCTGTTCGTGACCCAAGATATCCGACTAAAACTATTTTTGTATCATACTCTTACAAATTTCTTTAACTTCAATTTGTTGCTCTTATCTTGAGTTAGGAATATTCAAGAGGCAGGAAATGTTTGTCTTGTCAAACCCCCCTCTCTGTAATGTACAGATCAATTTAATTCTCCCCAATCACCAGTACATCTTTGTCAACACTGCTTTGCTGGTGAAGTGTACTCTAAAGACGATTTCAGCGTAACTATAATTCGTCCCCTGAGTTCCAATGTGGTCCGTGTGCCTACTGGCACATAGAACACATTGGAACTCAGGGGACGCCTTATTAAATGTTTGAGCAACATCCGGGTCCAAAGCTGACGCGAGGACCGGGCGTAGGGGATGGGGATGCACACCCATCTACTCGCCCGTCGAAAAATTATCAGTTGATGTTAGTTATAGGAAAATGACACAAATAAATCTTCAGCCAATTTTCTCGGGGTTAATATTTCCAGCCTTATTATTATTCTTGGGAAGCTCTCCTTGAAGACAGGTGGACCATCGACGAACATTACGCCTTAGTACACAACACCACTGTGCACCCACGTGGGCAATCGGGATTAAGTGCCACGCCCAAGAACAGGGCGCAGTTACCCCGAGTGGGGATCGAAGCTAACTGTATTAAGTTCAATATCGTAACCAGTGAGCTACCACGATCCCTATTTCATTAAGTAAAATGCCATGCTAAGTGAATATGAGCGGTAGACCAATTAATATTGTCAACGTGCAGCCTCAAGGCTGCACGTTGAAAATATGAATTGATCTATTCGTTTATTTATTTATTGGTGTTTAAGGTCACATACTTCTGCACAATGGCTAATCATGACCGTTACAGTTTTATGGGTGGAGGAAGCCGGAGTACCCGGAAAGAACCACCGAGCAACGACGAGCAGCTGCCAGCTTCCCAACATCGTAACTCCGCACTGCAGCACAGGCAGGGTTAGATTGGTTGAAGACATGCGCACCATCGACGTACAGTACGCCTTAGTACACGGCGTCATCGTGCCCCCCATGTGGACAATCGGGGTTAAGTGCCTTGCCCAAGGACACAACGCGGGAGTCAGAATCGATCGCGCAGTCGGTCACCCATCCGAGGACTAACTGGGCTCGACGTTGCTTAACTTCGGCGATCTGTCGAGAACCGGTTACCGCAACGCCACCGAGCCCCCATGAATTGATCTACCCCCAAATAATGAATATGGACTCCTCCAGTTGCTGTCATTGAACTGACCTAAGGATACCATTGCGTTTAAAAGGGGTTAAACGCCTCATTAAAAGATACCATTACGTCAAGGTAAACCATAGAATCGTCCCAAAACACCATGGTAGCCCGTGTGATATATTTAGGACAATGCCGTAATGTACCATGGTGCTCTTGTGTTAGACAAATTCTGCATTTTTCAGTATTAGAAAACAAAAGACCAAAAAGGTGATCGCAACATTTCCAAGGTTGTAACACAAACAACGCAATGTCAGCGTTGCAAATAGTGCAATGGAGTGGTAGCTGAATAGTGTTGCTTGGTTACATGTTGGCTCAGATTGGCATGTCACAGTGGTGTAGCCATGGGGGTGAGGGGTGCTCTGGAGCCTTACTACCACAATCCCTACCTCCTTAAAAAAACCCGAACCCTACTTTCCACATGGGGCGTCAACTAATTAAATTACAGATGGAAGACCACGGTTGATCTTTCGAGCCGCGAAATGGCGCCATTTCAAGGTTTCGATATTCGTGATATGCCTAGGTCTACGACATAACAATGCTTGGAACCACAAAATATCCCTGTGTCCCCTCCCCAATATGGACATCTGGATATGCGCCTGGCATGTCATGCCCCGAATTTGTTTACCCCCTCCCCCCTCCCCACCTCAAAGTTATATTATGTGCAATGAATATAGAAATAGATGCGGTTGTTTTCTTCATGGGTCAAAGGGGCGGAGTGTGGGTGAGGTGGGGTGGGGGTATGAATCAACCACTGCATAATAAGTAAATGCATTACTGAACACGTGAATATTAGTCAATTTGTTGACCAATCTTGTTGGGCTAAATTGTGGAAAGTAGAAGACCATGTTTATGTTCTATTCTAGTCTGCTGATACCAAGGTTAACCCTTTACCTAACATGAAAAGCAGACGACACTTGCAAAAGAAAATTCTCGAATAACTAATTTTTTTTCATTTTTTGGCTCAAAAACATAGGTTATGACCCCTCGTTGGAACGAGCTCGACGAGCTCGTTCCAACGAGGGGTCATAACCTATGTTTTTGAGACAAAAAATGAAAATATTTTGAAAATTAATTGGCGATTTTTGAGAATAGCGCTGTCCGGTTTTGGCCGTTCCGTTGGGTAAAGGGTTAAATGCTTTATATTCTGTGAATGTATTCATTTTGAAGCGAACATTCTTTGTTCATGATTTCTCGTTATATAATCATGGACGCTACAATACATTATCATGGGCGTAAATTTAGTACCATTTCACGATATACAGTTGACATGCTCATAGACCTCCGCATACGCATACTGCATATTATTTATTTATTTATTTATTTATTGAGGTTTAACGATACTTTAACAGCCAAGGTCATATCGTGTCGGTGACAGTTTTACGGGTGGAGGAAGCCGGAGTACCCGGAGAGAAGCACCGAGCAACGACGAGCTCCCCAACATCGTAACTCCGCACTGCAGCACAGGCAGGGTTGGATTGGTTGAAGACATGCGCACCATCGACGTGCTGTGCGCCTTAGGTTACGCTCCACAGTTTTCCAGGCATTTCCAAATATGACATGCCATACATTCTCTTCAAATGCAAATATTCTGTCGCTTAGTTATCTAACCCATAACATGTATTACATTTCCCAAATCCACAAAAAACATATAACACCATCTGACTAAGTGGAAATAAACAATCTGAATGTGGGTGGAATAATTTATTGTCAAAGGCCAGACTTCAACCTGAAAAATTACATGAAAAAATGCCGAAACCACTCATTTTCAGCCACATAGCAGCCTCAAAAGGAGAATTTTCCCACCAACCCCACCTACCCGCCCCTGGAGCAGAGCATCCCCTAAAATGTTTCTAAAATGCAGAATTTTTTTTATATGTTTCCGTCTCATTTTTTAGTCACCTGTCTGGTAACAAACCCGTGTAAAAATTACATTTTAAAAAATAGCCAATTTTTCGAAGCCACTGTTTCCCATAATTCATCTGGTAATTTACCCCTTTGTATCAGACTCCAACTTTGGGACCAAAACTTCAAATTCTCTTGTCCAACAAAAAGCCTAATGTAATCATATATCTGATACTAAAAATATATCTCTATTTTACATGGCCTTACTTTCAACATATGCCCTTTGTTTAGAATTTCACGAAACTGTAGAGCGGAACCTTAGTACACGGCGTCATCGTGCCCCCATGTGGACAATCGCGGTTAAGTGCCTTGCCCAAGGATACAACGCGGGAGTCCGAATCGATCGCACGGACGGTCACCCATCCAAGGACTAACAGGTCGCGACGTTGCTTAACTTCGTTAATCTGACGAGAACCGGTTACTGCAACGACACCGCGCCCCACCTCCGCATACGCGTACTGTCATATTAGTTGCCAGTTTAGTTATATACGAGTTGGACCAGCTCTAGAAATCAGCCGAGGGAAATCTGCAATGCTGTGGTAGATGTCTCGGCAGTTTGACGACTTTCACCGCGACTCTACCGACTGTCGTGGATAATTTCGGTGACTGTAGAATCATGGTCTAAAGAAACTAGCTTTCCAGCATGCGAGAAGTAAAGAACGCTCTAAAATCAGTTGGGTTAAAAATCGACCCAAATCAACTGGGCTGAGTGAATATGAACCCAGTTGGGTTCATATTCTCTCATCCCAGTTGGTTTGAGTTAATTATTAAGTATACTTATTTAAGAGTGAAGGATATTCAACTCTCAACTCGTATCTCCACAAAGTACTATTTTGGATCTAAAATGTTCTACGTTTTTAGGAAAATTTAAATAACAACAGGTATGTGGTTCGCTTTGGGTTTGATTATTATTCTCTTGAGGGATGTTGGGATTATTTCACCTCGTTTCGTGACATGACCCACTCAATCGGAAATAACAATTTGTACCCAATTCGAACTAGCTAAATATCATGTTGCGATACCTTTTTTGAATGCTTTAACAGTGTCCGGTATTTAAGGAGCGAAAAGAGATCCAGCGATGGCATAACCAGAACGGGAGTGAGATTTGCAGCCCGACTCACAGCCGACTGTTGGGCAAAAATATGGAAACCATCAGGGAATTCCTCTGCCTGGTGATCTTGGGGCTCTCTTATTTAAAGAAAGATCTTGCATAGATTATCTCGTTGAAAATTTACAAACTCTCGTATTCCTGAGTTCGATTAAGCTCACATGTCACTTCTATAATTATGTTCAGAATTCGATGTTGTTGTGGACTGCTTGTTTACTCACTTCTTGTGGAAATTTGCGCGCAAAATATTGTCGATGTGATGTGAGCCCTTTTACTCACAAGGTTATACATATATTCTTTCGTCCAGTTATATATATTCCAGCCAATATTTAGTTCGCCTTGAAAACACCAAGATATTAATACAGTTGGTGGAACTACGCGGCGTAATCATAAAACTAAAGCTGCGATGAGGCTTCATTTCTAATGGTGACGTCATCAAACATTTGATCAACTCAAGACTCGAGCGAGCAACATTTCTAGCCTAGGTTTAAAGAAAATGAATGTTTATGGTACTTTTTAGATTTGGTCGTCTGGAGTATTTCAGTTGGTCGGAAGAGCGAACCATAGGTAGGGCTGCACGATATTCAAAACTGAATACCGGTATCAGTATTCAAAAAAATACCGCGGTATACCGGTATATCGAAAACTGTTCAGATATATGAACACAAGTACCACAATCAAGACTCGAGGCATCACAGTCGAAACGAATTAGCATGCCTTGTTGATCCGGTTCGAAAAACCTTTACCCAACGCAGACGATATCAAAATTTATTACTTTCAAAATTAGTTTATCAGATTTTCCCCAAAGATTTCAACAAAACTATATCATGTGACCCCTCATTGAAACGAGCTCAACGAGCTCGTTCCAATGAGGGGTCACATGATATAGTTTTGTTGAAATTTTTGAAAATTATTTTTTCAACTGCTGAATTTGTATATTACGAGGGCACAAGCAGACGATTCCTTGGATAAAGGGATAATATTATTCATTCGGGGGTACAGTTAAAAAACTCAAGACATCTTGAAAATTAAATTGTTGGTAAATAAATAATGACGATAAACCGATATTTTTGTAATTACACCGGTATTCAATCGATATTGGTTTGAATACCGGTATATATCGGTTTATCGATATACCATGCAGCCCTAACCATAGGTTCGCTTTTGCGATCAACTGAAATATTCCAGACGGGTGAATCTAAATATAGGCGATCGACTTTTTAAGGGCTAGTCTAGTTTCAGGCCATAACAGCGTCGATTTCCATGCCCCCGCCAATCAGACGGAGACGGCGAGTCAAGTAGTAGGCACTCATGGTCGCCGAGCGTGTCCAAGAACAGTTAGGAATCAGTTGCGGGAGTTCAATTTAAAGCCACCACGTCCCTACGTTGGTCCGCAACTTACACCCAGGTGACGTCAACGTTGATTGCAATGGCTGCGGGAAAATGCACCAAATCGGTTTCACTTGACCCACTAGTTGGAGATGTGTGTTATTCACTGACTCGGTTCATGTTTTTCAAGTCAGATGGACGAAAGCGTTGCGGCCAACGTCGAGGTGACCGATATTCTGACGCGTGCGTTTAGTTTGGGGGTGGGGATTTCTCATGGCGTGAAAACACCTCTCGTGGTCATCCAGGGCAATCTTACAGACGTAAGATATCGGAATCAGGTCCTCATGTCTCACGTTCTTCCACTTATCCATGCGCGTAACCTTACGTTGCAGCAGGATAATGCGAGGCCGCACGTTGCTTGGGTTTGTCGTGATTTCCTCAACCAAAACAATGTCCCAGTTCTCAATTGGTCAGCATACAGTCCAGATTTGTCTCCGATCGAGCATTTGTGGGACGAGCTGGAGAGGAGGGTCGGGAAGCGCGTCAACGTCGCTCAGCTCACGCAGGCCCTTCTTCGGGAGTGGAATAACATCCCGCAAAGGACCATAAACAACTTGATGGGGTCAATGGTAAGGAGAGTTAGAGCCGCGACTGAAGCCCGGGGTGGGCACAACCCGCTATTGATTTTGATCAGGAAATGGCGTTGGGTACACACGTTTCAACGTTATCCATGCAAACGCCGTCTGTATTAAGACAACAAAACTCGTCAAAATTTAATCAGCAATGAAGAAATAACATTAGAATCCAAACAATGAAAAATTCATCCATAACACATTTGAAATATTTACCACAGAAAAAAAACTTGCGTTTCTTTTTTCCGCTATTATAGTTTATCCTTAAGCGGGGGCATTGGTATCCCATGGACACATTTGGTGACCTGCTGCATTGGTGCTATGGTTTAATGGAGATAAGATAAGATAATTATTAATTCAATATCAACAAAGATAAATGACAAGAAACTAATGCTTGGAAGTGGGGGAGGGCGGTGGGGGGACTATTATAATCCCTGATGGGTACGGGTGTGGGATGGGAAAATCTCACCCTCGGGACAAGATATTTGGTCCAGACACTCGGCAAGCCTCGTGTCTGGCCCAAATATCTTGCCCTCGGGTGAGATTTTCCCATCCCACACCCGTACCCATCAGGGATTATTCCCCCCCCCCCCCCCCACCATACAGCGGTTACGTTAGCCAGAGGTAATCGGCGGTCAGGTGCTGATATAATCAACTCATTTGGTATTCGTTGCGTTGAGAAACTGATGAACTATCGGAAAGAGCATGCAAAAGTTATGTATATACCAAAGGTATATACCACGTAATCAATTAGGAACGGTGGCACCTTGGGGTTTAAAGAGTTTTAGAGCATCAAACTTTGATCACACGGCATTCTGATGACGTCAATATGAATTAGTTGGTAGCAAAAAACTTATACGATATGCATAACGTCATAATAACGTTATAAATGTATAACGTCACGTGGGTGGGGTGGGATACATCTGTCTCTCCCCGCTATCTCACCCTGGACAGACGTATGTTACACATGCTGTGGGGGAGAAACATCTGTCTCTCCCTGCTATCTCACCCTGGACAGACGTATGTTACACATGCAGTGGGGGGGGGGGGGGGGGGGGGAGAAATAGCCACACTTGGCGTTGCACAAGGTTTTTTTTTACAGAATTAATTAGACTGGCGTTCTTGAAGTTGGGCGTTAATTTATCGGTTTCTATTTATTATTCATTTGTGTTTGCGCCCTCCTATAGCACAACTATTGGCAGTTACCCAGTCTCAGAACCCAAAACAGAACACAACAAATACAAAACACGAAGTGACAGGCATCTTTTAATTGTAACAAAAGTCGCAGTTCGATTCAAACAGCTTCTCAAGGAAAACTTATTGGGACTGACAAGCGAATGAATAAATGGAACTTGTTTAGATAGCTTATCAGTTTTATCGACTTTTCTGGCTTGTTTTGTCCACGAACACTTGAGTCATGCAGAAAGCCGATTTATTGTATTAAAGTCACTGTCACAATGATGGAACTCTCAAATGACATGTACACTTGTTGGCATTGACTTATTTCTCTGGTTCAGTGGGAATGTACTGGTATGGGGCGACAAGGTGGGAATCGGATAGAGATCCACTATAAGATCAGCTGGGTTAAAAATCAGCCCAAATCAACTGGGTTGGGTGAATATGAACCCAATTGGGTTCATATTCACTCATCCCAGTTGGTTTGGGTTAATTTTTAACCCAACTGATTTTAGAGTGTACCCGTGTTTTTATTTTTTTTTCATTTTAAAGACTAGCCAGATTTGTCTATAGCGTACCTAAAATTTTCAAAGAAGGAGAAGGGTGCAAATTTTTAAGCATCAACAGTTATCTCCCTTCATATGATGCGGAAACCATGCCGAAGATCCAAATTATGTTTCGTCGCCATGTATTGGCACTTGATTTTCGTTTAAATACTTTCAAATTGCACTTAATTTAAATACCTGCGAATGAATTTTTCAAAACATTCCTGGTCATTAAGAAATGAAGAAGATAAAATAAATATAGTTCGTGTAAGGATATGATGACGATCACGTGTTATTGATAGATGCATAAAAGAACGTGACAATTTATTCAGCTCCTTTACCCAACGTAACGGACAAAACCGGCCAGCGCTATATGTCACAAAAATCGCCAATTAATTTTTATTATTTTTTTCATTTCTTGTCTTAAAAATATAGGTTATGACCCCGCTTTGGAACGCGCTCGTCGAGCTCGTTCCAATGCGGTGTCATAACCTATGTTTTTGAGACAAAAAATGAAAAAAAAATTGTTATTCAAGAATTTTGTTTGCAAGTGTCGTCTGCTTTTCATGCAAGGTAAAGGGTTAACGAACAACATGGAGTTTTGCAGTACATTAAAATTTAGTGTGCAAAATCTAAACTTGGACTTTTCATTGAAAGAAAAATGTAAAACGCCTCGGTCTTTGAAATGGCCGACGTGATGTGATTATCCGTCTACCAGGTGGATACGGCGAATTGCACAAGTTGCTGTTTTCCTTCTATTGTTCGGTTTTTATTGAAGTTGGGTTACCGTAAATACGAATTTCGACATAAATTGTTGGACCTACCGTGGTACGAGTCTATCCCTAAAATGGGGAGGTAATTTGGCATTTTTATAGTTTGACATTCTTCAAAGTGACGCTAAAATGTGAGCCACTGTCGGATGTAGCGCGTTGGCTCATGGGTAAGCACATTGATTTTCACATCGAAAGTTCTGGCTCTCATCATCTGCGTCGCATCTGAGCAATAAGCGTAATCCGAAACTGCCTACGCGTGAACACGCTGGTGTAGTTAGGGTGTACAGTACGCTCATGGTACACGTATCAGGAATTCTTCTGCCCTCTTTGGGAAAGGGTCCGGGGCCCATGCCATTGGGAAATTTTACGTCATAGGGGTAGGGAGAGGGGGGGGGGGGGTGCACAATATTATTTATTGGTGTTTAAGGTCACATACTTATGCACAATGGCTAATCATGACCGTGACAGATTTACGGGTGGAGAAAAGGTTTCACGACACTTTAACAGCCAAGGTCATATCGTGTCAGTGACAGTGTTACGGGTCGAGGAAGCCGGAGTACCCGGAGAGAACCACCGAGCAACGACGAGCAGCTGCCAGCTTCTCAACATCGTAACTCCGCACTGTAGCACAGGCGGGGTTAGATTGGTTGAAGACATGCTCATCATCGATGTGCAGTACACCTTAGTACACGGCGTTATCGTGCCCCCATGTGGACAATCGGGTTTAAGTGCTTTGCCCAAGGACACAACGCGTCAGTCCGAATCGATGGCTCAGACGGTCACCCATCCGAGGACTAACCGGGCTCGACGTTACTTAATTTCGGTGATCTGACGAGTACCGGTTACCGCAACGACACCGCGTTCCCAATGAGGGGGGGGGGGGGGGGGGGGGGGGGGACAAATTGGGAAATTATTTTGGAGGCCAAGAAACATACAAAGACTATGAAATTTTACATTCAAATTGAACAGACAATACTAAAGACGATACCTAACCAACTGCATGTATGCTACAAGTCAGTTTTACAACAAAAAGTCACCCATGAAATATTGCTTCTGTCTCTGTAAACTTTATAAAACTGTACCTATACTATTAAAGAAAAACTTGTAATTTGCCTTTGAAATCGGACACTCTCTAAGCTTTGCCAGGTAAGCAATTTAAATTTTAAGATACGGTTGGTGTCCGGAACTGGGTGTTTGTAAGGCCTCAGAAAACCATTGGTTTTCTGAGGCCTTACAACCACCCATTCTGTATCTGTATCTGGAAATTCCTCCTCTGTCAGGAGCACCAATATATAAATATTGTAGTGTTTAATATTTCTGGATATGATCATAATAACAATTATTGGATGATTTTGTATGATTGTTTCATTTGATGTAAAGTTTCAATTAAAGTTAATTATAGATCTGTTTAATTTTATAATTTTTCACCCCTGGCTGCATCTTCATTTAACACTTGTGTCCTTCTTAGATGCAAGTCAAAAATTAAATTTCTAGACAAGTGTTCTGTATGTAGGATTTCACTGTAGTCAAGATTTAGACAGGATAAAGAAACATGCAATGGGTCAAGAATCAGATGAAGAGATAGTTCAGTTAAGGTAGAAGATTCCAGTGAAGGTAGATCTTGTAAAGAGATGTGATTGTTGATAATGTTTTTCAATTCTGTGATATAATGTTGTCTGGTGGACTGTAGCAAAGGACATTGTAGGAGAAAATATTCTCGGTTTTCTGCATCATTCATACAGAGATGACAGGTCTCAGAGGTTCTACCTTTATTAAAAAGTTTTTCATGCACTTGAAGATGGTATGTCATGCACTTGAAGATGGTATGTTGAGGGCCTTGCCCAAGGACACAACGCGGGAGTCCGAATCGATCGCTCAGACGGTTAGTCCTCGGATGGGTGACCCATTTAGGACACCACTTGTGCATTAAATTAACCCTTTACCCAACGTAACGGCCAAAACCGGCCAGCGCTATTCTCAAAATTCGCCAATTAATTTTCATTATTTTTTCATTTTTTGTCTCAAAAACATAGGTTATGATCCCTCGTTGGAACGAGCTCGTCGAGCTCGTTCCAACGAGGGGTCATAACCTATGTTTTTGAGACAAAAAATGAAAAAAAAACTAGATATTCAAGAATTTTTATTGCAAGTGTCGTCTGCTTTTCATGTTAGGTAACGGGTTAAAGTTTTCTCTTAGTGGGAACTGAGATTGAAAAGAATCCCTGCGTACCTTCAACCAGTGTTAACACTGCTTGTTCCGTATGAGTTGGAGAGTCTGACTGTCATTCGCCTGACTCTTGAAAATGTCCTTAACCCTTTAACCAACGTAGACCATATCACAATTTGTTATTTTAAAAATTATTTTTTCAAATATTTTTAACACAACCATATCGTGTGCCCCTAATTGGAACGATCTCGCCGAGATCGTTCCAATGAGGAGTCACGTGATATGGTTTTGTTGAAATGTTTTTAACAAAATTTTTTTTTTTTTTCAACTACTGAATTAGTTTATAACGCCAGTGAATATGACCGATTCATTAGGGAAAGGGTTAAACTCCAACAGATAACTTTTGGACAGGTTGAGTCTGATGTTGATGGGATTCTCGTCAGATCGCCGAAGTTAAGCAACATCGAGCCCGGTTAGTCCTTGGATGGGTCACCGTTTGAGCGATCGATTCGGACTCCCGCGTTGTGTCCTTGGGCAAGGCACTTAACCCCGATCGTCCACATTGTGGCACGATGACGCCGTGTACTAAGGCGTACTGCACGCCGATGGTGCGCATGTCTTCAATCAATCTAAACCTGCCTGTGCTGCAGTACGGAGTTACGATGTTGGGCAGTTGGCAGCTGCTCGTCGTTGCTCGGTGGTTCTCTCCGGGTACTCCGGCTTCCTCCACGCGTAACACTGTCACTGACACGATATGACCTTGACTGTTAAAATGTCGTTAAACCTTAATATATAAATAAATAAATAAATAAAATAAATAAATAAATAAATAAATAATGTTGCTGGGATGGGATTGGGGGACAGGTATCGATATAACGTGTAAAAGGTGCAAACACTCTTGTTATGAAATCACCTTCTGTACCTTTCAGTTTAGAGTACTATTATTATTATTGGGGGTTTAACGACATTTTCGACAGCCAGGACCTCTTCGTATCGGACAGTTTTACGGGTGGAGAAAACCAGAGTACCTGCACAAGCAGAGTTAGTATTTGTTGATGAAAAGTGAACCATCGACGTGCTGTACGTCTTAGTACTGTACTTGGGACACCGCACTGCCATGCCCCCACGTGTGCAATCGGGATTAGGTATTTTTCCCAAGGACATTACGCAGTTACCGGGATTGCGGTGGCTCGGTGGTAGACTGTTGGACTTCTATGCTAGAGGTCCCGAGTTCGATCCTCGTCCGGGACGACCCGCGTTGTGTCCTTGGCCAAGGCACTTTATCCTGCTTGCCTACATAGGGGCACGATAACGCCGGGTACTAAGGTGTACTGCACGTCGATGGTGCACATGTCTTCAACCGCTGTAACCCTGCTTGAGCGGACCTTGAATAGAGTTAGAATGTTGAGGAGCTGACAGTTGCATCGTCGTTGCTCGGTGGTTCTCTCCGGGTACTCTGGCTTCCTCCACCCGTAAAACTGTCACGACCACGATTAGCCATTGCGCATAAGTATGTGACCTTAAACACCAATAAATAAATAATATCGCAGTTACCCATGGTGAGGATCGAACTATGGACCTTTCGGGTTGCAGTCCAATGCCGTAAGCTTTGAGCCACCGCGCTCCCTTGTTTAGAGTATTGAAACGCAATAAAGTTATCGATCATTTGACATTAATATTCCATTTGTTTTTATGCAGTATCGTCGCTCTTCGACTTTCATGACCTTTTCACTTTAAGGAGGGCCCTCTTCTGGTGAAAGCAAATCCTCCTACACTTTGTAGTGTTGGTTAATGGAATTTGAATTGGGTTTTCATTGGTGTACAATATGTACATGTATATAGAATGCTTGATTCTTGAAATTGTTTGGAGAAACTGGCCTTAATTGCATTGGAGGATCCAACCTCCTGCAAAGAGGTATAGGGAGAGCGCATAAACTACTATAAAGTTAACCCTTTGAGACTTTAATTATACTGACGTTCAAACGTCACTGGGAATTCAGTTTCTTCAACGTTTTTCAAAATGCGACGTCAAACGTCGGAAAGTACAAATAAGATATTTTTCACATTAGTGATTATCTGGTTGAGGGCTAGATTATTTTTGGCGGTCTGAATTTAATATTCAAAACTTGTTTTATTACAAATTATTGGCGAGTGCCCACGGGCACTCTCCAATAATTTGTAATAAAACAAATTTCATATAAACAAAATATTATTTGTGTTTGACTGAATATGAAATATTAGCAAGGAAAGTGTTGGCTTTTGTTCTGGTATCCTCATTTTTTGAAAACCCTGATAGTGGCTTCTGGCACTCAACCAGTTAAGAAGTCTTGACAGCAGGATTATATTAGTATTTTAAGCTGCGATAACATTTGGCTCAACGGTTGTCACTGAGCACTATTCGGGAGAAAATAGGAATTGAGATTAAAACTTTAAAAAATCGAAAAATAATAACAAAACAAATGACCACAAAGTATCAACGTGCTGTTTGATTTCGTACGTCACAAGACGTACAAAAGTATCGAAGGCTCAAATGTATCGTATTAATAGGAAAAATTACTTGAAGTTCATGGTCATGGATAATCATAGATAAAGAAGACGGAATAAAGTAATTTATGGGGGTCATAGGCCTTCATGAAATTTCTCTTTCTGTGAAAGGGTTACACATGTGGTGAAATAAACTTCCCCACACGATTAGTTTGGAACGTTGAAGCCTCTCAGGATGATTGCTAACAGATTGTTGATGTGGAACAATGTATATACATGATGGGGGATTCTTAAATTATTTTGGAGTTACTGCCCTTGATCGACTTTCAGCATTTTTTTCAGTACAGCTGCCGTGGACTGGTCCTAATCCACTCGTAGACAGTGACGTCAACACATGCGTTTACCAGATTGTACCCGGCGCTTCATTAATTAAACTTTTGATGATTATTCCAAGAAGTAGTGTTTGGAATCTAATATTATTGCGTTCGTGGAAACATTGCCCACCCGTGGAAAGTGACCAGTCCACTGCGGCCGAACTGTAAGAAGAGGTGCACTGTTATGATGAAGTCATCTTGTTTACAGTTTTTAAGTTTGATTTAAGTTTGAAGGCAGCGGAACCTTACATAATTATTGCCAACACATTTCTGAGGTGCGATATGTGTACGGATGATAGGATTATCTTAAGTTATTTAGAGTTAATGCCCTTGACTGTCTTGGGAAATTTCGCATATGTATGAATTCGAGCATTCTAATTCTGAAAATGCCCCCCCCCCCCCCCCCTTTCCACCTTTGTTTCGTTAATAAAACTTGACAACCCTATTGTTGAGAATTCAGTGACGATCAAAATGAACAGGTATGATGGAATTTATTAATCTAGAAGAAGTTACTGCCCTTTGATTCACTCAGAAGAGTTTTGCATTTCAATACAGAGTGAAATAAACTCCCCAGAACGCTTTAGTTTCGAGTATTGTAACCTCACAGAATGATAACTTATAGCAAGGGCACTGGAAGCATCCGAAGGCAAGCAAGGCAACGGTATCAAAAGTCTGGGTGTGAGTTCGAACCGGGAGTTTATAGCGCATCACAAATTGTAATGAGACACTCAATAGTACTGACATTATATATCGTCCCTTGAATGGAACAAGCCGCCATCTGCAATGCTTTAGCATTGCAGATGGCACCTTGTTCCATTAAAATACGATTTATTTATTTATTTGGATTTACCGACACTCTTGACAGCCAGAGTCACCTTGCGTTGGACAGTTTTACGTTTGGAGGAAGCCGGAGAGAATCACCGAGCAGCGGCGAGAAACTGTCAGATTCTCAAACGGACTAACTCCACACAATCGGCGCGATCAGACAAGAGCGCCATCAACATGCAGTACGCTGTTAGTATACAGCCCCTCCGTGCCCTCACGTGGACAATCTGGATTAAGTGCCTTGCCCAAGGACACAACGCTGTTACCGCCTGACGGGGACTGAACCGTGAATCTTTCGGTTCGAAGTCCAATGCCGTAAACACTGAGCCACCGCGTTCCCTCAAGGTGATATATTATTAGTTACACAGTTTGTTGGTGGCCTAATTTACTGACACCATATATACCATATTAGGCCACCAACAAACTGTGTAACGAATATATCTTACCGACTGCTGCATCAATGCACAGAACTAATAACAACAGCGATCAAACTTAAATGAGAGAATTCTCACAATGTGTTCACGTGTCTTTGCCTTGTTGCAATTTATGGGAGAGTGCCAGGCACTCCCATAAATTGTGACAACGCAAATTCATACATACCAAACAGTGTCATTTCGAAAGTAACATGACACACATCCACAGAATATGAAGCCTTTTAAGTTGCCTAACCTGCACTTCAGACCAAATATGGGCTTCCAACACTCAATCTTTCAACTTGAAGCGTTTATCGGCTGCCGCCATTTTGAATAATCAGTGAACAAAGGGGAGATTATCCATAGCTGTCAGCGTATATTGAAGTTGACGGGCAGTATATGGTTTTATATGCAGTCTGCATGTGACGTCTTTGAACCAATGAAATTCACAGATACTTGTAGGAGGTAAGATATATATATATTTTTAAAGCTTTAGAACACACGCCGTCGATTGTATAGCTTCCATGTTTGGCCATTATCGGCCATCCTCCATCATTATACCTGAAAACCCCCTTCCTCTGATTGTCATTGGCACATGTAAAGTACGTTAGAAACGAATACTCGAGTGTTTCTCAGTTACAGTTCATGGAAATTAAAAGTCTTTTCCACTTATGCACTTCTGACGAAAAAGGGGCTCCTCTAGTCTCATGGGAAGGGGGTAGCTGCCTCCCTCCCTCCCCACTTCCGGCACCTTTGGTCTACTTTTTTTAAGTGTA